>JBBHKE010001455.1:87252-290946 GCA_037447655.1 Zygnema cylindricum
TACGCTGCAAGTTTCGTTAAAAAATGTTAAACCACGCAGTGCATTTTTGCCGCTTTTTAAGGTCGCGTCGAATTCCCTAAAATAGTCTAAAACATGTTTGAATATAAAAAACGGCTATAAAAAAATGAGACGACGGCTAAAAAATAAGGTTGGTAGCCATTTTTACTACGTGTGGTATATACCTCATTTTCACCTGCTTTTTTTATTTTGTGCCCCCTGTTTAGTAACAACTGCCGCTTAGGACAAACTACGATTGTCTACGATAAGGCATGTCCACAGATTTTAAGCTAGGTATATGCGACAAAACGAGGATCGCGTTATGGTCGCGCAAAATTCAAAAATATGTTTTCCTATATGGATCGAATTTTAGACACCTGTACGGAATAGCATCTGTTAGCATCAAACAGGATTCGCCGTCAACAATGATTTGTCCCCCGTGTTTTATTTTTTTCGTCCACTTTTACTCCATATATGGTGTGCATCATTTTTACCGATGGTTGGAATAAAAAATCGGCAGCAGAGTAAAAAAATATCGGCAAAAAATATAAGTTTGTACAAAATCTGATAAAATCCCTTAAGCTGCGCTGGAATTTTTCGCCGTTTTTACGTGACGCACCAAATTGTAAAAAATTGCTTTGAACGTCGCATAACCTTGCGTGACATTTGTAGACATTCCCATCGGTCACCGTAGAGCTGCCTCGTGACAGGATGAGGGATAGTGCAGTTTGAAGGAGAGAATGCGAGGTTGCGTGGAAGAGGCAGCGTGTGCGACTTGCTGGGGCGCCCTTAAAGATTTCTCACGATTTTGTTAAATAGCATCGTAATTTTCAGACTCCTGGAATGGAAAAATCTGTTCTGAACGAAACGCGACAAAACAAAAAAAATTGTGTTAAAGATAGCAAACCAAACAATGTATACTCAACAAAGAAACGGTTCCTCCAAAGTTTAATATATAAAATACTCGGCATCCTTGGGACGGCACCGAAAGATGACGAGATTGCGGAATAGGATTTTGGCGGTTTGTGATCACCGCCACATCGACTGAAACGTGGCACAACCACATTGTATTGCGACATCTCTAAGAATACTAAGAACCAGTCCAGATATGATATGTGTCGACTTTTTGGCAATGTCGTACAATGTACGTACAGAAAGTACACCGACACCTATACCTTTCTATACGACACAGTATTGTGATTGGTGTCGTACGTCAATAAATAGAGTTTTAGAGAGAGATAGGACTTAGAAAAATTTGGTAGATAGGACCCTCTTTCGAGAGAGCTTCTGTACAAAAGGTAAACTTTGACCCACCATAAATCACTGCTCAGGAGAACTGCAATTCTATGGGTTCCATTGCCACACAGAATTCGCAGATCAAAAGAAGCTAATCTAGGAAGTGCCTTCTCCAACTTGATATAAACCCGAATGATTGACCCCTTGACAATCAAAACCCCATTACAGCTTCACCCCTGTGAAATAAGACTTTCTGTGTACTCAGTTCCATCACAGAATGCAAAGTTAGAATATGAGATTTGGACACATTCACCCACTTTGACTTTCCCTTATAAATGCAGCCACCCAGGCAGGCAAAAACTCTGACCGACTACACCCTTGTGTAGCATGGACTCCCTTGTGTTCGGAACAAAAAGAATCACTGAAGTTGGTCAACTGAATTGATAGTTATGGCTGGCCAAAGTTTGCCATTTATTCAAGGTGCTCTCTGGGAGAGGCAGCTACCTTCCGGAAATATTCTAAGTCCTAAAACCCCTCTCTAAGCCCCCTAGTACTAAGGGACGAACGAATAACAAGAATGTAAAGTACATAAAGGTACAGGTATCGGTGTACCTTTTGTACGACCATTGTACGACATGGCCAAAATGTCGACAAATGCCATATCCAGATTTGTTCCTATTATCCTCGGATATGCCGCAAGCCAATTTAATCTTGCCACGTGTCAATTGACTTGGCGATGACCGCAAACCGCCAAAAAGATACTCCGCGATCTCGGCGTTTATCGCGGCCGTCAGATCTAGACCGGCATTCAATTGTAGCCGTCGAAAATTGGTCCGCGGTATTTGTTTCGTTATCGAAACAAATGCGCGGTATCCGTTCTGTCCCCTTACCATACTCCGTACTAAACCAAACTGTATCTATGCACTAAGTATCTATTTCCTGTTAAATGAATTAGTCTACGTGTAACTATTTATATAATTATCAAACCCTATATGTTGTATAACTATTCCTAGACTTAACAGTTAAAGCTAAAGTCTACGGTTTACTTGATGGACGACAGGTGCCAGGATCGAATCCTGGGTCTGTCAACATTCCTTTTAGTAAATTATAGGTGGTGAGTTTTTGTCTTCCAAGGTGGTAGTTATTCTTGCTGAAACACAAAAGGGTCATGGTTATCTTAGAGGCTTCGTGTGAGTTGCCTACTCTGAGGACCCATGGAGGTCTTTGAGTTACAGTGTGTATGTTTTGTGTACGTTTGATTAGTATTTTTGGTACTATGTAGTTTCGCGTGTAGACGTGATTAATTGGTAAGCGTTTCGTGCACACTTTATGTTTTGTTTGGTATTTAGTTTAAAGTAGTGACGTTACAAGTGTAGTACTATATTGAAGTTTAGAGGGAGAGGGAGAATTAATCTTTGTGAAGAAAATCTATGGAATATATTGGATTCCGTGGATTGCTCTCTCTTGTGTGAATTTTATCAATGCTTCCGCTGTATTTTGCACTCTGATTTAGTGTGAGATCCTTCAAGTGGTATCGGAGCTTGTGTGCTCCATTGAGGTGTAGAAAGGTGGCTAGTTTGGCTGCCATGGGTGGAAAGAAGAAGAAAACCCCTTCTCCAATGATGCCCTCTTCGATGATTCCTTGACCTCCAGATCCAGATCCTCCAGATCTATCCGAATCATCATCGGATCCGGAAGTAGAGACTCCATTTACTTTCACCAGCACGACTTTTGAGGAAACTTTTCCGACCGATCCGTTGGGTCAAAAGAAGGAGAATTAGGGGAAAAAGAAGGAGGAAGATGACTCGATGGAAGATCGTCTTCAAAAGTTAATGGATGGTCTTTTCCGTTATGTGGATCAGCAGATCTCTGAGGGGAACCGCAGCGCGAGACCTCTATTCTTTCGAGATCCGAATCCGGATCCAAGCATTGGAGATCCGAAAGTAGACGAGGAGGAGAGGAGGGAATTGATTCGAAGGGGAAACCTCCCCATCGATGATGATTCCGATCTTGATGATTAGAGTGAAAGGGACAAACAAGTTGAATCTATGTTTGGAAAGATCGTCATCTAGGCGCTTTACTAAGATTATATATCTCCCATTTTTAGATCATAAACTCTGTATCCTTTTACATCCTCATCATATCCTAATAAGTACTCCGATTTTTCTTTAGGATCTAGTTTCCAATTAGACCGATCTGTATCTAGACTAAACACTTGACTACCGAAAACCTTTAAATGAGATATGTCTGGTGTCTTGCCGGTCCATCTCTCATAAGGTGCTTGGCCTTTTACTCCTAAAGTAAAAACTCTATTTTTGAGGTAATTAGCACAACGTATTGCTTCGACCCAAAACCTTTTTCGTATCTTTTTATCTGACAACATACTTAAGCACTATCATTTAGTGTCCTATTTAACCTTTCAGCAACCCCATTCTGTTCCGGGTTTTATGGAACTGTCTTTTGGTGTTGGACTCCATCTTCAGGTGTCGATGTACTTTCTTTATGACAATCGTACAGCATGGCGAAAATGTCGACGCTTGCCATATCCGGATTCGCTCGAGTATTCTCGAGAGATGCCGCAAGCCAATGTAATTGTGCCACGTGTCAATTGACGTGGCGATGACCAAAAACCGCCAAAGCGCCCATTCCGTGATCTCGGTATCTATCCGTGCCGTTTGATCAAGATCGGCTTTTAATTCAAGCCGTCGAAAATAAATACGTGGTATTTGTTTCACAGTCCTAACAAATGCGCGGTATTAGTTTTGTGGAGTACCGTACACCGTACGTTTAGAAAAATCGTATCTATGTCGAAAGACTGTTCGCCCCGTTAAATGAAATCGTCTACGTTTACGTCTATAAATATTTATGAAACCCTAAATACCTCAACTGTGATCCTTGACTGATAGGATAAAGCTTCCGGCTAATGCTTGACTTGACGGACAGTAGGTACTCGAATCAAATCCTGAGTCCATCAAGTTGCTTTTGGTAAACCTACCAAAGTAATACTTGTCTCTCTGTGGACCGCATGGGTAGCCATGGCTCTAGCTTCCTCTCCAACCTTCAGTGACTGCGACAAGTGTTGGAGTTGGAGAGAGGAGTTAAAGGCAGACTGCCTCTGATTTTTTAATCTCATCATGCTTCCGAACATCACTACCGTTCTTCTCATCACGTTTCCGCTCGTCACCGCCGTTCTTCTCATCACGCTTCCGCTAGGCACCACCAGTTGTAAATACATTCATCGTGTTACTTCCCCTACGAAGCTCCAAAGTGCTTTCCCTCACAATAATTATCCCCATGGTAATGCTCTGAGTCCATGAGGACCCATCCATTCTCTGGATAAGGTAAATGATGTCTTCGTACTCATATGGGAGTTTCATGACTAGTGTATTAATCTCTCTCTCCTCAGATTCTAGGTATCCCGCAATAGCAAGCTTCAACATATAACGCAACAATATCATTGCAAAACTCGGTCATGCTACCGCTTTCATAAACATACGCCTCTATATCCTGTTTTACTAACTGTTGCCTTTGTATAGTCTCACTCTTGTAAATCTGAATTAGTGTTTCCTAGATTTCCGAAGACTTGGTTAGATTTAAAAGAGTGACAGCTATGGACTTAGACACATATATGAGTATGAGATGTTTTGCTATAGTGTTTTTATATTCCCAAATTTTCCGGTCATTTTCTTTAGTTTTTGGTTCAGTTATGACCTCCACAAGTGGAACCGTAGCCGAGAGCCTAGCTCCCCTCACCATCGGCGTCCCTTTATCCTTCTCCCATTTTCCCCCTTCCATGGTAATGATTTTCCCTTCACCTTCCGTTGCATCCTTACTCCGGTTCGATTTCTAGAAAGACCCAGATGATTCTCCATAGTGAGTTCCTCCAAAGCTTGGTGGCGAACACCTCACTTGTCCCGAAACTATTCCTCATAAGTGCTTTTCAAAAAGCAATCCCTCCATCGTGAACTCCCAATAAGTGAAAATTCCCCATAA
Source organism: Zygnema cylindricum (assembly GCA_037447655.1). Taxonomy (NCBI): domain Eukaryota; kingdom Viridiplantae; phylum Streptophyta; class Zygnematophyceae; order Zygnematales; family Zygnemataceae; genus Zygnema; species Zygnema cylindricum. Next base: position 92,479 of record JBBHKE010001455.1, read on the forward strand.
GTGTTTTTCGAAAAGCAATCCCTCCATTTGGAACTCCCAATAAGTGTGTTCCATCAAACATAAGCACCCTAGATGGTGGGCCCATAACCTGAAATTCTATGGGCTCCATTGCCACACAAAATTCGCAGGTCCAAAGAAGTTAATTTAGATAGTGCCAACTCCAAGTATATATAAACCCATATGATTGACCCCTTGACAGTGAGAACCCTTTTATAGCTCCACCCTTGTGAAATAAGACCTTGTGTGTGCTCACTTCCACCACAAAATATAAAGTTAGAATATGAGTTTTGGATAACATTCCCAACTTTGACTTTCCCTTAGAAATTTTGCCACCCTCGCTAACTAAAACTCCAACCGACTACACCCCTATATAGCCTCGACTACCTTGAGTCTGCTGCAAAAAAAATCACTGAATTTGGTCAATTGAATTGATAGTTATGGCTGGCCAAAGTTTGCCTTTTATACAAGATGCTCTCTGGGAGAGGCGGCTATCTACCAAAATATTCTAAGTCCTAAAACCCCTCTCTAAGCCCCCTAGTATTGAGGTACGAACCAATCACATGACTCTACCGTACAGAAAGGTACTACAACTGATGTCTTTTTTGTACGACCTGTGTACGTCAGGACCACTCAGTGGACGCCTGTCTCCTCCGGATTCGTCCGTACGCTCCGCGAGATTCCCCCTTCCCAATGTTAACTTGCCACGTGGTGCCAAGTCATGCCACGCCAGAAAACGCCAAGGTGGCCATTCCGCAATTCCAGCTCGCACCCTGATCGTCGATGAAGTCTGACTAATTACAAGACTGTATCGTATACGAAAGTACAGGTGCCAGAGTACTTGGAGTACTTTCTGCACAGACATTGTACGACACTGCCATAATGCGACATTGTCACATCCGAATTTGCTGTCTTCCGTTCCAAAGATTCCGTAAACCCGTATGATGTTGCCACAAGTCATTCAGAGTGGCGACGTCGGCAAACCGCCAAATTGTCCTTTCCGCGATGTTGGCGCTAACCACGGCTGTCTGATTTATATCGTCATTTAATACGGACCGTCGAAACAAATGTCCGTACTATTTGTTTTGTCTGGTACTTAAAGTACAAATGTTTCTATGCCATATATACCGTAATCCAGTTAAATATCTACGCCTCCTAACCATTTAAATATCTATCAAACCCAATATGTCCTAGCACTAGTCCTATACTAAATGGACAAAGCTACCGGCAATAGATTGTTTGACGCACGGTAGGTACCAGGATCAAATCCTGGGTTCGTCAAATACCTTTTTAGTAAACCTACCATTATCTACTCTTATCTCTTTGGAGAGTTTAGGCAGCCATGGCTCTAGCTCCCTCTCCAACCTTCAGTGACTACAACATGTGTAGGGGCTTAGAGAAGGGAGTCAGAGGCAGACGGCCTCTGCTCTTTTTCCTATCCTAAATAAAGACCTAGAAAATACTCAAATATCAAAATTATCCATATCGTAGCATGGCTGCCATATTGAAGCATGGCATGCAGGTCGGTGTAGAACATCCACATCGTTTCATAGCATCCATATCGAAGCATTGCATCCATATTGGTGCATGGCATCCATATCGTTTTGTAGCATCCATATTGGTGCATGGCATCCATATCGGTGCATGGCGTCCATATTGGTGCATGGCATCATTATCTGAGCATGTCATCCTTATCGTATCATGGCTGCCATATCGTTTCATAGCATCCATATTGTAGATTGGCTTCTATAGCGGTTCATGGCGTTCATATCAGTCATCTGTGACGGAGTAGGCGTCTATATCAGAGCATCGGATCCATATCGTTGCATGTCACACACGTCCTGCATGGCATTCATATTGGTGCATGACATCCATATCGTAATAATCTGCATAATATCCTAAATGAATAAATAAATGTATAAATAACCTCCATTTCATGTGTAGCAATAGTCGTTTCAACGTCCTTCCTTCAATAGGGCTCATCACACGTGTGAATCCGTTCTGTTTTTTGTTTGTTTATTATTTTTAGATGAAATGTAAGCCTTTTTTCTTGAGAATCGGTAGGATAAAAAATTCAATTATTCGTATATTTTCCTGAGTCATTGAGAACTCTTTTGTTGTTTTCCATGTTTACTAAATTTCTAATAAAAAATGATTTCTCCTCTAATTTTTAGGGTTACCATAGGACCTTTTTTTTTCCCACCGACCATCATGTAAGCGCCATCCAAATTCGCCACGTGGCAGTCTCTGATTCCGGGAGGGTGCTCAATTCAGGAGTCGGCTTCACACGTGCGATGAGCCCCCCTGGTAGAACGACTTTGAAACGGCCATAGCTACACGGGAAATGGAGAATATTTATTTAACTTTACATTTATTTATTTATTTATTACATTAGGGGGAAAAATGTGGCTCATTTGGAGAAAGCGATCAAGAAGAAGAGAAAAACGACAAAGAGGGATGAAAATATATATCCATTTTTACCCTCTCAACTTCTGTTGGAAGTAAAGCATTTGAAATTAAAAACTCTCCCACATCCGCCATGGTTTTCTTTCTCCAGTTTGTTTTTTTTGTCTTTTCTTATTTAAATTGCTCAAAATTAAAGTTTGGAATACTACTGGGAGCAATTTTCGGGTTCTTTTGGTTTGAATTATGAAAGCTAGAATGATAAAACAAAAAAAGAAGATGCCTATTTTGTCTTTTTCCAGACAAGGTGAAGCTGGAGACGGGATAGCTGTTCGTTACAAATTTCCCGTTTTCCACAATACTAATATTTATATTTGTCAAAAAAACATCTCCAGTTATAGTGTTGCAAGTACAATGGGGCGGTTGTCCTTGCGAGGTGACGGGCGTCGAAGCGTACGGAGTCGACTCCACTCCGTACATTCGAGTGACTCCCTAGACCACTTTTTGAAGCGCGTCTCAACCGGATTTTTCTAATGATTAGCGAATCTCTATCGCCCCTCGGAAGATATGTGAAGGGCACAAGCACCACCCTATATTTGAATTTTTGGGGCGTGGTGGGAGAATGACCACATGGAGCTGCTGGACGGTCTAACAGAATCCTTAATAGTAGTAAGATTTTGTGAACAAGAAATGAAAAGTTAAAACGAAACTGAAAAACCGAACACAGTTGGGAGCAAACTGAAAGGAAGAACAGTTTGAAAGAAACTAATATACAAAAAGGACAGGCTGACAAAAGACAGTGAGAGAAACAATAGGCATAAAGGCAACAACAAAATCGTGTACACAAAATAAAAACTAACAGAATGGGCGAAAGGCTTGCCTGTACTATCCACATGGTTTTGACTTCCAGATGGTCAGTTCAATCTCGGCAACAGAAACGACGCACAGAATTTCAAACTTTGATATGCTGGAAACAAACAATCAGAATCGACACGTCTAGAAGTTATCCAATGGCACAGTTTTTTTTTTGAGACTCAAACGTTGGATATGAAACAGATTGTCCAATAAAAAATGCAAAGACTTTAGCCAGTGATCAAGCCAAGAACAGGAAAGTTAAAGGTGTATTTGCATTGCTAGATTTAGTTTTAAGAGCTATATTTTGATGTAGAAGACTTAAATGGTGAGGATTCTTGTAGAGTTAGATTTTTTGTGAAAGATAGCTATAGATACAAGTTATGGGAAATGTTTCAAAGATAAGGGATGGGAAGTAGTGGGAAGCTATCGTTCTATTTAGGGAATTATTGTGTAAACTCACGATTCTGATTAATGAAACTTACTCTTGATGAACGCTAAGTAGTATACAGCAGCTGAGCGCAGTTTATGGACCTGGTGAGACTAGGAGGGCTTTGAGATAAAACCTAGAGCTAGTTTCAGCTTTTGAGCCAAATCCGTGTTACACGCCATGAGAATTGTAGAAACTAATGGTTTTATTAGTATTTTCTAGGTCTAAATAGAAATATAGAAAGAAGCCGAGGCAGTCTACCTCTAACTTCTCTCTCCAAATCTCAAACTTGTCGCAGTCACTGAGAAATTGGAGAGGAAGCTAGAGCCATGGCTACCTTGGCTATCCTGAGGTTTACGGGAATTTTATACTAGGGTTTATTTATTTATTTATTTAAAAAGAATGTGCCGGCGGCAGGATTTGATCCTTGTACCTACCGGCCGGCAGACAGGAAATAGCCGGTAGCCTTAGCCGTTAGATCTAGCAGTAGTATTACGTGATATGTAGTTTGATAATTATATAAATTAGAATACGTACGATAATTCATTTAACTGTTACGATTTACGGGATGCATAGATCCGGTACGAATGATAGTACGGATTACGAATCAATACCGCGCATTTGTTTCGGAAGTGAAATAAATACCGCGCATGTATTTATTACGGCCACGATTAAATCTGAATTTAATCGGACGGCCGGGATTAGCGCCGAGATCACGGAGGAAGATTTCGGCGGTTTGTGGCCATCGCCACATCGGATGACGCGTGGCGAAATTCCGTTGGATCGTAGAATCTCCGGAGATCATGGCACCGAATCCGGATTTGACATGTGTCGACATTTTGGCCATGTCGTACAATGTCCGTACATAAAGTACACCGGCGGCTGTACTTTTACGTACGGAACTCAATTCTGATTGGTTCCGTACATCAGTAGATAGAGTCTGTGAGAGAGATAGGACTTAGAAAAATTAGAAGATAGGACCCCCTCTCCCAGAGAGCTTCTGTACAAAAGGTCAACTTTGACCCCCCATAACTTACTGCTCAGGGGAGCAAATTCAAAGATTCTTTTTGCTATCAACTCAGGGGAGTCTTGTCTTCACAGGGGTGAAGTTGGTCAGCGTTTTTGTCTGCCAGGGTGGCAGTTATCTTTGCTTAAACACAAAGGGGTCAGGATTATCCTAGAGGCTTCTTGGAAGCTGTCCACTCTGAGGACTTATGGAGGTCTCAGAGTTACAGGTTATGGGCCCACCCTCTAGGGTACCAATCTTTAATGGAACTGGCTTCATATACTGGGAAAGTATGATGATAGGAGCTCTATGCGAAAAAAGGTTTTGGGGGATAGTGATGGACGATTCGGGCGTCCATCAAGTCTTGGAATTCCTCCAGGGTTTAAAGAAAGCAGATTCACCAGGAAAGAGGATTCACCTTCAACGGAGGAAACAAATGAAGGAGAGGTGGTGGACAAAGGAAAGGAGAAGGAAGCGACCACACCAATAGCAACTGGTTCAGCATTCATGTCACCTATTCCGAGGAACGAGTACAATGATACTGAAACCTGGGACTTCAACAATATGGCGGCAAAGCACTTCATCCTACGCCATCTCACTCAAGGCCTTGCATGTCCCCATTTGCAGGTAGAAAGGGCATCCGATCTTTGGATGGCTCTCATAGAGATGTACCGAAGTGGTACGATTCAGCAACAACATTTGGCTGATCAGAAAGTTAAAGAGTATGTATACAAAGGGGGAAATATGTTGGATTTTTGCAATGAACTTGCTACACTCTTCATGGAGTTAGAGAGTTAGGGAAAAGTTTTTAGTGATTATGAAAAGGTTAATTGTTTACTTATGAAGTTACCTAATGTGTTCGAGAACATAGTCAACCGTGTATAGGACTTGTCGGACTCAAGGTGGATATGGAACTCAGTGGTAGGGATGATTCTCGTTCGAGAGAATACGATTGAGATCCGAAGGGGAGGAAAGAGTGGCCAAGCCTTGGCAACAACGACCTATTAGAGGAACAAAGATTCCCGGAAACCAGTCGAAAACTATGGGGGTAGGGAGCAGAAAAAAACAGGCTGATGAGTTCGAACCAAGGGCTCCCAAAGGTTTATGTCATTTTTGTAAGAAACCGGGCACTATATGGCTGAGTGCAGTAAGCTAACCGAGCTTTGGTTAAAAGAGGGGCAGACCGGTGGTACCCCGAGAGGAAAGAAAAAGGCCCTTGTCACACAGGTACTTAAGGCAGAATCAGAGGAAGAAGACGATCAACTCTTTTTGGATGAGGAGTTGGAGGAAAAAAATGAGGTTGAAATTCCACGAAGGCAGAAATGTGCTTACACTGGATTGAAAGGTGAAGCAGGCTGGATTATAGATTCAGGTGCCTCCATGCACATGTGTAAGGATAGGCACCTGTTCACTAAGATAAGAAAGATTCCTACCGTAGAGATAGAGTACGGGGATGGGAGGATAGTCACCACTACTCTTGTAGGATCGATAGATCTGAAAGTGTTAGTAGAAGGAAAGACATCCATATTAACATTCTTCGATGTATTGTTTATTCCGGAGCTGAACAAAAACCTTATCTCTACATCCGTATTAGATGATAAGGGTTTTTTACTAGCACTAGGGAAGGAGTCTTTACTGCTAGTTTTGAGGAGGATGTCTATTTCATTGCTGAGAAAGGTAACCATGGGATGTTTAGGCTGATCTTAAGTAATGAAACGAAAAAACTTTATTATGTTGGTGTTCATGATATTATGATGTGGCATAAGAGGCTTGGGCATGTGAATCTAGACAAGTTAAGAGAGATGAAAAAGATGGGAGTGGTGGAAGGGATTAAGTTTAGTGAGAGTGATAATATAAGTGATAAGAGTGGGTGTGCTCAAGGTAAAACACTCTGATTACCCTTTTCTAAAACAGCCACCTATAAAGGAGAATAAATTCTAGATCAAGTACACACAGATATTTGGGGACCGGCTAGAGTACCCTCACCGGGGGGGGAAGAGATTTATGATGACTATCACTGATGATTGGTCTCGGTATTCCCGAGTGTATTTTTTGAAAAACAAGTCCGACGCTCAGGATTGTTTTAGACAATATAAAGCATGGAGCCAAAAACTCCATGAAACTCCAATCAAGAGAATAAGGAGTGACAATGGTGGAGAGTATACTTCTAACCAGTTTGAGGATTTTCTGAGGGAAGATGGGGTCCAACACCAAAAGACAGTTCCACAAAAACCCGGAACAGAATGGGGTAGCTGAAAGGTTAAATAGAACACTAAGTGATAGTGCTAGAAGTATGTTGTCAGATAAGAAGATAGGAAAAAGGTTTTGGGCAGAAGCAATGAACTATGCTAATTACCTCAAAAATAGAGTTCTTACTTCAGCTATAAAAGATCAAACACCTTATGAGAGATGGACAAGCCGGAAACCAGACATATCTCACTTAAAGGTTTTTGACAGTCAAGTATTTAGTCTAGATACAGATCATTCTAATTGTAAGCTAGATCCTAAACGAAAATCGGGATACTTATTAGGATATGATGAGGATGTTAAATGATATAGAGTTTATGATCTAAAAACGGAAGATATAATCTTTGTAAAACATCTAGTAGTTATGGATGAAAGAAAGTCTGTGGATCCCTTCAAATATGCAAAGTCATTAAAAATCAGATTTGAGTCAGAAAATTCCGATGACATTGGGCTTCCTAACTATCCAGGTTTTAGAGAAGATGACATTCTTGCAGGTACAAATCAGACTGAAAAGGACTTGGCTGTGGAAACTCCAGTGACAACTCTACCCGAAGCGGAAGACGTGGTGGAAATTGATTCAGAATCAAAGGATAGGGGAGAAGCCGAGTTTGTTGGAAAGAATCCACGAGAACCATCTATTTCGGCCTCTGATTTGAAGGGGGGAAGGAGAAGTAGCAAAAGACTGCAAGAAAAACAGATTAATAACAAGGTAACTAAACTATCTCATCAAGATGAACCTCAAACTTATGGAGAGGCGATGACTTGTCCAGAAAAAAATCGGTGGAAGATAGCCATCAATGAGGAGATGGCCTCAATTATGGCAGCCGATGCTTGGGAGCAGGTGGATTGTCCACCTAACCGAAAACCAATCGGTTGTAAGTGGGTTTTCAAATTAAAATTGAACCCAGATTACACAATCGAGCGCTACAAGGCCCGACTAGTGGCAAAGGGATTTACACAAAAGGAGGGAATTGACTACGAGGAAACCTTTGCCCCGGTGGTCAGATTTCCCTCCGTCCGCATACTTCTCAGCTAGCAGCAGCGGAAGACATGGAAGTGCATCAGATGGACATCAAGAAAGCCTTTTTGCATGGAGAATTGGAAGAGGAGATCTTCATGCGACAACCCGAATGATTTGTGGAGGAAGGAGAGGAGAGTAAGGTATGCAGGCTGATTAAAACTCTTTATGGTTTGAAACAGGCGCCTCGACGATGGAATAACAAGCTTGATGTGTTTCTTACCGGTCTGGGATATATTCGAATCAGCTCAGATCACTCAATCTATATTTTCGAAGATGAGGAAGGTTTTTTATTTATTGCAATTTATGTTGATGATTTGCTTGTTTTAAGTAAATCAATAGAAAAAATTAATTAATTGAAAACCGATCTTAAACGGAGATTTGAAATGAAAGATATGGGAGAAGCAAAATATATTTTGGGAATTCAAGTAGAGAGAGACCGAAAAAGGAAAATTATAAGACTCACTCAAAAGGAAGCAATAGGGAACATGCTTGAAAAATTTCAATTGGATAAAGCTAATAGTTGTACAACTCCAATGGAGTTTAAGAAGGGAAGTGAGGAAGAAGGAGTCATAGTCTTAGACGAGGAATTATTTCCTGAAGAATAGAAGTTCATGCAGACTATTCTTTACAGGCAAGTAGTGGGAAATCTAATCTATTTTATGAATTGTACCCGGCCGGATTTAGCTGCAGCAGTAGGAGTGCTGAGTAGAAGTCTAAATGCTCCCACTAAGAAGGATTGGGAGGCAGCTAAGAGAGTCCTTAGATATTTGATAGGAACTAGGGATATATGGTTGCATTTGGGTGGGGAGAATACAGACATCACTACTTGGAGTGATGCCAGTTATGGTGATGCTCCGATGAGGAGATGCACTTCTGGATATGTATTATATGTGGGTGATGGGGCTTGCTGTTGGAGTAGCAAACAGCAAAGAGTTATTGCTCAATCCACCATGGAGGCTGAGTATATGGCCTCTTGCTCGGCTGTAAAATAATTGATGTGGGTCAAGTCTTTGATTGATGAGCTTGGTCACCTTAAGAGTGGTGTGCAGAAAAGTTTTTATGATAATCAGGCAGCAATTGCTATTTCTGCCAATCCTAAACATCATTTTAAAGCCAAACACATGGACATCAGACTCAGTTTTGTTAGAGAGAAAGTAGAAAACAAAATAATCAGTTTAGAGTACAGACCAGATAGTGAGATGGTAGCAGATATGATGACCAAACCTGTGCCTTCCCCTAAGCTAATTTTTTGCAGGGAGAAGTGTGGTCTGAAATTAAAGATTGACTAGAAAATAAGGGGAGTGTAGAAACTAATGGTTTTATTAGTATTTTCTAGGTCTAAATAGAAATATAGAAAGAAGCCGAGGCAGTCTACCTCTAACTTCTCTCTCCAAATCTCAAACTTGTCGCAGTCACTGAGAAATTGGAGAGGAAGCTAGAGCCATGGCTACCTTGGCTATCCTGAGGTTTACGGGAATTTTATACTAGGGTTTATTTATTTATTTATTTAAAAGGAATGTGCCGGCGGCAGGATTTGATCCTTGTACCTACCGGCCGGCAGACAGGAAATAGCCGGTAGCCTTAGCCGTTAGATCTAGCAGTAGTATTACGTGATATGTAGTTTGATAATTATATAAATTAGAATACGTACGATAATTCATTTAACTGTTACGATTTACGGGATGCATAGATCCGGTACGAATGATAGTACGGATTACGAATCAATACCGCGCATTTGTTTCGGAAGTGAAATAAATACCGCGCATGTATTTATTACGGCCACGATTAAATCTGAATTTAATCGGACGGCCGGGATTAGCGCCGAGATCACGGAGGAAGATTTCGGCGGTTTGTGGCCATCGCCACATCGGATGACGCGTGGCGAAATTCCGTTGGATCGTAGAATCTCCGGAGATCATGGCACCGAATCCGGATTTGACATGTGTCGACATTTTGGCCATGTCGTACAATGTCCGTACATAAAGTACACCGGCGGCTGTACTTTTACGTACGGAACTCAATTCTGATTGGTTCCGTACATCAGTAGATAGAGTCTGTGAGAGAGATAGGACTTAGAAAAATTAGAAGATAGGACCCCCTCTCCCAGAGAGCTTCTGTACAAAAGGTCAACTTTGACCCCCCATAACTTACTGCTCAGGGGAGCAAATTCAAAGATTCTTTTTGCTATCAACTCAGGGGAGTCTTGTCTTCACAGGGGTGAAGTTGGTCAGCGTTTTTGTCTGCCAGGGTGGCAGTTATCTTTGCTTAAACACAAAGGGGTCAGGATTATCCTAGAGGCTTCTTGGAAGCTGTCCACTCTGAGGACTTATGGAGGTCTCAGAGTTACAAGAATTTCTCTTCAAAAGAATCTCGAGAAGATGAAAATGGAGAATCTACAAATCAGCAATCGCATTACTTGCTTTCGGAGCTTATGGCGGCTCCATCTCCAATTGTCCAATTATTCCCTTTTGTGAGGGCTTTCTATTCTTCGACAAGCAGCCTTTCCTTTTCGACCGACGGTGATCTCATTCCACTCTCCTCTGCGACTGGCACTCGCCAAGGCGACCCTCTGGGCGGACCTTTGTTCCCCCTTGCCCATTATCGGGCCCTTCGTGCTTCCGCAACCGCTTTCCCTTCTTGCCTTTTCCCTTCGGTTGCAGATGATACGCACATAATTGGGCCTAGAGAACAAGTCGTGTTGGAATACGATTTTTTCAAATAACGTTTAGCCGAACTCAACCTTTCAATCCAACCTTCAAAGTGTGTTATTTGGTCTCCTCAGGATATTCCACCTTCCTTTACCCCCCCCCCTCTTGGTTTTCAAACCCCTTCTCCTTCCGATGGCATTCGTATGCTAGGTTGCCCCCTTGGTTCGGATACTTTTGTGACCCAATTCCTTGATGATGCTTTACAGACAGATTTGGCCTAAGTGGACGACCTTCCTCACCTTCACGATCCCCAAGTGGCTTTTGCTATGTTAACCAGGTGTTTTCCCCATCGCCCTTCTTACCTCACTCGTACTTCCCCTCCCACCTCGACATTCGTCTCCTCTCTTTCGGCATATGACGATCGACTCATGGACTTCCTCCACACTCTGTTAGGTCGTGAGGCATTCGATCGCGAGTCCGGGCCCTCAACCCGCATTCAAGCTTCCCTCCTTGTATCTGTCGGAGGGTGGGTCGGAGGGTTGGGTCTATTATCGACTGCTCGTGTTGCTCCCGCTGCCTATTTGGGAAGTGGTGTCTTATTGCCTCTACCCTTGTTTCCCGTTTCTTGGCTGGGGACACCTCGTTCTAGCTACTGTGGTCCCCCGCATTTCAGACTGTGTGTTAGCATTCCAGCACACTCTATTGGACGCGTCATGTTCTCTTCCTCCCCATGCCCTAGTGGATGTGCCGATTTTCTCCACCTTGGTTACCACATCTGCTGAGCGTGTTCAAGAATCAATTTCCGATCGGGTTGTCGCCGCCATTAAATCTGACCTTCTCAAGGCACTTCCCTCTGATTCTTCGCGTGCCCGTCTTCTATCTTGTGGTGGACGAGGTTTTGGACCTTGGCTTTTGGCTACACCTATTTTGTCCACTCTCCGATTCTCACCTGCTCAATTCACCACCGCCTTCCGATTTCGCCATGGCCTCCCCCATCCTCCTTTACTTGGCTCTCTTGTTTGTGCATGTGGTCGTGTTTTGGGGCCCGATGGGGTCCATCTGCTTCGTTGCTCCCATGGGGGGGATTTGATCCAAGCGCACGACACTATTCACGACGTTGTTGCGACTATCGCTTCGGAGGGGGGCTTTTCTGTGCGTCGGGAGGTTTCTCACATTATTCCATCACATCGGATCGATGTTGTTTTTCTTGATGGTGCCCGTCGCATCTTCGATGATATTGTTTTGGCAAACCCTTCTTCTGCTACGGTTGTTGGTCGGGCGACTCGATATGTTGGGGTGGGGGCTCGTGATGCCGCTAAGGCGAAGGAGTGTGACTGTGCTCACAGGGACCCTATGGACGACTTTATTCCGATGGCCGTCGAGATCTTTAGTTGTTTGGGTGTTGCAATGGACGAGTTTCTCCGTAGTGCTTTCGAGTGCTGAGGACCTGGGAGCCCTCCTCCTTCGGTCCTTACATCTTTTTATCGTCAACGCTTATCTGTGGCTTTACAGCGAGTCCAGGCTTCTATTCTCCTCCGATCGGCTATCTCGGTTATGGATCGTCGCCGTGTTCCGGACTTCCCTCAACGTGCTCCCCCGGGTTGGGGGGACTTACGGGGTTGCTTTTCATAAATCGATAATTGAGTTGGGGTTAGAGTTGTAGTTTTGGATTTGTGAGTTGCCGGGCTTTTCATTTTGGGTTTGGGTGCTTTTATTTGCCTTGTTGTTGTTCCCATTGCTCTCTTTAGTTTTATTGCCCTGGTAGTTTTTATGTGTTGGCCATGCCACCCCTTTTGTACCCCCGAACTCAGATGGTTTACAATCGTGCTTTTTAATTTATCCTGCCTTACTTTCCTCCGGGGACTAGATAATGTTAAAGTTGACGAATTTCGTTGAAACTGTAGTCACACCATGCTTAGTCTTTGTCTTTTTCTGCCCCTTTACCAGCCTTCCTCCACGCCCACATACTTGGAGGCTGCCAATCGAAAGGTAAAATCTCACCTTTCCATCCCAGAGAGAGAGAAAGAGAGAGAAAGAGAGAGAGAGAGAGAGAGAGAGAGAGAGAAAGAGAGAGAGAGACGATTAGCTTAATACGCTCTACCATGTAGTGTCTTGGTTTTTTGCAAAAGTGACACAACCCTTTTGAGACCCTCGGTCCCGATTCATCAAACTAAGTTTTTTGTCCTCCTCCTCGATAGTTTCCAATTGATTTTCTGGGATCCTTGCTCCTCTAATCACTTCCTATTGCCAAAGCTTGTCCAGTTTTCCCTCCCTTTCAGATCTCAATTGTATTCTCTTGAACGAGAATCATCCCAACCATAGATTTCCAAATCCACATGGAATCCGACAAATCTTGCACAAAATTGACTATGTTTTCTAGTCATCGGGTAACTTCATGAGCAGGCAATTCACCTTCATCTTTTCTTTTTCTACCGAACCAGCAATCTCTAGTTTTATGAAAATGGTTGCAAGCTCATTACAAAAGTCTAGCATTTTCCCCCCTTTGTATGCATATGCATCTATCTTTTGATCAACCATTTGCTACTACTGAATAGTACCACTCCGGTACATCTCTATGAGGGTAATCCACAGATAAGATGCTCTTTCCACCTATAAATGAAGAGATGTAAATCCTTGAGTAAGATGGCGGAGAATGAAGTGTTTTGCCACCATTTTGTTGTAGTCCCAAGTATCAACATCATTCTCTTCATTCCTCAAAATACGTGACATGAACTCTGAACTGGTTCCGATAGGTGTTGCTATCATTGTAACTGTTTCCTTATCTTTCCTTTTGTCCATCACAATGCTCTCCTCGTCCTCCGAATCCTCTGGTAGAGCAAGATCTGCTTTTCTGGTAAACCTGCTTCCCCTAAACCCCAAAGGAATGGCTGAACTGGATGGACGCCTCACTCGTCCACTTACTATCCCCCAAAACATATTTTCACATAAAGCCCCTGTCATCATACTTTCCCAATATATGAAGCATGTTCCATTAAATATGGGTACCATAGAGGGTGAGCCCATAACTTGCTACTATGAGACCTCCATTGGCCCTCAGAGTAGGCATCTCACTAGAAGCCCCTAAGATAACCCTGTCCCCTTTGAGTTTTAACAACAAAAATTGCCACCGTGACAGATAAAAACTCTGACCAACTTCACCTTTGTAAAGAAAAGACTCCTTTGAGTCTATAGATAAAAGAATCTCTGAATTTGCTCCCGTGAGCAGCTAGTTTTGAAGGGTCAAAGTTGACCTTTTGTACAGGAGCTCTTTGGGAGAGAGGGGTCTACCTACCAAATTTTCTATGTCATAAGTCCCTCTCTAAACCCTATACTACTAGAGTACGACACCAATCATATTATTGTGTCGTACAAAAAAGTATAGGTGCCGATGTACTTTCTGTACGAGAATCGTACGGCATGGCCAAAATATCGACTCCTGCCATATCCGGATTTGCTACCGTAATCTCGGGAGATGCCGCAAGCCAATGTGATTGTGCCACGTGTCAATTGACGTGGCAATGACCAAAAACCGCCAAAGCACCCATTTTGCGATCTCGACATCTAAACGTGTCGTTCGATCAAGATCAGCAATTAATTCTAGACGTCAAAAATAAATGCGTGGTATTTGTTTCGGCGTCAAAACAAATGGCCGGTATTAGTTTCGTGGAGTATCATATACCGTAAGTTTAGAAAAATTGTACCTATGTCGAAAGACGATTCGCGCCGTTAAATGAAATCGTCTACGTTTACGTCTATAAATATTTATGAAACCCTATATACCTCAGCACTGATCATAGACTAATACGATAAAGCTACCGGCTAATGCTTGACTTGACGGACTACAAGTACTCGCATCAAATCCTAGGTCCGTCAAGTTGCTTTTGGTAAACTTACTAAAGTAATACTTGTCTCTCTGTGAACCTCATGGGCAGCCATGGCACTAGCTTCTTCTCCAACCTTTAGTGACTGCGACAAGTGTGGGAGTTGGAGAGAGGAGTTAGAGGCAGACCGCCTCTGCTTCTTTTTATGCTCTTTATCTTTACATGTTTTAAACTTAGAAAATACAAATAAAACCTTTATTTTCTATACATCGCTATGTAGACTGTCCCATCCTCACCCTTTAGAACGTTCACAAAGTGATTATAACTTATCCTCTTAAATCCTATGCTAGGTAGAGATTCATCAAGATTCAAATTCCATTGCTTAGGGGCATGTTTTAGGCCATACATAGATTTTAGCAATTTGCTTGAGTTAGTTTTAATAATTTGTTATTTCTATCTCTCTCTACTTGAATACCCTAAAAGTATTTTGCCACACCGAGGTCTTTCATCTTAAACCTTGAATTTAAAGTTGCTTTAATTTTAATAATTTTAACCATTGATTTGCTAATTAATAACAAATTGTCTACGTACACCGCAATGTAGAATTTTCCATCCTCACCCTTTAGAACTTTCACAGAGTGATCAAAATTTATCCTCTTAAATCCTAGGTTAGTTAGAAATTCATCAAGCTTCAAATTCCATTGCCTAGAGGCCTGTTTTAGATCATACATAGATTTTAGCAATTTGCACACTAAGTGCTCTTTTCCTAGTTCTACATACATCTCAAGTTGGTGCATGTAAATAGTTTCTTCTAACTCTCCATGCAAAAAGGCCGTTTTACATCCATTTGTTGTGTTTCCATATCTTCTACAACAGCTATAGACAACAAAATCCTAGCTGTCAGAAATCTTACCACTAAAGAAAATGTTTGTTCAAAATCAATTCTTTCATTTTGATTATAACCCTTTGCCACAAGTCTAGCATTATATCATTCGATGTTATTTGCGCGATTTAAATTCGCCTTGAATACCCATTTGTTGCCGATCGCTTTTCGGTACAGAGGAAGGTCCACAAGCTCCCACGTTTGAGCCTCCGTGATCGACTTCATTTCGTCGTTTGCTGCCTCGATCCAGTGATGTGGTTCTAGCAATGAGAAGGCCTCCCGGATGTTGAGAGGGTCCCCTGAGGCCGTAGAGTAGGCAAAGTGGGAGCTTGCTTGCAGCCGGCTACTAGATTGTCTTCCCCTCGGAAATTTTGAGGCTGAAATCGTCGGATCTCTCGCATTCATCGTTGGTCTCTGGCTGGAATCTGCAGGATAAGATCGAGTTTGACCAGGCTAGAAATGAAACGTTTGGCTGGAATCTGCAGGATGTGATCGAGTTTGACCAGGCTAGAAATGAAACTTTTGAGGATCCAGATGAACCTCAGACTTAGGTGTTGCAATCAGAGGTCGTTGCACCCGGATGACAATTTCATATTTAAAGTCCAGAATTACATATTCCTCACTTTTTCTTGCTTTTGTTGGTCTGTCATTTTAAATAAATCCATGGAGTCATGCTCATCTTTGATAATGATATTTTTTGCTACAACTTTCTTTTGTTTCTCGAAAACAAAGACTCTATACCCTTTTGTGTGATCATCATATCCTAGCAAAATACATGTAATCCCTTAGGTTCCATTTTCCATCTATCTTTAGATGTATTTATAATGAAGCATTTCCTGCCAAAAACTTTGAAATGACTAGCATCACATTTTTTGCCAGTCCGGACCTTGTAAGGCGTAGTCTCTAATGATCGTGACCCTATCCTATTCTTTATATAGACTGCACAGTTAAAGGCTCTAGCTTAGAATTTCGGATCTACGTCTTTATGTGGAATCATGGACCAAGAACTCTTTGTGATTGTTTTACTTAGTCTCTCTGAAACCCCATTTTGTTCCGGTGAATATGGAACAGTCAACCGATAACGTGTACCTTCCTGTAGTAAAAAGTTTTCAAATTATTTTGACGTATATTCGTCGTTGTTGTCCGATCTCAGTTCCAGAATTGGCAAACCATGTAGTTTCCCCACCCATGCTTTGTAGTGTTTGAAGTGGCCGAAAACCTCACGTTTTTCTTTCATGAAGTAGATTTTAGTGAACCTTTAAAAATCATAAGTAAATGTAACCTTATATTTCATCCCCCCGGCAGATGGTACTTTTGCAGGGCCGAAAACATCAGAATTAATAAGTTGCAACAGTTTAGTAGACCGATGTTCAAATTCTTGTGGGAACGGGAGTCTTTGTATTTTCCCCAATGCACAACCATCACATGTTCTAACTGGCTGATCTGTAAGAGAGACACCTTCTACTTTACCAACAGGTACCATCTTTTTCAAACTATCATAGTTTACATGGCCTAATCTTTTATGCCACAACTCATCTCAATGGAAGGCACCCGAATACAAAACATCATTTTCCTTATTATGAGCTATATCCATACGGTACATTATGCTGGCATTTGTAGATGCCTGTCACGGCAACTTAGTCACCGCAACTTTGCCATTCTTACTGACAACATGCCGACCATGCTTCAAATTAACCTCAAAGCGTTTATTTTCTATAAAAGAAGTGGAATACAAAATTTTCTTTAAGTCTGGGACAAAGACGACATAATAAAGAGTCCTTCCAACAACCTTTCCCTATATATCAACTAGTAAAGAAACATCACCTACAGCACGAGTTTGTACACTCATGCCACACGTCTAATAAATATTCATTTCAGGTGTGGATTTCAGATTTTTAAAAATTGCTTTGTTTTCAGCACATGTGGGCAAGCGCTCCCGTATCCATTATCCATCCAGTGTTTTTTGAGCCCTCCATCGCTACTGCCATAGCAAATAAATCCGCCTCTTCTTGTTTGGAGAAGCTCAAAGGAAGAAGACGAAAATATTGCATTACCACGAGGTGTAGGCCCCGTGAGGCTTTGGTTAAACTTGCTCCGTTGCCATCCCGGCCTGTATAAACCTTTTTTAAATTTATAACAAAACTTATAGCCATGACCTTTTTCATTACAATAAAAATAAGCGTTGGAAGACTTTCTATTCCCTCCCTAATTAAACTCATTAAACTGCTGCCGATTTTGGTTAAATTGATTTTCTATTGATTAAACTAATTTCTTTTGCTGATTAAATTGATTCTCTTCCTCAAAGTCCGTATTAAATGCTTTTACTTGCTTTTCTCCACTGAGAATTTTAAAAGTAGCTTCATTTTGTAGTATTAGATTAATCGTTAACTGTAAAGTCCACCTAGCTTTATCCCGTTGTTTGAACTTATCAAAAAATCCTTTCATACTACTAGAGAGACCCCTCATTAGCAATGTAACCTGTCGAAACCGAGGAAATGTATCGATGCACAACCATGAGCATCGATAAGAATTCGAAATTTGTTACCATATTCTTCCATTGTGTCACGCGTGTATTTATAATCCCAAATTTGACCACCCAAGAGGAGTTCCTCTTCGACACTAGCTTTCTCATAATCATTTTTAAGAGATTCCCAAATATCAATCGCCTTTTTCATGTTGATCCGAGACATAGCCAATTCCTCGGAGAGACAGATCTTTAGAATAGAACGAGCTTGCGAATTTTCTTTGACCAAGATGCATTTGTTGCTGCTAGGGAACCATCCAAAATATCCAAAAGATTAACATTCTCGAAGTGAGTTTCCACCATATCTGCCGAATAAACATATTTTTCCCCTGAGAAGATAGGAATTCTCGATGACATGGGCATAACCTGTTGTTCCACGACCACCAGTGCAGGTGAAGGAGCAGCAGTAGTAGTCGAAGTAGACATGATACACTCGCAGAAGCTATCAAGAATCCTACAAAACAACATTTCTCCAAAGCTCACCAAATATGACACAAAAATCCAAACTTTACAAAACTATACCATAGTATAGAATATCATAAACACTAACAACTCCTTAAGTTTGAGCACAATTGATTTAATATAACCCAAGATATGATGCTTAGAAGTTTCCCAAATAATGTTTGCAGGTTTCACTATGTTGAAGTCTGGATACAAAAATATTATAAGTCCTTAGTCTTATACTTACAGTGAGTATCTAATTCTAATTATCTTATTACATAGTAATACCTAAAATAGTAGTACAGTACCTACGAAATAAGTGTACCTGAGATGTACGTCCAAAAACGAAATTGCACCATAAATTAAACATACTTAATCACACTAAAACTTAATCTACAGTCGTACAACCAACATTACACAAATATATTCAAATAGTGGCCATACAAATATTCGCCACTTACTGCGTCATCAATGTCCGGATGCGTCCATCCGGCTGTTGCAAAAACACCTGCCAGCTTAATCACTTGTGGTCCCCTTATTAATCTCGTTCTTCAACTACAATAATATCAACCGTGGCTGCGTTACCTGCCAGCTTAATCACTTGTGGTCCCCTTATTAATCTCGTTCTTCAACTACAATAATATCAACCGTGGCTGCGTTGTCCCATACAGGACCATTTCCAAAATAGTCGCTCTTCTCCTTGTTCGTTGGATCATCAGACTTTGTCCGTCCGGCATGTGACACGTGGAACTGTTCGTCCGTGACTTTTCACAGTATCTATGGGTTTATGTGGTGATGTCGCGTGTTTATGTAAAGTACATTACACTCTTTTGTACTTCTGCTACTTTCACCCTATTAGAGGTAACTTTTACAAGACATTTAGACAAAATATATTCTAAACTTCCTAAACTTCTATATATGTCCTAAACTTCCTCCCACACTCATATTTACTGAGGCTCAAAGCTTTCTAAAATCAATACATATCGGAGCATGGCATCATATCGGTGCATGGCATCTATATCGTATCATGGCATCGATATCAGAGCATGGCTTCCATATCGTAGCATGGTTGCCATATCATAGCATGGCTTCCATATCGAACCATGGCATCCATGTTGGTGCATGGTATGCATATCGGTGCATGGTATCCATATCGGAGCATGACATCTATATTGGTGCAGGCATCCATATCGGAGCATTGCATCCATATTGGAGCATGGTATCCATATCGTAGCATGGTTGCCATATCGGTGCATGGCGTCTATAGCGGTGCATGGCATTCATATAAATGCAAGCGGAGCATGACATTTGTATCGTAGCATGGTGTCCATATCGGTGCATGTCATCCATATCGTAGCATGACATCCATAACGGAGCATGACATCTATATCGTAGCATAGCTGCCATATCGGAGCGTGGCATGCCTATCGTAGCATGGTATCATATCGGTGCATGGCATGCATATAGTAGTATGGTATTCGAATCGTTGTATGGCGTCCATATCGGTGCATGGCATGCATATCGTTGCATGGTAGTCATATCGCTGCATGGCATCCATATCTTAGCATGGCATTCATATCTGAGCATTATATCCTTATCAGTGTATGGCATCGATATCGGTGCATGGCGTCCAAATTGTTCATGGTATTCATATTGTGCATGGCGTCCATATCTGTGCAAGACATCCATATTGTAGCATGGCATCCATATCGTTGCATGGCATACATATTGGTGCATAGCGTCTATATCGGTGCATGGCATCCATATCGGTGCATGACATCCATATCGTAGCATGTTATCTGTAATTTTATAGGCTCCATTGCCACACAAAATTTGCAGGTCCAAAGAAGCTAATCTAAATAGTGTTGACTCCAAATTTATATAAACCCAAATGATTGACCCCTTGACAATCAAAACCCTGTTATAGCTTCACCCTTGTGAAATAAAACCTTATGTGTGCTTAGTTCCACCACATAATGCAAAGTTAGAATATGAGTTTTGGATAGCATTCCCCACTTTGACTTTCCCTTAGAAATGCAGCCATCGTGGTAGGCAAACACTCTAACTGACTACACCCCGGTATAGCCTAGACTCCCTTGAGTCCGCAACAAAAAGAATCAATGAATTTGGTCTACTGAATTGATAGTTATGGCTAGCCAAAGTTTGTCTTTTATACAAGATGCTCTCTGGAAGAGGCGGCTATCTACCAAAATATTCTAAACCCCTCTCTAAGCCCCCTAGTATTGAAGTACGAACCAATCACATGACTCTACCGTATGGAAAGGTACTACGACCGATGTCCTTTTTGTACGGCCTATGTACGCCAAGACCACTGAGTGGACGCTTGTCTCCTCCGGATTCGTCCGTATGCTCCCCAGGATTCCCACTTCCCAATATTATCTTGCCACGTGGTGCCAGGTCATGCCAGGCCAGAAAACGCCAAGGTGGTCATTCCGGAATTCCGGCTCGCATCTGGCCGTCGATAAAGTCTGACTAATTACAGGACTGTACCGTATACGAAAGTATAGGTGCCGGAGTACTTTCCGTACAGACATTGTACGACACAGCCAAAATGCGACATTTGTCACATCCGAATTTGTTGTCTTCCGTTCCGGAGATTCCGTAAACCCGTATGATGTTGCCACGTGTCATCCGGAGTGGCGACGTCCGCAAACCGCCAAATTGTCCTTTCCGCGAAGCCGGCGCTAACCACGGCTGTCTGGTTTATATCGTCATTTAATACGGACCGTCGAAACAAATGTCTGTACTATTTGTTTCGTCTCGTACTTAAAGTTCAATTGTTTCTATTCCCTATATACCGTAATCCAGTTAAATGGAAAACCCTATGCGTAACCATTTAAATATCTATCAAACCCAATATGTCCTAGCACTAGTCCTAGACTAAAGGGAGAAAGCTACCGACTACGGGTTGTTTGACGGACGGTAGGTTCCAGGATCAAATCCTAGGTTCGTCAAATACCTTTTTAGTTAACCTACCATTATCTACTCCTGTTTCTTTGGAGATGGCTTTAGCTTCCTCTCCAGCCTTTAGTGACTACAACAAGTGTGGGGGCTTAGAGAAGGGAGTCAGAGGCAGACGACCTCTGCTCTTTTTCCTATCCTAAATAAAGACGTATAAAATACTCAAATATCAACATTATCTATATCGTAGCATGGCTGCCATATTGAAGCATGGCATGCATGTCAGTGTAGAACATCCACATCGTTTCATAGCATCCATATCGAAGCATTGCATTCATATCGGTGCATGGCATCCATATCGTTTTGTAGCATCCATTATCGGAGCATGGCATCCATATCGTAGCATGGCTGCAATATCGTTTCATAGCATCCATACCGTAGATTGGCTTCTATAGCGGTTCATGGCGTTCATATTAGTCGTCTGTGACGGAGTAGGCGTTTATATCAGAGCATGGGATCCATATCTTTGCATGTCACACACGTCCTGCATGGCATCCATATTGGTGCATGACATCCATATTGTAATAATCTGCATAATATCCTAAATGAATAAATAAATGTATAAATAACCTCCATTTCCCGTGTAGCAATGGTCGTTTCAACGTCCTTCCTTCAGGGGGGCTCATCACACGTGTGGATTCGTTCTGTTTTTTGTTTGTTTATTATTTTTAGATGAAATGTAAGCCTTTTTTCTTGAAAAGAGGTAGGATAAAAATTTCAATTATTCGTATATTCTTCTTAGTCATTGAGAACTCTTTTGTTGTTTTCCATGTTTACTTTATTTCTAATAAAAAATGATTGCTCCTCTTTTTTTTTCCCACCGACCATCATGTAAGTGCCATCCAAATTCGCCACGTGGCAGTTTCTGATTCCGGGAGGGTGCTCAATTCAGGAGCCGGCTTCACACGTGCGATGAGCCCCCCTGGTAGAACGACTTTGAAACGGCCATACGTGCACGGGAAATGGAGAATATTTATTTAATTATACATTTGTTTATTTATTTATTTATTACATTAGGGGGGAGAATGTGGTTCATTTGGAGAAAGCGATGAAGAAGAAAAAAACGGTAAAGAGGGATGAAAATATAATATCCATTTTTACCCTCTCGACTTCTGTTGGAAGCAAAGCATTTGAAATTAAAAATTCTCTCACATCCGCCATGGTTTCCTTTCTCCAGTTTGTTTTTTTGTCTTTTCTTATTTAAATTGCACAAAATTAAAGTTTGGAATACTACTGGGAGCAATTTTTGGGTTTCTTTTGGTTTGAATTATGAAAGCTTGACTGATAAAACGACAAAAAGAAGATGCCTATTTTGTCTTTTTCCCGACAAGGTGAAGCTGGAGACGGGATAGCTGTTCGTTACAAATTTGCCATTTTCCACAATACTAATATTTACATTTGTCAGTCAACCTATTTTCATTGAAAAAAGTTGATTTAAATGGCCAAAAAAACATCTCCAGTTATAGTGTTGCAAGTACAATGGGGCGGTTGTCCTTGCGAGGTGACGGGCGTCGAAGCGTACGGAGTCGACTCGACTCCGTACATTCGAGTGACTCCCTGGACCACTTTTTGAAGCGCGTCTCACCCGGATTTTTCCAATGATTAGCGACTCTCTATCGCCCCTCGGAAGATATGTGAAGGGCACAAGCACCACCCTATATTTGAATCTTTGGGGCGTGGTGGGAGAATGACCACATGGAGCTGCTGGACGGTCTAACAGAATCCTTAATAGTAGTAAGACTTTGTGAACAAGAAATGAAAGGTTAAAACGAAACTGAAAAACCGAACACAGTTGGGAGCAAACTGAAAGGAAAAACAGTTTGAAAGAAACTAATATACAAATAAGGACAGGCTGACAAAAGACAGTGAGAGAAACAATAGGCAGAAAGGCAACAACAAAATTGTGTACACAAAATAAAAACTAACAGAATGGGCGAAAGGCCTGCCTGTATTATCCACATGGTTTTGACTTCCAGATGGTCAGTTCAATCTCGGCAACAGAAACGACGCACAGAAGTTCAAACTTTGATAGGCTGGAAACAAACAATCAGAATCGACACGTCTAGAAGTTGTCCAATGGCACAATTTTTTTTTGTGACTCAAACGTTGGATATGAAACAGCTTGTCCAATAAAAAATGCAATGACTTTAGCCAGTGATCGAGCCAAGAACAGGAAAGTTAAAGGTGTATTTGCGTTGCTAGATTTTGTTTTAAGAGCTATATTTTGATGTAGAAGACTTAAATGGTGAGGATTCTTGTAGAGTGAGATTTTTTGTGAAATATAGCTAGAGATACAAGTTATGGGAACTGTTTCAAAGATAATAAAAAACGTAAGATATATTAAAATGCACGATGGTAAACCATCTGAGTCCGGGGGTACAAAAGGGGTGGCATGGCCGAAACTGAAAAACTACCAGCAGGGGAATAAAATAACAGCACAACAAAAACAAAAACAAAAAGAAAACAACAACCAGGAAAATAAAAGCACCCAAACTCAAAATGAAAAGCACGACAATTGACAAAGCCAGAACTACAACCCCAACCCCAACCTAATTAAATAACTACGAAAAGCAACCCCGTAAGTCCCCCCATCCCGGGGGAGCACGTTGAGGGAGTTCCGGAACCCGGCGACGATCCATGATGGGAAGTAGTGGGAAGTTATCGTTCTATTTAGGGAATTATTGTGTAAACTCACGATTCTGATTAATGAAACTTACTCTTGATGAACGCTAAGTAGTATACAGCAGCTGAGCGCAGTTTACGGACCTGGTGAGACTAGGAGGGCTTTGAGGTAAAACCTGGAGCTAGTTTCAGCTTTTGAGCCAAATCCGTGTTACATGCCATGAAAATTTCTCTTCAAAAGAATCTCGAGAAGATGAAAATGGAGAATCTACAAATCAGCAATCACATTACTTGCTTTTCCTCAGGGGACTAGATAATGTTACAGTTGACGAATTTCGTTGAAACTGTAGTCACACCATGCTTAGTTTTTGTCTTTTTCTGCCCCTATACCAGCCTTCCTCCACGCCCACATACTTGGAGGCTGCCAATCGAAAGGTAAAATCTCACCTTTCCATCCCAACCAATGGATAAGTCAACCGACAAAAGAATTGATTTCGAAGGCCGAAAAAAACTTTCGCACCAATAGCGGATTACTTTTAAGCTGGCATTTACATATAGAGAAAATCAGACTCTGACCAAAAATACATTGTAGTCCTTACAATACTGATGTTGCCTCTTATTGGGCGACACAAATTGTTCGTCACGATCACCAACCATCCATCATTTCCCACCATCCTCAGGAATCATCCTTGAAATCACACTTTTTGTCCATGCCATCGAGATCAAAATTTACGCACCAAAAAATGATATGCCAGTAATATAAGAGATTGACCTTCAGAGTTACCTCTACTTCTAAACTAAAATTCAGCTTCCTAATCCTCCCTCCATTTCTAAAACTACTGAGCTCCTCTGTTGTGCGTTCATCACTGAGCTACTCGAAAAGCATATACAATCTCTATGTGGAATTTTAAATCACAATGGAAAGATCTATAGAGTCAAAAAACCCTGAACAAAAACCCAACAACAAAAAACTGACCTAATCAAAACCTAACAGAAAGAATCTGATCGCTTACAGCCCTAAAAGAAGAACTGGCGTCAAGAAATACCTCTCGGTCATTTAGAAACTCAGACATACAGTCTTCGACTTTTCAAATTTTGAAGTATCTCAGCGGCCGCAACATTCTTTGCTTCTTTTTTCTTTCTTCCCGTGCCAAAGGCTGACTCCACTAATTCACCAGTTGCGGTAATCACTTTTGCCTCCACAGTGAACCTAAACCACATGTGCGAACATATGATGGTGAGTTACCTTCATATGTTTATATGTGGAGCATTAATTTGAATCTCAAAGATATGCATAATGACTATAATGTATCTATTTCCTCATGAAGCTTTGACATGAAACCACAAAACAACATTATTTCATTACTTGCCTTCAAACATGTATTCCCATTTCATTAAGACTGTAAACATTAGAGCCGATGAGTCTCAGCCAAAAAAAGCATATGGAAGAACACTATTATTAGTGCCAGGAACTTACAAGAACAAACGAACATGTGTTTTGCACAAGGAACGCATTTGTCGGGCCTTCCCAATGAAATCAGCCAGGAACCACATGCAACTCTAATCTAAGTGAGAGACGCTACATTGAAATTGCTCAACCAGTTAACTCACAGGTTTAACGTGTGAAAACAATTGGAAACAATATATTGTTACTGTATATAGAGCGCAAACTATACGTGAAACACCCCTATTGTACACAAACAATACAACTTAACAATTTACAAGTTTCCATTTGTTTTTGCGCATTAAACCTGTGAGTTAACGACTGCCAACACACGGAAACTCCCTTTCGAGCCATGCCCTTACAAAAGGTGGACAAAGAGACTGTGAACACTTCATTGCACTTGAATAAATTCAGATTAAGTCAACAAAAAAGCCAATTCAAACCATGCCCAAGTTATAACCAAACTAATCAAAAGGAAGATGAAGGGTGCAGCGGAACAAATAAGGAAGGAAGTGGATGAAAGGCATATGACCAACAAACATCATAAAGGAGAAGAACTCAATAAACAGCAGGAGGAAAAAGGGGAGTACAACATGACTTTTTAAGTCTTATTTAAACCTACCAGTAATACTCCTACTCTTACTGATATTCCTATGCCTATGAATATTCAACTCCTACTATGTGTGATTTCCTACTACAGTGAGTAAAGAACAAACCAAAGAAGTAACTTAACGTAACTCAAGAGAAGTAAGGTAATGAATGAATCAATCACTGAATAAATCAATCAATCAATCAATGAAAAAATGAATCAATGAAAGAAAAAATGAATATAAGTGCAAGGAAAGATTGAAAAGCAACAGGGCAAAATAGGCTTACAACAGAGCGTGGTACGGCCCCTTTTGCTGCACATCCTCAACACAAAAATTCCAGCGGCGTTTTTGGCACAATTCTAAAAGATTGACTGACGCTTGGCTTGTGACTGGAAATTCTGGCACCAATTCCTGCTCCGGTGTCTTCGCCGCAGGCATAACATCCGCAACCTTACTTGCGTGCACACCGGCCACGCTGCTTGTTGCAGAAAATGAACAACTGCTGCTCTCCAACACTTGTTTTCTCTCCCCTCTCGGCAACAATCCAGTCGCCAGACGAGCCATTCGGCAATTTGATGAAACATCTCCTCCAGAAAGCACACTGTCGCTTTCAGAAAGGCTCTTCTCAGGTTGAGACTTTATGGAAGCAACCATTTCTTGGGCTTTCACTTCTTCAACATTTTCACTGTAAGAGACGGCTGCCCCATTGTGCTCAAATGCCAAAGTTGGAGCACCTATCCTCCCATTGAGACAGGAAACCACCACCCTTTAAACAATAGCAGAAGCAAATCCAATCTGAAAAACAATGGTCATTTGGTCCAAAGCTCAAACTTTACATCACTTTTGAAAAAATCTTAGATGTAACACCGATGACTTCACCAAACCCTTAAGGAAAGGAAGCTTAAGAAATATAAAAAAAAAGAATAAATTAAAACAGAAAAGATTTGTTGCAGAGAGCCAAAAAAAATATGCCTCTCACTCTCTGGCATGTCATCCTATGATTGATAGTTATGAAACGATTACCATGAAACGAGTTTTTAGGTTCAAGCTGGGTAGTTTCCCTTGGAATACTCCATGACTTGCAAATTTCTGCCTCCATCATCATTACATCTTCATGGATGTATGCGGGGAGGTGGTTAGAACTATAGAGTGGGAGAGGAGATACTTCGATAGGAGCACGAGGAAGAGGGGGGGAATGAGGAAGAGGAAGCGGAAGAGGAGGGGGAGAAGGACGAAGAGGAGGAGGAGGTACTTTTGTAGGTAAAGTGGCCTCTACAGGAGCAAGAGCAAAAGGAGGAGGAGATACTTCGATAGGTGAAGTAGCCTTTACAGGAGCAAGTGGACGAGGGGGAGACGAAGGAAGAGGACAAGAAAGTGGGGGAGAAGGAGAGAGTGTGAAAGTAGAGGCCGCGGGAGAAGGAGAAAGAGGACTAGGAAGAGGAAGTGAAGGTGGAAGAGGACATGGAACAGGGGAAGGATGACGAGGAAGCAGATTCTGAAGCAGAAAAGGAAGTGAAAGAGGAACAGGAACAGGGGGAGGAGGAGGAGGAGGAGGAGAAGCTGAGGATGCTTCTGTTACATGCACAGAAAACCCATTGCCTATGGCCTTAGGAGGAGGATGAAACGGAGAAGCTGAGGGTGTTTCTGTTACATGGACAGAGAGCCCATTGCCCGTGGCCTTAGAAGGACGAGGAAAAGAAGAAACTGCGGGTGTTTCTGTTACATGAATGGAGGCACCATTTCCTGTGGCCTCACATACCGCGGACGGTTCCTCCATCACCTGATCCTCAGATGACTCCCTCGGCTTTCTTGATGCTCCCACACTTAACTTGAGAGGCTTGAACTGACCCAAGGCGAGTAGCGCTGTTGCATTTTTCTTTTTTGTACTCTTGTTTGAATTCACCCTTCCAGAACGCTCGAGATCCTCCTCTTCCTGTAACCAAAAAAAGTGGACCAGCAATGGCCACAAAAAAAAATTCCACGAAATCCCATGTGATGTGAAGTGTCAATCGAGAAGTTCATAGAAATGCTTACATAATACTATTTCAGGCCAACTGATCGACTCTCTGGTCAATTCTACTGATATGAACATAGCATACAAACATAGCAGACATATTCATTATCATTGTAGCATGAATACGCTGATGAAAGTGCTATAGAGAGATGAGGACATAGTTTTTAGTTTGAGATATGAGGATGACATTGATTTGCAATGATCCCACTTTACGTTCACAAAACTGGTCTGCACAAATAAGTTACCTACAAACAATGCAATGTTGCTCTCTCACCCTTTTCCTTCTGAAGCATTATCTTTTTATTTACAACAAAAACGAGCATGATTACAGAACGTGATTAAAGTACGACATCTAAAACCTAAGACTACTTTGCTCCTTCAGGACGATCTCCCAAAGTAAAGCTGTGAGCAATTTGACTTCTTGTAGCACACTGCAGCAAACACAAAGAGGATCATGCTCAGAGATTATCTGATGGTTTTTCAACTCTACAAATTTCAGATTATATAATGTCAGTACAATCTCCATTGTCTAGACGATTGAATAGTCAATAACTTAATTGACCTTTGATGAATTGCCAATAAAATTCAACAACAGTGAAAAACGTACCCTGATTTTGCTCAAAGCAAGGCTTGCCACGATTCTCATGCCAGCGTCCTTCTGAGAATGCTCAGCGCTTGCCTTTGCAACACCGTTGACCAAAGCAGTTATTTTGTGAGATTCGCCCATTTTTTCAACCTGGAAACTGTGGGTCCACTTCCTTCCCTGACAAAGCTCCAGGAGCTCCCTCCTGGGGTGAATTCGCAGAGTCTCCGGATTCGGAAACGGTTCCAAAAGTGGCCGCAATTGCCCCCATACACTTTTATAGTCAAAGGAGGAGTCCATCAGCATTGCACCAGCCAAGGCTTCAACAAGATCTCCAAGAACCTAAAAGGAGAAGCAAGAGGCATATACGCAACACAATCACAGGTTAGGTAAACGCTCCTGGAATTCTACAACAAATGTCCTTCTCTTTGAGCGAGGGAAAGGAAAATTTAGCACACAAGTTATTTGGCCTTCAATTCCTACGCAGTTGCCAGACCATATAACTTAGCATAAACTCCCTAATAGGACGCAGCGTAAACTCATTCTCATGGTTACCTTCGGTGCAGTCTCTTCCCCGCTTCCATAGTCGTGGTCACAAAGCAAATCCTTTTCTGTTTGTGGCTTCCGACATTCAGCTACAAACCGCCCAATATGCTGCCTCAAATCCTCTGAGTGGTAGTCCATAAACGTGTGCAGTTGCAGTTCGTCCTTTATTGCCACCCGGGCAAACTTCTCGTTGTTCACAACGGCCGACCGTAAATCAGTCAGCTGCCCGGCAGATATCGATGGGTGGCTTTGTTCCAAATGTTGGGTGACCGCAAAGTCGAGGAACGCATCACCGAGAAACTCGAGTCTCTGCGCTTCCCTCATTGATGAACAATGGCGACGGGGGATTAGATATAAGTCCAGTGCATAATAGGGACAAAGTGTAGACGGAGAGTGTGGTTCACAATCATGAATATGAGGACAACACTCGGAAAAAGACAATGAGTTGACGATAATAGCTCCCAATCCTTTATTCTATGGATGGACACAAGATGCAAACAAAGGTCATGACATCCAAGAACTTGAATTCCACGCTATAGCTCACCATAGGACTGGCAACAAGAACTCATTTTATAAACTTTGAGCATATCATTCAAACATCCAAAACCACACATGTATCATGCAAAATGTATTCCCACAGAATGCCCTGACAACATGCATTTAAAGCTCAAAATTCAGCAGATTATGGCCCGAGGTTGACAGAGATACCATAAAGTAAAAGCATACTAAATAAGGCATTCAGCACCCATTTAGCAAATAACTCAACAAAAAAAAAAAAAAAAGATACTACCTGGTAACAACGGCGACTAGAAAAGGTGCTGTCCCGGAAAGATGCATGAGTCATAGACTCTTGCAGAAGCTCCTTCCTATGGAACTTATAGCCGATTCGCCTCTCCAGCTCCTCCAATCCATGGAAGGATCCATTCCTGCTTCCTTCCTCCAGATTGAGTCCCATACCTCTTTCATCCATATTTTTCCATGAAGCATATCCCGAATTCTTCACCGCAATCCCCAACCATTCCATCACCAAAAACCCGCCTTGTGGCCCCATCTCGTGGTTCAACTCTGTCCAATATACGCCAATCAGCCCTTCCACCATGTCTGCGATACTTTTAATTGACACTGAATGGCCCTTCTCCTTATCATCTTGCCCTTCATCTTGGATTTCTGGAATTTCTTGTCCATCCTCAACAACAGAGGATACCGTTTTTCCTTTAGCCTGCCATTCCTCTTCAGGTAAGACCAAACCTGATCTTCCACGTGGATAATGTGGACACTTATCTGGTACGGGAGGGAGACCCGGAGCTTGCCACTCTTTTAAAGTAAAACGAGTTGCCCGGAGGTGCATCTGAACCATACAACACACCATAAACGGATCAATAATTGAAAAGGATATTAGGCTGAGGTTGGTGAAACTTCAAGTGACTAATCGAGCTAAAACTGGACCATTTTTGCGACCCCAGTTAGTAGAGCTCAGCAAACACTGACAATATTGAAGTTCCGGAATGGAACTGTGAGATAATAATGTATTGCACTTTAAGGCACATGGAAACAGGATTTGACAGACCATGACGAGCACTTCTATAATTCTTGAACCATAATAAGAAAGACCATTAACAAATGAGATGTTCTGACATTACACAAGCTCCTCAATTCATCTAAAGTAACAGCAGTTCTTGCCATGCTTCAGAAAACATCTACCTTATCTCCCAATCAGCATCAAGACATTCAGCAGTGAATGGATTTCTGAAAACATCCAAATGAAAATGTTCATCAGGAACAACCCAAACAGGTGATAGCATCAGATTGATATGGATGTTGAGAAGTAGAACTAAACAACACTCCATAACTGAACTATTGAATCTGAAGAAAACAAAAAAGAAACTGGCACTTTCAAATGTGACCACTAGTTTTTTAAAACAAATCAGCTCTTGATATGACAAGACTCAGACCTCGTTTTCTTTGCAGTCAAACCAATTCCGACAGTGTGATTTGGATACAAATTGCATACCTGGAGCCCTTTCCTCATCGCATGCTCATATAGAGTTGAATTGCAAATCTCTCGAGACCGCTTGTTTGTCAGAAGACCCTCATGTTCCTCGGGATATTCCCTGAACAAGTGACACGTGACACCATATTTAAGACAGGTGTCGCCTAACAATTCGTGCCGCTCCAAACTGAATTCTTCTTGACACTCCATAGATGTTAAGGCCTCCATCACCTGCAACCTCACCAAGAAATCATCAAAAGTGGGGAATTATGACGTCTGGAGCCCTGATATTGTTTACACTGTTTACATCGAAAATTGTTTCTCGTTGAACTGTTTAAAACTGCGTTGTATCCATCCAAAAAACATCACGGTGTCGTTGCAGTTTGCTGACCTTCACATCAAAACCTCACTCAACAAGATATGCCGCTTTAACACAGGTCCACTGCAATCACACTCAACATTACCACATTTGTAGCTAAGAAATTTGAAACGAAAATCAGGCATGAAAAACACAGTGTGATTTTGTTGGGGTGACAACTATGGAATCTGTAAACGTATTCCATAAATTCCTTTTCCAAGCATTGAAAAGTCGATGCAAACAAATCATCTCCAGAGGTCATACAGCCACCTCTACTGCATATGACTCTCGAAAAAAAGCGTCGTGGAAGTGTGATCAGCAAACAAAAAAAAAAAAAAAAAAAACTTACCTTATAACCCCTCACGGTCTTCAGACGAGGATCCCCCATTTCTTCTGCAATGAGGTCCCTGAGCTCACAGGCGCCCTGCAGCATCTCCACTCGGTGCATGACAGATGGCAGCAGCTGAATGGACCGAAAATAAGGTCCCGGAATAACAACACGGCAAAGTTCCGGAGGGAGCTCTACAAAGCGATGCTCAGACATGGGCTTCATCACAGCCTCAGAATTTTCTGCATACATATGCAAATAAGGTCATAGTTACTTTAAGAGCTTTATACAAAATTTCAATCAATGTACCACGATCACTCCTAACCTCTACCATAATAATCTAACCCTAAAAACTGTGTACCACAAGATTGCAGGTTTGAAGATGCATCGGAGAAATCCTTATAAAAATGGTCAACTGAAACTAATTGGCGTTCGTAACAGTTAAAATAAAGTGATTTGTGGGTACAGGTTCAATAAAGAGTACATCAATAAGAGGACTTGTGTTTCTGTCTTAGAAATTCTCAGGTTTACCCAAAGTAAGATACTAGCGAGGGAGGGAGGGGAGGGAGGGGAGGGAGGGAGGCAGGGAGGATGGGAGGGAGGGAGAGGGAAAAGTCGGGAAGAAGGGTTAGATATACCAGCTGTCAATCAATTAAAAATGCACTGGCAGAACCATAACAATTTTTGTTATAATTTCAGTTGCAGGAAAACTAAATTTTGACTTATAATATAGAAGATTTCTTTTAGATTTTGAGGAGCATTTTATCATAGCAATTTAAACTTATGAACGATTGACAAATGATTTTTCTTTTTTTGAAAAGTTCTATGGGGGTAGTGCATATAAAAGGACAAGGAAAAGATCCGCAGCTTTAGTGAAGAGCCAGTAATTTCAAATTCAGAGAAATATGATTTGAAGATGGTATGATATGATGACGAAATGATGATGATACCATGGATGGATGGATGGTGATGATGTGATTTGACATGTTTTGTCTTTTCTTTTATATCTTTGAAGAAATGTGTTATTCTATCCAATTTGAAAAAAAAAAAAAGAAACGAACAAAAACTAAAAATAAAATGGATTACCAAAGCCTAGATCGTAACAGAAAGAGAATTATCGACAGTCGTGATGCTCGAACGTTCAAACATCTATATGATAAAGAAGGACACTTTTACTTTTTACGTATTTGCTATACTAACGATTGGAAAGTATTTGCTACAGTAAATAGTGCTCATAAGTCACAATTGAGGAAAATAATAACAAAATACTAGACATCACCAGGACCCATGGCAAGAAAAAAGAAAGGAGTAAGAAAAAAAGTGCAAATGCTCGATGTTTCAATGAAAGTCTGGTGTGCTCTAAAAACTCCAAAAATATTTGCTCAATACTAAGACACAGAATTTTTTGAATTTCTTTTAGTGTTTAGCCCCTATTTTCTAGATTAATATACCTACTTCAAAAAAAAAACTGGTAGAAAGTGTAGAGTTGAATTGTTGTCTGAAAAGCATTCAAGAGTGGTTACTATTCCAATGTTTCTAACAGACTCCTTAACAGAATGCTCATTTTCATGACT
This sequence comes from Zygnema cylindricum, assembly GCA_037447655.1. Taxonomy (NCBI): domain Eukaryota; kingdom Viridiplantae; phylum Streptophyta; class Zygnematophyceae; order Zygnematales; family Zygnemataceae; genus Zygnema; species Zygnema cylindricum. Next base: position 125,783 of record JBBHKE010001455.1, read on the forward strand.
AAAAGCTGAATCAATAACGCCAAAATGCATTAATAAAAAGGTATACCGTGTATCATCGTTAGCTCAAAGGTTTTTTTTGCCTATTTAATCAACTTTTCTCCGTGCACACTTGTCCAATTTTGGTTTGGAGACAACCAATTGGAAGCTGAGACCCTTACCTGTTCATTGCGACCGTCGGATTAAAAGTTCGACAAGTATGCACGAAGAAGAGATGATTTTAGTGTCAAACAAATCATGGACACTAATAACAATAGACAGTGTACCTTGACTGGCTTCTTTTAAGGTGTGAACTATACTGTTTGAAATTTACCTGCAAACTTTTCTGCGCTATACGAGGACTGTTTGTTCCTTATTGCAACATACCAGGCGTGAGCTCATTAAGAATTTTAAATTCATAGAAGAGTCTATCATTCTCTAAACCGTACTAGTTTAACTGATTTCAGAGTAGCTATATTAACCAAAACTTTATCCAACTATCGACCAAGCCAAAAACCAAGTATCAATATTGAAGATTACCGAAGAATAATCACATATATGATGATCAGGTTCAGGAACGACGTAATTACAATGAGTTTTCACCTCTTACACAGCCTTGCTTGATGAGAACTCTACATTCATGTCTTATTTGCTTCAATATGGGAATAACAATCTCGACGATCATCAGTTACTTTAGACATGATAGTCTCATTTTTGTATCAGCAAAATAGCAATATTTCAAAACCAGCATTTCAAGATCAGTCATAAATTTCGGATTCCACATTCGTAATCTAAAAGCTATTATAACACATAAATGCAATACACAAGCATTTAAGTGCTTACAAATCTAAGGCTTAGGCTACAAAATCTTTTAGTTAGAAGGATAGAAGATAAAAACGAAAGATAAAAACTAGCACATTTGAAAGAAGCACTGCATTATAAAAGGGTTATCCTTTTTTACCCAATAAAATATAAATACAACTCTTTGTTAAGTCATTATAATATAAACAACATTGAGTTTGAGGAGAATAATGTAATAGGAGCCACGATAGTAAACATAACTTAGTTATGAGATTTCTACCGAGTTTTGCCTCCCAAGACACCCAATTATGAAAAACCAGTTAATGCAAGATTGCAACCTTTCCATATTTTCAGGTCTTCATCTACCGAGCTCAAATTATTATTTTAAAACCTTTATTCTCTGCATAAAATTTGTAATCCAATAGTTTTATTAAACAGCCATATCCATACCAAAGAGCCAGTTTTGCAATTTTTTTTCAAAAGACAAAAAGAGTGCATTGATTTTTGAATCCACCCTACAAAGGAGGAAGTTACACTAAACAGAAACAGAGGCGAACTTGCAAATTTCATAATAGCAAAAACAGAAATGTTTCAAACAAAGTTACCTGTTGCAACATTCAGAATGAGGTTGTTTCTCGCTTTATTGACTTGGCGGACCGAGAGGAGGAGCTGTTTTGGATACCGGAGTTGCCATTGATGCCTACAGATGACATAAAACACATGGAAACATAGAAAAACGAAATGTTAAGGGATGTATATGTTTTAACCTCAGAGAAACAAAAATGTCATGCATGTAACATACAAGGAAGTAAGAATAGGGAAGGGAAGCTTACCGTTTGACTTATTGAAACCATGTATGCTAAAAATTGCAACTTTTATATGTAGTAAATCAGCCACACACATCACAGATTTTGAGTTGGAATGACCAATGTAGGATGAAAAGACTAACTTACGATTTTCGAAAATAATCCTCATAGGAATTGTAGTCATGGTTAGAAAATGGACTCTCTGCAGTTAAGTCTTGGCGAACGCCTTGGATGTAATACTGCCATCCATTGTGAATTCCCGACACAACTTTCCCAATCAAGTCGTCCAACATCACTGGTCCACAAGCAGTAATAAGTGCACCAGTTTCAATTTCTGACTCCCAACCATTGGCCTTAACACTTTTGACTCCGGAATCTTCCCCACACAACGACTCCACAAAGTCGTCCTGCTGTGCCATTGACCACCTTTCAACTGCACTCTCCACAACTTCCCAATCAATCTCGGTCTTTGCCCCAGAAGAAGGTTCCTTTGATGTCAAAGGTAATATCAAATATATCCTCTCCTGGTTCCAAAGTAAATCATGAATTTGATCCCCTGTACAATTAATACATCGAGTGCAACGCCATAGTCCTTCGCTGAAAAGCTCCACCTGGAACTTCTTCGCATACTTGACCTGTTGAGAAAAGACAGGAAGTTAGAGGCTACATAAGGACTGGACCAGAGAAGATGTGCCTATTTGCAGAAAAACACCCAAGCATAAGATGACAGGTTGGCAAATCATGCTTAGATATGCAGAGAACGTCTCTTACAAGAGTAAACCGTGAATCGTTATTAGAGTACAGGAATTTCTAGAGTGGGGTTCACATTAGTGTTACTAATTCTAATTCAGTTCCTAATGACGTGGCTATTTCTGAACAGTTTAAAGATTAGAGTTCAGAAAGAAACAACTAGTACTAGTAAATAATTAGGGTCAACGGCCAGAATTTAGGGGCACCAATATAATGTTTTAAATCTAATCTACTATAGTATATAACATGCTGTCCACCAAAAGAACGTCCAGCTCAACTACATTCATGCAACATGAAAACTATCCTGCCTCCAGAAACAACCTATTACGATGTAAAACCACAAAATCTAGAAGCAAGTCAGAACAGAAACTGCAGATGCACGAGGGCGGTCTGAACTTGAATTCCCACATAAAAGAACCAGAATAAGTGCCTTAACAAAAGCTCCTTGCTGTTGGCTATTGCGAAAAAGAAGAGCAATAATGATAACAAAGAAATCCGGAATATCGAGCACGCTAAAAAGCAGAGCCCACTTGCTTTGAAGAAAAGCTTGCCGTAATTGCTGCGCAAGAAGTGACTCCTCCGCTAGTTCTGCTGAACTTAATATACTCTAAGTTTAATGCATTCAAAAATCACTTTATTACCTTCTTCAGCTCGTCTTTTAGCTTCAATACTCAGCTTGCTTGACTTTCCAGAAAGATAAGTCATAGAACTAATAAGAAAAATAAACAAAGCAGCCAAAACAGTCACAAAGCCTCTGTTACAAGTTTGTTTGCCAAAACTGAAATCAACGGCCACTAAACGAGAAATAGAGGTTAATACTTAAATAAGTCGATTAGGAATAAATCAAACGTGATAGGTGATATTCTCTACATCACTAGCAAACTGGGTCAAAGATTGCGTGCAATAGGATTAGAGTCAGGAAGGAAAAAAAAAGAAAACAAGGAGAATGTCTCATTTTCAACAAGTTAGCTGAGCAATGAAAAGTAAAAGCTGAGGATATAGACCCTAAGTTTCAATTAGATTGGGAAAAGTTATCTCTCAACAAAAAAGCAACAACGGGGTTAGCTAAATTTAAAAAGGACACCGAAACCTTTCAGCGTCTTTCAAAGACTTTAAAAGAGGAAAAAAATTATGCTGGAAGAGATGAAAAAATTTGAAGAAATTTTGTTAATAAAGAACCACAGAAAATTTTAAATTTTCTTGCTAATCACTTAGAAGCAAAACGAATTAACCAAGCTCAAGTGCAGGATAAAAAATACAAAGAAGACGCCGAAGGTATTAATCAATATTTCCATGATGAAATTCAAAGAAAAATAACAGCAGTCACGAAGGTGTCTACGACAGAGAAGGAAGCCAAGAAAGAAAGTCATTGAGTTTTGAAGGTGTTGTAATTTAGAAATCTTTATTTCAGTAGATAGGGCTAAAATAACTTAGAATATTTTCTAAGTAGTCTGCTGTAATACTTACCTTAATTAGTGTTGCTGCAATACTTACCTTAATTAGTGTTACAGTAGCAAAAGTACAATAGAGTATATTGTACTTTTACAGGGACACGTGTAGGCAAGAGAACGTATGCAGGTTTTACGGAGTGGCGCCGACAGTCAGCCACACGCGTCACGCAGTTGACGATTGGATTCACAGGATTGGACGAACGGAATCTGAACCGGGTATTCCGAAAATATATGGTACGGTTTGACGGACGCGATTCACCTGGGACCACAAGCGTGATTCACGAGGGACCATAAGCGTGATTCGCGTGGGACCACAAGTGACGAAGCACTCAGGTGCTTCGTACTACACGACCACATTCGGCTAGACTTTAGCGACTACCGTTGACTAAGCATTTGGAACGTTTTGTGTACGGTTGGAACATTTTGTGTACGGTTAAATATCTCGAAATATTTGAATAACATTGTTTTGTAGTTTAGTGTAACAAAAAATAGTGTTCCATTAATCAGGTTTTTAGAAAATAATAATTAGGGTTTAGCGGTACAGTGGCGTACAGGTTGGATGATTTGTCGTTAGTCATGATAATAACCGTATTAACGGTTACCAAAATTAGTGTATATTAGTAGATACACAATGTGAGTATATAACTTAGGACTTAGCCAATTTTGTAGCATCCAGTTTTGGGAATATGATTTTCTAAGGGCAGTTTTTGGGAAACTTCCACACATCATATCTTATGGTTTACTCGTTCATTAGGGCTGCAATTTTGGGAATTGTCGGTTTACTGTATTGTGTATCACTGTGGCAAATATGAGGCATATTGACCTTCTGAGACATATTTATGGTGTAAGCTAAAAGTTGGCTGTTGAGTAGGTGTTTGCTAGCTTTTGCTGTTTTCCTTGTCTACTTCCACTACTTTTGTTGGTTCCCCTCTTGCAACGGTGGTTGTAGAACAACAGGTTATGGGCCTTTCATCAAGAATTCCTATATTCAATGGCCAAAATTATACGTATTGGGCGGCGATGGTTGAATCTTCGTTTGAAACTGCTGACTTATTGGGGGTCTTGGATGGCTCCCTTGATGAACTGGATCCGAGTTGGGCGAAAAAGAATTCAATGGCAAGGAACAATATAGTTCTTTGTATTTCAGAAAATCTGGTCATGTCTCGCTTGAAAATGAAGAAGGCGAAGGAGATTTGGACATCACTGAAATCTACTTATGATAAAACGAAAGTCCCAGAGGAGCTCTTGGTGGCTGGAAAAATTTAGGGCTACAAATACTCGGGGGGAACTATGGTCGAGTATTGTGACAACTTTCGTGCACTTATTGATGCACACTCTTCTGCTTGGGGGTCATTTCTTGAGTTTCAACGGTCAACCTTGCTTATTTGAGGACTTCCTAGTAACATGAAAGGTGTGTCTGCTCAGTTAAAGAGTCATGATAAAGCTAGTTGGTCGTTTTAATTAGCATATAATTTTATATTGGAGGAAGAGTCTAATACTAAACTCCGTAAAGGAGAAGGAAAGGTTGAAGCTTTTTCAACAGACTTTGATAAAATAGCTCAGTTTAATCAGAATAGGAATCAGTTTAATCAAAATCAGAATTAGTTTAATCAGCTTAATTAGAGGCCAAATAGACAATCTTCTACAACTTGTTTCAATTGTTTTGAGAAGGGTCATGGATACAGGTACTGTCCTACGCTGAAAAAGGCTAATGAGATATGTTTATACAGGCCGGGTTGGCAGCAAAGCCAATATCACAAAGGCTTTTTTGGAAATCCTACTCGTGGAAATGTTCTCTTTTCAGCTTCTACAACTGATGCAGATGAGTCTCTGAGCTTCAATGAGCAAGAGGAAGCGGAGTTATTTGCTATGGCGGCAGCAATGGAGGGTCCCAAGGATGCAGGATGGATCATGGACACGGGAGCATCGGCCCACATGTGTTGGAACAAGGCGGCTTTTACAAATCTGCAGCAAACGCCTCCAAAGAGTATATACTATGCTTGTGGGATGAGTGTTCAAACCTCAGCTCAAGGTGATGTATCTTTAATGGTAGATGTGGGGGGAAAGTCGGTAGAGAGAACTCTTCACAATTTTTTGTATGTTCCAGACTTTAAAAAAAAATCTTTTCTCTACATCATTAGTGGAAAGCAAAGGCTTTGAAGTCATTCTGAAAGGAGGTAGACAGGTTGTTAGCAAGAATGGAAAAGTAGCAGTAACAGGAACTAGAGATGCTAGCAAAATGTACCGGATGGACGTGGCTAAATATAAGGAAAATGATGTTCTCTACTCTAATGTCTAATCTGATAATGAGTTGTGGCATAAGAGATTAGGACACATGAATTATGATCGTCTAAAGAAAATGGTGAATTCGGGAAAAGTTGATGGAGTTTCTCTCACCTCTCATCCTATAGAATCATGTGATGGCTGTTCACTTGGCAAGATCCACAGATTGCCATTTCCACACGAAACAGACCACAGCTCGGAAAAAGTTTTGCACCTAATACATTCTGATGTTCTCGGTCCTTCACAAGTGGCTTCGGCTGGAGGCGTCCACTATATGGTCGCATTTACAGATAACTACTCGAGGTGGTGGTCCTTCACAAGTGGCTTCGGCTGGAGGCGTCCACTATATGGTCACATTTACAGATAACTACTCGAGGTACACCAAAGTTTACTTCTTGCAACATAAAAGTGAAGTGTTTACTCCCTTCAAACACTACAAAGCGTGGGTGGAAAAGCTTCATGGAGTTCCAATATTGGCGCTGAGATCGGACAACGGGGGAGAATACACATCAAAAGAATTCCAAGAATCAGTCACAATATTACAGTTCCATATACACCGGAACAAAATGGTATTTATGAGAGATTAAATAGGACAGTGATAGAGAGTGCTCGGTCCATGCTTGCAGTTAAAGGGCTAGATTTGAAATTCTGGGCTGAAGCACTTAACTGTGCTGTTTATATTAAAAATAGAATAGCTTCTAGATCTGTTAGCACTACTCTTTATGAGCTTTGAACAGGAGAAAAACCTGATGTTAGTCACTTTAAGATCTTTGGCAGCAAGTGTTTTATCTTAGATACTTCACAGGATAGATGGAAAATGGAGGCTAAAGGCCTACCTGGGATTTTCGTGGGGTATGATGATAATGCGAAAGGATATAGAGTTTTTGTATATGAGAAACAGAAAGTGATTATCTCTAGGAATATCCAGATTAAAGATGAACAGGCTTCGGTTGACCTTTTGAAAGTGCCAAATCAACCGGCAAAAGAAAAGCATGAATATGTCACTTTTCACCATACGCAGCGAGTCTACTTTCCACCGGCAAGTGGAACACCTATTCCTCCAGGTCCTTTGGTGCCTTCACAGGATGCTTCACCACAAGCTACACCTCAGGCGGAAGGAACTGCTACACACTCAGTAACAGCTCAAGTTACAGTTCAAACAAAACAGAAAAATTAGAGGTTGCCGACGATTTCAGCCTTAGAATTTCCGGGGGGGAAAGAGATCTAGCAGCCGTCTGCAAACAACCTCTCACTTTGCTTTTTTTGCAGCTACAGAGGAGCCTCCAACGATCCAAGAGGCCTTCTCATCGCTTGAGAGAAATCAGTGGATCAAGGCGACAAACGATGAAATGAAGTCTATTATGGAGGCACAGACAGGGGAGCTGGTGGATCTTCCTCCAGGCAGAAAAGCCATCGGCAGCAAATGGGTACTCAAGGTGAAGCTGAACCCGGTCAACACCATTGAAAGGTATAAGGCTAGACTAGTGGCCAAAGGGTACAATAAAAAAGAAGGTATTGACTTTGAAGAAACCTTCTCTCCAATTGTCAGATTTCCCACTATCAAAATTTTGCTAAGTCTAGCGGCTATAGAGAATATGGAAATACATCAAATGGATGTTAAAACGGCCTTTTTGTATGGAGAGTTAGAAGAAACCATTTATATGAAACAACCCGAAATGTATGTTGAAAAGGGAAAGGAAGAATTAGTGTGTAAATTGATGAAATCTTTGTATGGGCTAAAACAAACCCCGCGTTAGTGGAATTTGAAGTTAAATGAGTTTTTGAGTGGGCTAGGTTTTGAGAGAATTAGCTCAGATCATTCTGTATATGTCTTACAAGGGGAGGATGGGATACTATACATTGCTGGATGACTTATTATTAATAAACAAGTCAATGGATGAAATAAACCGCATTAAAGCGGCTTTAAGGCCTACGTTCGAGATGAAGGACCTCGGAGAGGCCAAGTATATCTTAGAAATACAGGTAGAAAGAGACAGAAAGAAAAGACTGGTTAAGTTGACTCAAAAAGAACCAATAGGTAACATGCTGAAAAATATTGAAATGAAAGATGTAAAGGGGACTCCCATGGAATTCAGGCAGAAATTGGAAGGAATTGATTCAAACTCAGACATAATGGTTTGTGAGAGTCTAGTCTAGTGACAGGGGAGGAAGAGTTTATGGCTTCAAAGCCATATAGACAAGCAGTCGGAAGTCTTAAATATTTTATGAATTGTACGAGACCCGACATTGCAACAGCTGTGGGAGTCTTAAGTAGAAGTCAGTAAAATCCTAAAAGACAGATTGTGAAGCAGCAAAAAGGATGCTGAGATATCTTGCAGGTACTCGAAATCTTAAGCTTGTACTCGGAGGAGAAGAGGTGAAAATACAGACGTGGAGTGATGCTAGCTATGGAGACATGCCAAGCCGGAAATCTACAACCGACTTTGTTTTGAAGATTGGAGATGGAACTTGCTGTTGGAGTAGCAAATTACAGAAGGTTACAGCTCAATCCACAATGGAGTCAAAAAATATGGCAGCATCTTTCGCCTTCAAAAAGCTCTTATGGGTCAAGTCCATTTTACAGGAACTTGGGTATATGCAAATTGGTCCTCAGGCTATCTGGTGTGACAACTAGGTAACAATTGCAATTGCCTTTAACCCCAGCCATCACTTTGAGAGCAAACACATGGATGTTAGACTTCACTTTGTTAGAGAAAAAGTACTTGCAAAAGTCGTTAAATTGTGTTATTTACCGGACGAGATGATGGTGGCTGACATGTTAACAAAAGCCTTTCTTGCTCTTAAGTTACAGTTTTGTAGAGATGCTATTGGACTAAGTGAGTAACTGAGTCTAAAGATTTAAAGGAGTGTTGTAATTTAGAAATCTTTATTTCATTAGATAGGGCTAAAACAACTTAGAATATTTTCTAAGTAGTCTGCTGTAATACTTACTTTAATTAGTGTTACACTAGCAAAAGTACAATATAGTATATTGTACTTTTATAGGGACACGTGTCGGCAAGAGAACGTATGCAGGTTTTACGGAGTGGTGCTGACAATCAACCACACGCGTCACGCAGTTGACGATTGGATTCACAGGATCGGACGAACGGAATCTGAACCAGGTAATCCAGAAATATATGGTACGGTTCGACGGTACCATGGTCGATTGAATTTGTTCCAACGGACGCGATTCACCCGGGACCACAAGCGTGATTCACGAGCGACCACAAGCGTGATTCACGTGGGACCACAAGTGACGAAGCACTCAGGTGCTTCGTACTACACGACCACAGTCGGCTGGACTTTAGCGACTACCGCTAACTAAGCATCTGGAACGTTTTGTGTACGGTTTGATTTTTGAAAATATCTGAATATACATTGTTTTGTAATTTAGTGTAATAAAAAATAGTGTTCTATTAATTAGGTTTTTGGAAAATAGTAATTAGGGTTTTTGAGGTACTACGGTACAGTAACGTACAAGTAAGATACTTTGTCGTTAGTCAGGGTAATAACCGCAGTAACAATTACCCAAATTAGTGTAGACCATTAAATACACACTGTGAGTATATAACTTAGGACTTAACCAATTTTGTAGTATCCAGTTTTGGGAATATGATTTTCTAAGGGCAGTTTTTGGGAAACTTTTAGACATCATATCTTATGGTTTACTGGACCATTTGGGCTGCAATTTTGAGAACTGTCACTATGAGAAATTTGAGGCATATTGACCTTTTGAGTCATATTTTGTGTAAGCTGAAAGTTGGCTGTTGAGTAGGTGCTTGATAGCTTCTGCTGTTTTCCATGTCTACTTCCACTACTACTGGTCCTCTTGCTGCAGCGGTGGTTGTAGAACAACAGAAGGAAGCCAAGAAAGAAAGTCATTGAGTTTTGTGGTCCTTGATGACTTTGATTGTTTTAACAATAACTTGTTTGCTTACTTTTATTGAGAAAATATAAAAAGCTGATGAAGACAAATTTTCCCCGCTAAAAAAAATTCTTAAAAAAGATACAAAGACTGATGGCAGTTGTGTTACACAACTTAGGAAGTGCGTACTCACACTTGTTGAAAAGAAAGTGGTTTTAGTGCGTGGCCTGACAAACCACGGCAGTGTAAAGCTGTCGGCTGCTTGGCTTGTCTAAGGAGTTTTCTAGGAACAACGAGCTATAAAAGTGCTTTAGTGACGAATACCAAGGAAACTTGGGAAGTGAGAATACGACGTAAACTCCACTACCGAGCAATCCAAATAAATGGTAGGAGTACTGAGAAAAGATAATAGTAATCGTACTCAGTAATTCTCTTGCAGAATTAAGACAGATCATCAGTATTAAACAGAATACGGCTTACTTTTGTATCTTTCTGAGAAAGAAGCGTAGTTCAATGGTAGAACATCAGTCTCCAAAACTGAGAGCATGGGTTCGACTCCTTTTGCCTCTGCCAAGTTCTAGAAAAGCCTTTTTGGCTAAGTTTTTTCTAGAAAGACCACTTCCTCTTTAGCTTTTTTCTACTTTTTACATGACAAAAGAAAAAGAAAAGGACCTATATAGCGCCGAAAGCATTCGTGTTTTAAAAAATATTGAGGCTATTCGAAAACGAAGATGAATGTACACCAGCGGCACTGTTAGTTTAATACAAGGATTAATTGACAATAGTGTAGACAAAGGAGTCGCTGGTCATTGTCATCATGTTTGAATAACTTTGTCAGCTGACCAAGGTAGCATTACTGTGCGGGATGATGGACGAGGCATTCCTATTGAAATTCATCCAACTACTAAAAGAAGCACTTTAGAGACCATTTTTAGCGTTTTGCTTTTGGCGGTAAGTTTGATGATAAAGTTTACAAAACTTCTGGTGGTTTAGGAGTGGGAGTTACTGTCGTTAATGCTTTAGCTAGCTTTTTTCAAGTTACTAGCACTCGTTCCAGCCAGTCAGAGGTGCTGGTATTTCGCTAAGGTCAGTTAATAAGCAGTCAAATAAAGGAAACACCTGAGCTGGCTAACGGTTTGACTGTGCAATTTACTCCCGACAAAGAAATATTCGCTGATTTCACTTATTTTCGTCGAGAAAGTATTGAAAAACGCATTCATGTATTAACTTATTTAAACCCCAATCTAGCCTTGTTTCTACAGCGAGCAATAGTTTAACAAAAACAAACACACACCAAAGTCACATTGTCCACACATGTTCACATTGTAAAACAAGACTGCCAACATCGTCAATTTAACGACCCTCGGGCATTGGCAAGCTCCACTCGAGTACAAAACTCACCTGCTGTCGGTTTAACGATACTCTTCCACACTTCATGAGCTTGGCAATGGCAGTGCCCCCATGGACCAGAGTCAAATTCACTGCCACATTGGAAGCTTCTGGATCAAGTTCCTTCTCCGAAAAAAGGCCCATGGTTCCTAAATCTGCTGTGGTCCAGCTGTTAGAACCAGTTCTGCCTCCAGCAGCAGTGAAACTGATTGAGTACATGAAAAGGTTTACTAGGTCTGCGGAATTGGATGCAGTCCTTAGGCCATCTGGCAAACCCTTGAAGACTTGAGGAACTACGAGCTTCACTTTCTCACGGTTGTTTGAACTTCCTGCAGCACCAGGAAAGTGTGACCAGATGTTATTTCAGTTGATGGATTAATGCCACAAAGGGAAATAGATGACTCAGCTAAGTTAATGGATAATAGAGCACAGCGACTAATAACTTAGTTGTTGACAAAAATGTATCACCAATATTACAAGGCAGACGGTTCTACTGCCATCAATGCTACAAAATATTTTAGCTCTGACAAGAGGCACAGTAAGCACTTGAACAGCTTCTTCAACAATTTCCATCAGCCGACAAAAACTGTCCGTATCAAGAAAACGGCACAGAAAACACACAAACAACCTATCAGCACCTGCTTTGAACATAGGTACGTGCCAAACAAACAGTCAAATAGCCAAAGATAGTCTCCCCCATAGAGCACATGGATGTTAAAGCTGTCCGGAAAGCACTCCTTTTTGAGAGAAAAATGCTTCACAAGGTCCCACCACATACCAAAGCAAACATGACTCATTGAATACTGTACACTCACCAAAGCTCGACTGTCCAGCTTTTCAACAGGTGCCAATTGTGCTCTTCATCAGGAAGAAAGAGAGAGTCTTCTCTATTTTTGCTAACACTTTTGCCAGTGGCAAACAGCCAGATGCCCCTACCTTTCCCCCTTTACTTATGCAATGTCTCCTAGCCTCCAGTGGATCACATTTTCAGATTCAATGAAGTGACTGGTCTCGACTAACAATTTACAAATCTGTCATGACCTTTGTCTACTACCCACTACAAAATGCCGCCTCCACCACGTCTGCTATGCACTACCTCATCACCTTTCCCATTTCCCCATCACAAATTTCAACTCTTTAAATGAAAAGCAATCCCTAGACCTAAGAAACCAAAAAGGTAGTGAAACCTACGAGATCTTAAAAAAAAACGGGCAGGTTCCTGTCCGTAAGCATCAATAAAAAGACCCTAAAATTCATATTCCTCTACAATGTAATCAACTACTGCAAATGCGATGGAACCACCAACCTCCACGAGCCTTGGAGGAAGCTCCTCCAGTTGATCTCAACTCTTCATTCCCAGTGTTGGGAAGAAGTACATCCGTCAATCCATTTAGTTGATGAAGTTTTTTTATGACTTCTAAGCAAGCCACCTGCTTGGCTCTCCATGCGGTCGAGCAGATTGGTCCTCGAACATTTTGAGCATCCAAAGGGGCAATCAAAGGCAGACGGACATGGACTACATATCCTCCTAAAACTGTCTCTGTCACATATCTTGGCTGAGTATCACAGTACCTGCATGCATTCAGGCAACGGTTGACTTCCATAACCTCAAGGAGTGGCCACTAGTTCAATAATGGGCCAGCATGAGAAATATACATTGGAACGATGACATCTGGCTTTTTATTACTGTTGAATGAATATGACTCGGTCAATAGTATAGCACTACACAAGGAGCATTCAGGAATGGGAGACATACGACAAGTTATGTCCTGTCATAGAAGAGAAAACATTTTTTCCCGGTAACAAAAGATATCCTCCTCCTAAACACTGGAAAAACAGCATTGTCAAATCCTGAAGGGCACAAGGCGACCACAATCTCTGAATGACCCCAAAAGGTACAAGCCAATAAAGCAGCATAATGCCCCCAAAAGGTACACCGTGTACTGCTATCGAAAGGTAAAAATATTACATTTCCACCGCAACATTGTGACCGACGAGTGTGTAAGGAGAAAAATGAGTTAAAAAGGCCGGAAAAAGCTAACGCTAATAGCGATACCCGGTATATTATTATGACCAAATTTTGCAGAAATACTTCACATTTCACTCAGCCATTAAAGAGAACGAGACAAAGGTGCTGAAGTAACAAACAAACAAAAAACCAAACAGGCATGTGAAATATATAACAACTATTCACTAGAAGGGATAATATAAAATTTAACTCTTTGTGACCTCCCTTCAGTGTTAACCCAACCACTGTCTAAGCCCATCCTATTCGCCAAAGCTCGTTGATTTGCTCCTTTCTCACCTGTCCCCCGGCAACGAGGCGCAGTAATGATGCACTAGAGCGATACTGCAATGAATATTGGCAACTGCCCCTGTGGAAGCCACTCTGTATTCCTCCACAGGCAAATGAGAATCAACCTCCATATAATCGCACGTGTTTCCCTCCATCGACTTTTCCAATATCAAATTGTGACTTTGTTGCAAGTTCTTAACTGCATCAGCATCAGGAGATTCCCTGGAAATAGAAGAAATCTGTTAATCCTGGCTAAATTTGGCTTAAGAAACATGTAGTATGGGAAAGCGCTGAAAAAAAAAATACATTAAGCTTAGAGAGGCTGCCAACGCCTGCATAAGTCGATTTATATATTCAGTAGTCAGTATCAGTACCACTGTTCTCGTCAAGTGGAGCATCACAATATCTAGAAAGTCCTCGAAATTGCATATGGTGCAAGACTACAGGCAAACATTCATTAATCAACTCAATAAGGAACGCAGATTTTACGACCCAGAATTTATCCTCCATGACGGATGAGGAGATCTGTAACAGTTAAGATGCATGGACAAAGAGCTTTCTCCGACAATGAGAGCTACTCAACATATAAATTTTAATACAGAATTATGGGTGGGTAAGCATTGTAAGGAAGGAGCGAGCATGGAGGCAAGAAGCAAATTTGAAAACGAATGGCAACCTACACCTAAGAACAAGAAACAATTGACCAACGTAAATTCAGTATAACTAGGATATATGCCTGAAAAAGAATTAAAAGCCTTGCTCAAGTTCAAAACTTGCATCCTCTGAGACATAGTTTACAGTTTTCACTCAAGTTGATACAGACTCGAGAGAAGCAAGAACGAACAAAGTTGATGACAACAAAACACATACCCCTCAATAAACACAATGTATCTGGAGTTTTTCTTGCGAGCCCGGCCTCGACCTTGAACGTACGACCGCACAGTGTTGCACGGATCAAATCTGACCACTACATTGCAAGATTGGATGTCCAATCCTTCCTCCGCAACGTCAGTTGCAACCAGCACGTTTATCTGTCAAAAGGACCAATAAACTTAGAAACTCTCATTTCAGGCTAATAAAAATTGTCTCGCTCTACACATTGGTGCTTTAGTCGATGGAAACTAACAGAATACTCCAGTCGTTAGCCAACATATCTGTGAGAACTCATGACGGCTGCTTCAGTGAACATTTGAGAAGACTGAACGCTGAAATATTTAACACCTAAATATTCGCAGTTGACAAGCTGTTTCCTTCCCGCAGAAATAGGTTTCGACTGAAAACCATTCCAAGGTCTGTGTTTCATGAAGAAACTCCTCTAACATGAACACAGGCAACTAATGAAACAAGCGGGGCCAACAAGGCACTGTGGTGTATGCAAGAAACAAGTACCTCGCCATTCCTGAAGGCTTGGAGAGCCTTTTCCTGTTTTGGAAGGCTCAGATGTTGTCCTCCAGTAATAGCATGGGACTTGATGAAGTCTCTCGCCACTTCAGAAAGCAACATATTGAGAACGTTGACAGCGACCACTCGCTGAGCAAATACAATACAGTGGAACTCATCGCCCTCGGCAGCATTCCTGAGGGGGAAAAGGCACACAGAGTAAACATACCAATGTTCAAAACATCTATGTTCTTGGAAATTCTTCAATGAAAACTTTGTTTTCTTCCACTGAACATATAAACTTAGTTAGGAACAAAAAGGTCATCAACGCTGCCTATTTGACGTGTGATCTTGGTTTTTGAACCAAAATACCTAACGTCTTGAATTATTGCTCAGATTATCAATAAAGCTTACATAAACTGACCACCTAGGTTTTGCTGAACCGCAAGCGTGATTGATAAGTCAAACAAAAAGTCATCCAATGTTCAAGTTAAATAAAGTTAAAAAGACTTTACCGGTTCCTTAGAAGCTCCAGTACGAGCATTTTCACTTTTGGCGTCAGGAGGTCCTGCGATATTGACACATTGAGCTGTTCTTTAACTGCCGTCTCCAGTGAAAACCTATCAGAGCCCATCGTGTCTTCAACTGCAACCATGTAAAAAAAAAAACCATTAAATAGACAACTTCCAGGTTTTCCAAGCACACCTGCAAGTGCCATCCATCAAATTCTAGCTGCATTCTTTGCAAAAAACAGTAGAAGATAATGGTACTTTTTTTGAAGATAAAACAAATTCCGTCCACAATAGCACGGCAGAGCAATGTGATGGCTTCACTGACTGAACACAGCCACACCAAACTGACCTCATCAAACTTATCCAATCCGGAAATTCCGGGAATATGTTTACGTAGGGCAAAAAGAATTAGAACAAATAAAGGGTACGTAAAAATGTAGCAGGTCTTGTTTTATTTTTTTCTGTACCCGCCCCTTTTCCGGCCCACAAATATCGGTATCCCGGTTGCAGTGTTAAGAGCGTCTTTATTGCTTTCAAGAGTGTCAAGGAGTGAGGTACTTAATGAACCTTTAAGGGCTAGCTGCAAGGCAAATTTCTGATTGCTAAAACCCCTGGCTGTAGTCATGATAAGACTCATACTCCATAATTACTTAGTTTTAGCAACTGAGATATAGGTGTGCAAAACCCCTGGCTGTAGTCATGATAAGACTCATACTCCATAATTACTTAGTTTTAGCAACTGAGATATAGGTGTGCACTTTTCTAGCAACTCAGAGGCAAGAAACTTTAGAGAGTCGAACTCATGACCTCATACTTAGTTGGCCGACAGCTTGGCCAAACGCCAAAAGTTAAAAAGAAACTCATATGCTAAACATAACAATTTGAAAAATACATTTGAAATTGAAAAGTACAGAAAGGTTTTGTACTTTCGCAAACAGGGAAAAACGTCGCTTGGCAGCTAAAATACGAAACATGGATATCCACCGCCGTCGGCCATACCTAAGTTTAGGGGATTATCTTCATAAGACAATCCCCCAAAACAATAAGCAGCAAAGCTCAACAAACCAGCACCAAGGACTAAGTTTAAGATCCATGCCAAGTCAACAAGCTTTATCACCACAAAGGAAACAGGAAAGCTTTACATCGACTTCATGAATATGAAGGTTTGCCATGAAAGCAGAGGATGTCAATTGCAGCATTTATTTATGTCAGCGAGTCTAAAATCAAGAGGGAGAGGCATGCCTTAAGGTATGAGCTCACCAGCTGGCAACTCGCACTTCAGGTAAACTAAGGCCTGTTGCAGGAATGTTAATCTGCTATTCAGAAGGGTTTGTCGAATTGATTCGTTTTTTTCATTGGGTTCAGCACTGCCAATCTCCGCCTCGTTGTAAAACATCTTTGCCGCCTGGAAAGAAGAAAAAAATTGTGTCACTGAAAGCAGAACAAATCAATGACTCGAATCTTCCTCACAGGCACATGTTCAGGAGTTAGCTGTCAAAATTTGATGTGGATCATTGAGTAACCATTTGAAGTGGATAATGAGTCGTTAATGACCTCCGCCTTTATTGTTGCAGACATAAAAGAATGAAAACCGGATATGGAAGCATCATACTTTACTTTAAATGTTCACATCCTTTACATGGTTGCAAAATCAGAACAGCAAACATGTGGAAAACATAAAATAGATGAAACTGCAAAAGGCCCTCCATACTCGGTGTACGATAAACACCTCAGGAGACACTTCACAAGGTAAAATGGATTACTTCTTGATTCGACGATTGATGAGTGGTGCATTAAGAAAATTAGGATTTAAAGGTTTCTTTCAAAAATTTTAAAGAGAAAACGGAAGTGCCATTGATGGTCCATATTGCAAAAAGCGTGTGGTTTACCATAAATGAATTGTGAGACAGCTGATAGACTATTGCTTGGCTTTCGAGACCACGCAAATAGGAGGAACGAGTCAAGACTTGCGTGGCATAAACATGCCCAGGAAGACTCTACAAAAGCTAAGCAAAATATTCAACCTATCCTGTTGCTTGTCAAAATCCCCAAGAAGCAAGATGTAATCACAAGAGTGGGTCAGTCATTAATCCTGCATCCAAGCAAGAAAGTCCAAAAGAAAAAACGCAAGAAGGTGACGCCCTTATTTCTTTAAGCATACAATAGAAATGAAATTCTTTAAACACCTAATCCTCCCATGTGAGACCATTCGGATTCAGATGATAGCACTCCAATTAGTAGTATCAAACAAAGAGGGTTCAAAGATTTTAGACACCATTGCTGGGTCTCTAAACCTGCATTCTTGCACAGTCAGCAAACGCAATGGAGCCATGGTTCTGTGGATACATAGGTCCTGTAACTTCCTTGAGACAATTTGAACGGAGACCAAATAACCTCATAAACCTTGACTCATCCATTAAAGAACATCAAGCTCACCTAATCATCTAAACTTTGACATGCAAGCACATCTCGAATGAGAGGAGAAGCAACTTCATCTACATTCTTGTCACAACGAAATACAAAACCCACCTGAGAAAATAAGAAACCTTGGAGGGCGGTAAGCCCCCTAAAGATGAGAAGACACACCTGAATGCCTCACACATTGCTCACTTGCCAAAAGTAACCTTGTTATGAGTTAAAACTGGAATAACACATCTCAAAGTCAATTAGCTTTTATGACACACTGATTTACCGTCATTTCAAGTTTAGGTCGTCCATAGGGTGACAACTTACTTGAAAAGCACAGTAAAGCCCGAGATGGACAATGCAGTACTCCAGTGCGTTATACAAGGTAGTCACGCGCTTTATGCACCTTTTCCGCTCATTTTCTGCAATTTGTTGATCAATTGGATCCTGCCAAATACCAGCAAAACGTTTCAAATACGATAACAGAATAAGTGTTGGTAGTGCATGCTTCAGCCTGTATAAATACCGAATTCTATCATAAATGAAGCAAAAGCTTTGCAGTAGATGCACAACCCAAGTCACCAGTTCTAAAAAATCATTTTGTATCGGTTGTCATGCCAAAAATCTACGATTTTGATATTATCAAATATTGATCAGTTGCATCCGGGGTTTTTTTTCTGACCATACCGAATGTCGCCAATTAATTGACGATGAACAATTTGTAGGGTGTAGAAAGGTAATACTACTGTACTCGCCTACATTTTTTAGAAATACATAAAGGTTTTCGGTTCGCGACAATATTTCTGCACTAAGAATAAAATAAAAACTGCAAAATGTCTGTTTTGTCATTTTCAATGCTGGTTTGTCTGTTCTTTGTTGAATGCATTCTCACCGTCTCAATATTTGATGACCGTTCAATCGTCCGTCAACAACGTATTTTGTATCGAAAAGGTTCACCCTTTTTGGATGTGCCACCGGTACACATCAAAATCCGCGATTTGCACGTGATGTGTCATTTAATTTAAAAAATTTTGTTGCGTGTGCGTGTCCGCATTATCGAATAAAAATCAATACTATTTTTAGGACTGATAGTAATTACCGGGGACCCCCAAAAGACCCCATTACTATCAGTTATCCCAAATTGGCCTTCCATATGAATGCCTAACTCATTCCCTATTTGACACAACGGAAAAGCCAACTACAGAGGCATAGACTAGATATGGTCAACTTCAAGGGCACACTGAAATTCAATGCTGAAAACACCTCATAATCACAAAAGTGAAACCAAAAAGCTCCCTGGAAGTCTTTCATTATATGTTCAAACCTTTGAATTGGTACCGTGCGAGAAGGAACTTATTAAAGCGTTCTTTAGATCGTCCAAAAATACAAGAGCTCCTTTAGAGGCATCTGAGAAAACGTGCGATTCAAATTGCAAGGTATCCTCTTGGCATTCTTCAGAATCAATCTTAACAGCAACAAGCTGAAAAGGCATACAACAACCATCCCCAAATCCATAGTTTAGACCTTTCCTGTTTTCTTTTTTCAAGGACAAACAAAGCATTAGTTTGCCAATCCAAATATTCCAATGCATACTCAACAAGTTCAAAGTTTGGGCAAAGGCATAGAAAAATAAAACAAAAACCATATCAAAGCAAACATAATGCACTAGACAAAACTTACCAAGCTTTGCAAAAGCCATGTCTTTGACCAAATGTGGTGGTAAAGAGCTCACAACCCGAAAAAAGACGACTGGGTGATGCAAAGGTCTAAAACTTATGCCAAGATATGAAAAACATAAACAAGACTACTAACTAGCTTATCCGGACTATGGTGAAATCTCAAGATGTTGACCTACATTTGTACCTTATTGGTCCTTGTTTACTATAAAAGGTAAACATCTCAATCAACATTCCAAGATTTCACCATAGTCCCAAGAGGTAATATTACTCTTCTCAACCTCGACAATCATCAAAGAATACCTTTGCATCTAGCGTTTGCTCGAGTGATTGTAAGAGCTTTGTACAATCGTCCGCGGACTTCACACCTGCACACAAAGAACCATAATGGTGTCCGAGTATAGCATAGAGATGCCTTCCCAAATAAGAACAAACAAAAAAAAGCAAAAAAAACGCAAAAAAAAAAAATGGCAAATAAAACTTGACGTTTACATTACTTTGCTACTAGTAGTTACCTTGTCCTATACAACCTTCCTTAATAGTTACCACCTTCCTTAATGGTCCACCTTCCTTAATAGTTACCTTATTCTTTTACAAACTTCTTTAAATTTCATTATAAATAATGTAACGACTATTTTTTTTTTTAGTGTTCGATCACACAAATAAAGATTGTTGGTGACATGACTAAATGCAACCCAATAGTGGGAGGCTTTTTTTTCACTTTTGCAACAATAAGTTGTATTGGATAATAACAATGGGTTTGATTGCCTTAGTCTTTAGTTTTTTTTTTTTTTTAAATGGAAAGGCATATGCGTACTATGGTTGGAGAACATTACGGTTTTTGTTTGCAAATGTGAAATCTACGGACGATTGTACAAAGCTTTCGCAATCGCTTGAGCAAACATTTGATGGGAAGGTATTCGTTGATTTGAAACGTCGAAGTAAAAGAACGTCAATAAAACTTATCTAAACTCTAATGAAATCTTTAACATCTTGAGATTTCATCATAATTTACATAAGTTTATTGAATTTTCCCAACCTAAATCAAAAATACTTTGCATCAAATGCTTGCAAAAACAATTGCGAAAGCCTTTTAGAAGCGTCAGCAAATTTCACATTTGTACGCAAAAATCATAATGTTGATTAACCATAGTACGCATGTGCTTTTCCATTTAAAAAAAGAAAAAAAATTGTAAGACCAAAGCAATCAAACCCATTGTTATTATCTAATACAACTTAGTGTTGCAAAAGTGAAAAAAAGCCTCTTCTTATTAAACTGTATTCAAATATGTCACTCAAACATGTCACTCGTAACCTTTACTTGTAATAGTTGCTACATTTTTCATAATGAGAGGCTAAAGAAGTTTGTTAGGAACAAGGTGACTACTAACAACAAAAAATCTACAAGCTTTTAAAAAAAACTCTATATGAGAAGTTGAAGAAATTTGCAAAGGAACAAGGCGACTTCTAATAACAAAAAAAACTCAGCTTTTAGAAAGAACTCCATAACGACCTCTCTAATCTTGAATGTAAAAAACATTTTTTCTCAAAAACTCACCCCGCTTACCACAGTCCTCTCTAAATTTGAATGTAAAAAACAATTCTTCTCAAGAGCTCACCCTTCCTGTTAACCGGCGAAGCTGTCATACCGAATATCTTTGGCCTCATATTTACCTCCATTTTATGATAAAATTCCTGAATCAAAAAAAAAAGCAAGAGATCTTCACATGCCGCACATGGGAGAAGTATCTTTTTGTTTTCAAGAGATGAACAAACCGAGAGCAAACACGGTACCAAGGAAGAGCAGTTCAATTGCATCCAATAATTGGCATGTTCGTAGACAGCAATATTTTGTGCAATGTCGACCTATAAAATACCTACTTTAAAGTTGAAACTGTACATACTATATTCGTCCATTTTAAACAAGGTATAAAAAGCTTTCAATTAGCTAATCAACACAAAGTACGAACAGATAATGGCTATAAACTTGGTTTTCAATTTGTTACACCTTGACAGAACAACAAAAAAAAAAAATATTAACAATCCGCCACCAAGACGAAGTATACATTCACTTTGACACAAATTGCAAAACAGTTCAAAAACATCTCCTTACTGTATTCTTTGTTTATTCCTCTCAAATTTGTACTCCAGTTTGTTACCTCCATTCCCGTGATTGTGATGTAAGTAGTCAGCGTACCCGCATAATCACCGCATAGGGATGGTCGCTCTGGGCATGGTGACATTCGTCAAAAATCAGCAAGTCTACCATCTCCAGCTTAAGAAACGAGTGAGATAATGCGTTGAAGAGGACTTGTGGCGTCATGACCAACACCTGCGGTCCATTGCGATTGTGAGGCAGCCAGAGAGCACAGCTGATGTGAGTACCATTTGTCTTTCCCCGTTAACTCCCTTTGAACTGCGCGTCGTCTATATTTTCAGTGAAGGTGACGATGTCGCAGAAATATGCATACATCTAGAAATATCCAGCCGCTGCAACTTCATACTGTAAAAATATTACTAGAAAAAACAGTTAATTTACAGGCCAAGATAATCGACATAACAGATATTCCAGCCAGATTGGCAAGCAAGAGAATAAAAAAAGGGCATAAAGAGATTATTAACATGAGTGCCTGCACCTCATTTGCAGCAATTTCTTTTTCCCAGCGCAAAGAATCCAAAGAATCCATTTTAGCCCCAACAAGGTCCTTGACAGAAAAATCTGTTAACTTCTGAATCGATTTTTTTTGCTGCAAATCACCATGACAACTATTAGAGAAGGAAAAACGATGTACCAAAAATTAAGTATTTAGAGAATCGTCAACTGCATTGAGCAGCATACCTCGATTTCGACACCCATAAAAATTCTAACCAAACAAAACTGCAACTGCGAACACTTATGACTCACAGAAAAATGACCTTTCTTCTTATATAAATTAGGCATCAAATACTGCACTTGTATTCCGAAGAAAGTACCTATCTCCTTAAAATGTTGACACCAAATGTACAAATGTTTCCAACTCGTGGAAAAACAACGAGCCAACCAGCAACAGTGTGTAAGAGATTGTCCATAACATAGTTCAAATGCGCGAAAACAGTTGGAGACGCTAAATGCGGTTACCACACACTGAACACGTATCATGCAAAGCGTATAGTATGGAATAACCTCATTTAGCATCTTAAATTGTTTTCTCCCATCTGAACTATGGTAGATACTCTTCCCTAGATCTCAGCAAGCTATACACAGCTTCTAAAGCACAAAAGCGGGTGTAAACCAGAGGGAAAGCTAACTCACTTGATCAGCAAGTGGTACACTTGGAACAAGAAAAATGACAATCTTTTTAACATTTAAGTTGCGAAAAATTGAGGCTCGAAATTTCATCAGCAAAATAGCTATATAAGTTTTTCCAGCTCCTGTTGTGAGATGTGCAATGACATTTTTCTCCTTCGCTATCTCCAAGATTTCCAATTGATACCTGCCAGGAAAAATTCAACCAGAAAAATCTAAGTAATCTAATTAACAGCCAGCAAAGTTCCAAAAACCAAAACAAAAAGAGTAAAAAAGTTCAATGAGATTAGACACACTAACGAGAAAGAATAGTCAAACTCAATCAAGGGGAGGGAGAGTGCGCCGTCTACTATCTGAAGGTGACTCCTCGAGAGCATCAAAAAAACAATACCGAAAGCAAAATTTGGGGACAGCTCCGCCAATCATTCAGCGACAAGGACAAGAGTTTCACAAAGATCATTTCACAAAAAGCAGCTAAAGACAAAAAAACTGTGGTCACAAAACCAAGCAAGAAAAAAAAGACAAAAAAATAATGAAGTTACCAAGACCTTTTTCTTGGTTGCCGCGTTAGAAACAATATAATTTTTTGACAAAGGTAAGTCTAGAGTGAAGTAGGAAAGCAACAAAATAAGAGGAGAGAGTTTAGTCAAGAAGTTTAATGCGAATTCCACAATCGCAAAAAAATAACTCCCATCATTTCGAAAAAAGGTAAAACTAAAACTTAAAACACAAACGGCTTAGAAAGAGTACCAAAACGTCGGTCACGTAGTTAATTACGAGGAAGAGGAGGGGGGGGAGGGTTGGAGAGAGAGAGAGACAGAGAAAGAGGGGGGGAGAGGGGGAGGGAGAGAAAGCGAGGAGAGAGGGACAGAGGGAGATACTAAGAGGAAAAGTTAAAAGGGAAATTAAAGAAAAGAATAGCAAAAAAGAAGAAAAAAAAGAAGCTTTCCCGCGCTTTTCCTTCAAGAAGCAAAAACTCAGTTTTTGTTTTTATTAGATTATTATCTTACTTAACCTTTAGAATTTTTTCGAGTTTTTTGTTTTTTCATCCAGCTTTCTGGTTTTTCTTTCTCTTGTTCATTTTCGGCTGCTCATTTCCCTTTTTTTCTTCCCTTGCCCCTTTTGGGGAGGGGGTGGAAGAGGTGAGAGAGGGAGAGAGAGGGAGCGAGACAGACAGAGAGAGAGGGGGAGAGATGTAGAGAGAGAAAGAGAGAGGGGTGAGAGAGGAGAGAGAGGGGGAGAGAAAGAGGGAGGGAGAGGGGGGGGGATCAGAGGGAGAGCGAAGGCAGAGCGAGGAAGAGAGGGAGGGGATGGGGGAGGAAGCAGGGAGGGAGAGGAGGGGAAGGAAAGAAAGGGGAGGGAAGAAACGGGAAATAACAAAGCAATCAGAACTTCACCTTCTTCCCCGTTCTCTCCTTTCTTCCGCTTCTCTCCCCCTGCGATGCTGTCCATCGCCCTTTTCTTGCTCTCCTGGCGTCCAGACGTCATGCAGACCGACGAGGTAAAAACAGTCAATTGGTGTGGACGCCCTAGCAGTCTATGGACGACATATGTCCGCCTTAAACTGGCCTTAAGCTGGTTGTTAGTACCCCTTCCAAGGTTCGTACCCTTTCCAGTGAATGTGAGTTATAAGCCAACACAAATATCTTCCAGAGACATAAAACTCTACAATGTAGAATAGATGTGAGTTAACATCACCGCATTCAAATAATCCTGCTCATAAAAAAAGAAAATGCCAATTGTCATAGGTGCGCTAGAACAATAAAGATAATCAGTGTAGAAAAGTGAAGGGTTGGGAGTGATTGCGGTGACCTACCGAGGAGCGGACCGAGCGGTGCTGGGGCTCACGAGGACGACCTGGCTGGCTGCACGCGATGCATGGCGGTCATTGGCGTCATGCAGGACATGACTGGAGAGATGACTTGAGAGAGGCCTGCCGGACGCCTGCTTGCTTATTCGATTACTGCAAGATTTGTACGGCAAGCTTGGTACGGCGTACGGTAGACGAGTTTTGACTTTTAGACGTTGACGCCTTTCGGCTGACCGTAGGACTCGGTCCACGTTTTGGACTTTTGGCGTGAAACCGAACCGAACCAAAACGATTTTTTCATAGTTCGGTTCGTAAATTTGTCTTTGTACGGCGTGTTTCGTTCAGACGAATTATTGCACCCGGTTTCAACCGATTTACGTTGCGGTCGTACTTTAGTGAAGTAACAGATGTCATTTCATTGCACGGTTGTTTGAAGTTTGAAGTTTGAACTTTTGAAATTTGTAAACCCGTTGAAGAATGTATTTGGCTATTTGCAAATCGATTTTCAGTGGAGGTTCAATCCGATTTGGGCCAAACCGAACCGAACCGAGTCGAATTTAACCGGGCCAAGTGCTGGAGACATCATCGTCATCATCATCATCATCACAAGTTCAATACTGTACTTCGATCTCCACTATTGCGGTATTGCTACGTGGTGTAATGCCGTACCGGCTACCCAGACCAGCAAAGATCGTTTTCAGCTTCAGGAGTCAGGACACTTTGCTCCGCCATTGTCTGCTCTTCTTTGCTACTTTCTGGGCTCTCATTAGACTGACTAGCGGTCTCATCTGTATTTCCCCTTAACATCTTTCCCAGTGGAAGATCCGTTACACGGTCATCAAGAAGGCCGCCTTCTACCAAACTATTCATTCAACATGCCAGGCTGTAACTGACTGGCCAACTTCCACCTCGTCTATCCTTTATTGGTGTGGCTGGTCCGTGCGATTATTCGTACAGATTATCCTTTCAGATTACGGGAGTGCGGGTAACGTAACTCCCTTCCCTCGTCTATGGCTGTCCGCTTCACTGTGGGGCAGTTTCCCCGTACCCCTGCCCTTCGAGACAGTTGTGGCCTCCCCTGGGCCTGTGTAGTCCAACCCTTCAATTTGGACGACAGTTCCTCCCTCCAATCCGCTGCTCCTCTTACACGTGCGGATGTCATTGCACGCTGTGAAGAATGTTTTGCGTACATCAACGCCTACTGCACGCTGGAGCGGTACAGCTGGCGTTGTTCTCTCTGTGAGGCCGTCAACTCTTTTGCAGATCAAAACTACCAACGGTATGGGAACAAAGCGCGGATAATGGAGCTTCCGGAGATAGCGAGCACGGTGGTGGAGTTGGATGTGGCGATGGAGGAGGAGGAAGAGGGAACCATTGAGAGGTTAGGGCCAAAGTATGATCTCTATAAACGGCCGGTGTATGTGGCAGCTGTGGATCTTGCGAGTTCGGAGGAGGTTTTGGAGCTTGTGAAAAGTGCTCTACTCGCGGCTTTGGAGGCTCTGCATCCATCCGCTCTGTTTGGACTTCTCACTTTTGGGCACAAGGTGTGAACACGGTGGGAGATTTTTCTGAAGAACTTTTTCTGAAGCGTCCATCTGTCATGGTCGAGGAGGTCCTTTTTTGCATGTTTTTCAATTAGAAGCCAGAAAATATCTGCTGGTTTGAATAGACAAAAGAATTCAGGGGAGATGCATCAATGATAAGAGATTACCAGGCAAATTTGCATTGGGGAATTGATACTTGAGACAGGAAGTTACTTGAGGCAGAAATCATTCTTTGTTGATGGATTTTTATTTTGAGTCTAATGAATGGTTTGGTGATGTCGTCAAATTTATGGGAGCCGTTGTCTTCAATGTGAGAGGTAGATCCTTTTCATCTTTGCAAGTTAAATTATGATCTGCATGAATGCTTTGACAACTCATTAACAAAGTTGATCTGTCTGCCATTGTTTTGGCACTGAATCGGGAAACTCTTCCAGGATGCTCTCTCCAAATCCATATGCCTCAAATTTTAAAAGCTTTTTCAAGGTTCTGAAGCATATGTATAGTTGAGACATGTGGTTAGTTCAATAAAACTGGCATTTAGCCCAGCCTATTCCAGCAATTTGGTGGTGTTCATCAGAGTGACGCATTTGCAGGTTTGTACAATACCTGTTTCGATTGTATGTCAGTGAACGTTAATATTGTAGGTGAATGTTAAGCATTCATGGCAGAATAACTCTTTGATGTTTTGTCTTTCTGCCTGCTTTCTGTGGGTGGGGAATTCATGCGAGCAGGTGGGACTCTATGACGTGCAAGGCAGTATTCCAGTCGTGAAGTATGTCACGATCCCGGCTGGCAAGGATGCAACACTCCCAATGGAATTGGAAGACGTGATGCCTTTAGAGGTATGTGACAAGGCCAGGGGACCATCTGGTATTCTTGATGGCGCTGGATCCATGGCATGTGTGAGAAAATCATCTGCACATGTTTTCAAGAAGTGAAGTTATGGGTAGTAGCTCGCCCATCTTTGAATCATTGACGTTCTTAGGGAAATTTGGAACCATGAGCAACCTTTCATGCCTTGGGGCACATTTTCCTAAAGTTTTCTGTTGCATTCAAACAAATCTGAATTGTGAAGTTGTAGGTCACTGGCGTCTAGATTTCTCAATGGTAGCAGTTGTAAGTAGCGGGGCTAAGGGTGGATGCCTACCTCCATACTATTGTGCATACTCATTATGCTCTGCAGTAAGGTTTGCAGAAAATGGTGTAAACCTAAATGAATTTTGAACTCTGTTTGTACATCAAAAAGTAACTGCGGCGATTGACTCGTGGAGAAGAGATCGCGATCATTTTTTGAAATGTCTGGAATTTTTGAAATTACAGGCGTCACACACATGTTAGATCTGTTGTTGTTTGTGCTTGTTTGGGTTGGCAAGTGCAATATTACAATGACACAAATCGTCTAAAGACAGGTATTTGTAATAAAAGATTAGTCTATTGCACAATCCTGGTATTATGTATCAAGGCGAGTTCTTTAGTTTCCGGCTTTGGCATATTTGCAAGGTTGCGGCTTTTGTTGTTATGTCGGTTCAGTAGTTATAGTCAGTGTATCAAACCGGGCAATTTAAACGTTGTAGGTATCTTATTTTTGCTATTCCGAAATGTTTGGAGGTTGTTGGTATCGCTTGCCGATGCCGTTACAATTTTGATGAGTGAACATGTGAAACACATATTTTTCTTGCCCCTGTGAGTACCAAAGCAAGACATAGAGTCAAAACTATGTGTCAATGGGAAGATGGCGGGAAAAGCTGCTTCAAAAGTGACTCTGGAAAGAGTTCAGTAAAACCCTACGAAGTTGAAGCTGTATTGATGGCAAATCCGCAATTGCTGTAAATTTCTTACCAGAACGACATGCAAACTAGTACTTGCCAGGTGTTGAATATTATACCGATTGTATCAAAATAGGTCGAATAAAATACAGTTACGATGGGCAACAGTGACGATTCGCTGATTTGTAATTCCAATACCTGGCTGGTAGATTCTGTTGCTTTTCTCTGGTGTTGGGAACTTGGGACCTTAATAATTGTTGTAGATCTCTGATGCTTGCATTTTGTTCTGGAATGCACTCTCCTCTCATGCACGTTAGAAGTCCTTTCATAAGATATAAGCTTTGTAATTTTACCTGTTATTAAGATGCAAATTTTGGCAGCGTTCAAGCCACAGGTATTATATAAATGAGATCTCTCAACTTTGTTAGCAGCTTCATCCTGAGGCTGGAGGGGGGTGTGGAAAGCTTAATCTGCATACCGTTCATACGTCAACTCTCAGTTTTTTAGTGGACCGTTTTGAGAGCAATACTCAAACACGTTTAGTTGCTTGTTGATGTCTTTCGACAGACATTGTTCATTTATAATATATAGATTGATCTAAACTTCTTGGAAAGGTCTGCAGCCTATGCATTTGGCAGACAAACTTCGAGGTGATCACTCAGGGGGTCTATGGCTGAGATCTTAATTAGCAGGGATCATCTGAAATTAGCAGGTAAGGATTGAGTTAGGTGATCTTATAGCAAAGATTTATTTGCGCTAAGATGAAAGAAGATACGTTCATGGACCTTGGCCGATGTTTTAATCTCAGAATTGGTGCAACAGGTTCTTCAACCAATGTTTGTGATTGCACTTGCTTTATTGGGAACTAAAAAGCATGAAATTTGCATATGCTTGTTTGGAAAACTTTTCATTGGTTATCTTTCAACTTATATGTGGATTACAACAACAGCATTGTTCCAAACTTCACAAAAGACTTCATAATTGCATCTGAGGTTGTTTCTTTTTTGTTTCTGCTTTTTGCAGGCGTTTCTTGCACCCGTCGACAAACACAAAGATCACATTACTGCAGCTCTTGAGACACTTAGGCCTGCCAACCAGTCAGAAACCGCCAGCTCAGCAGCCCCAGTGGATCGGGAGAATGGCCAGGAACCTTTGCAAGGAGATGGAAAACGGGGATTTGGGGTTGCAGTTGATGCTGTTCTAAGGTACTTTGGTGCAGAAGAAGGAGGCAGATTTGTTAGCGCACGGTTGTTTACGTTTCTTTCAGGACCTCCCAATTTCGGTATAGGAAAGTTGGATGTAAGTAGATACAAGGTGCATTCTAGTGAGAATGATTCTGATCCAGCTAGCCTTCTTGTTGAACAGACTAGTTTTTATAAGGATATGGCTGCTGCAGCAGTGCAGGCAGGGCTCTGTGTTGATCTTTTTGTGATTTCAAGTGAATATGTGGATCTCGCATCACTCAAGTTTCTAAGCGTGGAGTCAGGTGGGAGCCTTTTCCTGTACTCGAGCGCAGAAGAGGCTACACTACCTCAAGACATTTATCGGATGCTTAGTCGCCCTCATGCTTTGGGAGGACTTTTGAGACTTCGATGCTCTCCTGATTTCCGTCTTGTGCGAGCCTATGGCCACTTTTTCCCTGATGTGCAGTATGAGAATCTCTATCATATTATTTCATGTGACTCATTTGATACATATGCCTTCGACTTCGAATTCAATGGCAATCAAGGTTTCAGCCGACAGTCAGAATCCCTTCCTGTGCTACAGTTGGCCTTTCAGTACACTGTGCTTGTTCCGTCTGAGAGAGAAGAAAACGACCACGAAGGGCAAGTGGGACTGGAGTTCTCTAAGTTGCATCTTTCAGAACCAGAGGATGCTGCAGCGACCAGTAACGGTACAGAAGACGCTCAGCCGGGATATGTATTACGGAGGCGAATGGTGATCCGGACAGTGCAAGTCCCCGTCACAAGAAACGTCGAGGAGATCTACGAGTCAGCAGATACAGAGGCCATACTGACTGTTCTCACCCATAAGGTCTCGATGCCCAGCCACATACATTACGCTTAACAGATTACTGCAATAGATTTTGTATTCGCACCCTTTGCAGGAACAGCATCACTGACTCCTACGTGGTCCCGTGTGCAGGTTATCCTTGCGAGTTTGACAGAGAGTGTGGCAGAGGGCCGGCTTCTTCTGCAGGCCTGGCTCGTGATCCTGACTGCCCAGTACAACCACCATTTCCGTCTGGCGCAGTTTTCTGCGCCCCGCAGCGCCCCCATGCTCGACGCTGCGTTCACACGCTGTCCGGCGCTGCAGCCAATCCCGCGGCTCGCATTTGCACTGCTGCGCAGCTCACTGCTTCGGTCGGGACGCGAGACCGTGCATCCCGACACCCGAATCTACGTGCAGTGCCTCTACAGGTGAGCCAGACGACTGATGTGCAGTGTTGTCATGCATGAAATTAGTTTTATTTTCAAAAATTGCAGAATACCATGGAATCCATTACAAGCAATGAGGTCCCACAAGAACACATCTTTACTCGGTTCTGCCGGTTTCACGAATGTATCTGTACATGTTAGTGGCCGTATACAAGAGTAATAATGGCCAAGGCTAGTGTAGTTTTTGTTTAGGAGCTCTGTCTTGATGCATGCTTGCGATCTAGTGCAGTAGAGGCAAGTTGGGCATTCAGGGGGGCGGTTTTGCGCCATCCTCAATGACAGGTTTGAGGAATTGGATTGGTTATTTAAAAGACTGTACCCATTTTTCTTCGAAACGCTTGGTCCAATTCAGTTGACACAGAAAAATGGAGGAAGCCTGGAGAGGAAATATGGAAAAGCCATTCACACGAAGAAAAGCTTGGAAAGCTTTGGGGCTTGTTTGTGTCGTCTAGAAACTGTATAGAGACTCGGAAAAAGCATTTTCTGAAGCCTAAGTTCTGCTGATGTCATAATAGGATGATCTAATCCTGCGTAGGCGTGAGAAGTTTTAGTTTTGAATGGATTTCAAGCTCGCCAGACTAGTTGTCGATCTCTGTCCGGAAAATTAAAAATTCGGAATGAAAAAAGGTAAGATGAAAATTCTTGCTTTGTAATCATAACTGTTATGTGCTACAAAGTTTTTGCTGAACCTGTTGGAATACATGGAGATGACTTCAGTTGTAAAGAGAGTCCTTTACTGTTGTCTAAGGCATTAGCATCCTTGCTGTTAGCTGAACTCGTGAGTGGAAAATGCTTCTGCAGCTCTCTGGATCCAGCCTGTCTTCTTCGGGCAGTTTATCCTGTACTCTCGTCTTATTCTACACCGGACAAACTTGCCTTCCCCCGCCATTCATTGAGTCGGGCCGCACTGATCACCAGTGGGAGTCCAATTTTCCTCCTCGATGCCTTCACCATACTGATTGTTTACTATTCCCCAGCTGCGCCCCCCGACCTTCCCTTCCCACCGCCTCATAACAGTAGGGCCTCCGTTGCTGATCTGACTTTCTAGCTTGAAATTGTCCTTTCTATTTTATCTATTCAGCTCTTTCTCCCCTCCAGTCTCATTGCAATTTTTTTTCTTTTCAGTGTGCCCACAGCCGTGATGTATTGCATTCTGTTTGCCAAGCATCATTAGGTGAGAAGCAACTTAAAGCAGTGAAACTTTTACCTTGACTTTTAAGGTTTCGACCAGACTACTTACTTTTTCCTACTTTCTCCTGGTTTGCTTGAACTTCTCAGCTTTGTTACGGAACACCATCAACCGACTGAAGCAAGATCGCAATATCACGCCCCGTCTTCTCATGATCAGAGGAGGATATGATAATACGGAACCATTTGAACGCTTTTTGATAGAAGAGCAAGATGTGGATGGACAAGCAGCAGGACAAGGGGCAGGTTTTGTGTCATTTTTGGAGCAAGTAATTGCAAATGATGCCCGCGAGTACATGAAATAGAAGACGTCTAAGTGTGTGTATTCAGCAAACAACTATACAGTTGCATATGTTAATGAACCCACCTGTTAGGTTTGATCTACACTTGCCCCACCTTATGTTCCCTGCTCCAAAGACAACGCCACCTGTAAACCGATTAGTGTCACAACCCATCCCATTAAGTGTCACATGAAGGGCTTTGGGCCCGGGTTATAGCTCTTTAATCCGTTTATGATTTCGACAACCATTCTTTTCTCCTCAGGAATAATGAAAATGTTTTGTAGAAAGCTAAGTAACCAGCATACTTCACAGTGCTGTTTTTTGATTAGGATAAAAGCGCTTCATGAAATCGGCGTAGAAAGGTTTGTGTCACTTTTGACACCTCAAATAGTGGATCAGCAGTCCCCAATCAAGTCTTCCTGCTTCAAAAGTGTATTCATGGCTGATATAGTCGCAAGGTTCTCTTTTGCCTCCACAATGTAGGAGGCAGTATTTTAATAAAATTTTGTTACTTCAGAAGTTCATCCTATGGTGGGGATTTCTGTTTTATTCTTTTATAATCCGGACCTGTTGCATTATATACATTGTTTATATGTTGTGTATTTGCAACCAATACACAGGTACATTGTGTGCATATTCTCAGCTGAAACGCCTCCAGAAGTCCCTACTAATTTTTGGAAGGCCCTAATTAGTTTATTTCTGCAGTAGCACAGGATGATGATTGGATTAAAAGTAGAATGGTGATTGACTTTGTTCTGTTTTTCTTTTTTTTTCTTTTTCCCTTTTTGTTGCAATTGATTGACACTCCAACTATATATCACTGTAAATTTATCAACAAAGAGGTAGATGAGAAAGTTTAGAAATTGACTTACAGGAATTTAAGCAGAATGTAGTTTGGTCACCTTATTCACCTTTCATTACTTTTATTTTATCCCAGTTAAAGATTCTATCAATTTCTACACGACAGGATTTTTGGCTTATTTGTCCAAGAGGCAGGTTCGTTCAGCTTAATTCAAAGCAATATTGAAATATGCGATGGGCAAGGTGACAAATAATGTGCCAAACAATGTTATAGTGGATATATTACCGGTGATAACGATTTATTGCAATGGAATTTATCTTACTAAGTAATTGGATAGCACGCACGATGAAACATATTCAGCAAATTGTGAACCATGTAGATCATTTTATCATTCCATCAAAAATTTTGCAGAAGAGATCTATTCAGGAAATTTATGCTCCAAAGGAGAAGACTTCATATCTTGATTATGATTAAACCCGGATGGTCTTAAAAATAGGAAACATTTTGTAGATGTTGAAATGTGTCCTTTGCTAAGACAACAAATATCTGATTTTTTTTTAAATTGCTCAAACATAACCATGCATATTATCAAAGGAAAATTACTATTGATTTAGTATACAAGTTAAATTATATTACAGAGTATTATAGAAATAATAAAACTTGGTATAGATACTTCTTTTGCGTGTGTGGTTGCTCTAATTCTTTCTATATTTACCTTGGAGTTGGTAAATGCTAAATTTGCAATTGTAACTTCGTTTATGGATAAAAGTAAATTTTACTATATCAGCAAATGTACTTTTTTGAAAATGAAAAGCAGGATAAATTAAAAAGCACGATGGTAAACCATCTGATCCCAAGTTATCTAATATTAATAAACCATACAAAAGGGTAAAATTATTCAGGCACTCCAAAAAAAAGTTAAGTTATCGGCAGAAGTCTGCATGCAGCATATTTTTGGATTTGGCTTATATATGCTTAATCTTTTTGATTTATAACAGGTAGTTAGTTGTTACCTTTTAGTGGCTTTCAATCAGGTGAAGGTACTATAGGAGGCTTTGCCTTAGTAGTTGGACTTAATATAGCAATAGTTGACTTTTTTAGATGAGCTATACGACAAAATTTTATAATCACTGTGGTAAGATTCAGATTGCTAAGATGAAGAAGAAAAAAAAAATGAAGTGAGAGAGTGACTTCTCTTCTGTGAGTAACAAGTGTGTGATTTGCTTGGTAAACCAGCAGGCATATCTTTACGTTCAGGTACTATGTGTAATGTAATTTCACACAAAGCGTAGATAGAAAGGCCTGGAAACTATATGGGGGCAAGATAAATTAAAAAGCATTATAGCATTTGATGTAACATCACATCCATTAAGAAAAAAAAAAGGCCCCAGTTTCCAAACCTCTCTTTTGAGAAGCAGAAGGGGTCAATGTTAACATTGGAAAACCATCTGAAGATGCTCCGGGTATTTTCCCTCCACTCATTGGTTTTCAAAAAATCTGTTGACAAAATCAACACTATCCTACACAAGAAATGCCAAGGAAAGGAGCTGAAACATGTGGTTGCTTCAAACATGATGTACATACAACAAAGAAATAGAAAGAGTAGACGAAGGAAGAAGAACAAACACGGACCAATTTACAATGCCACAAGATGACATTTTGAACAGTTGAAATGCAACATCTTATCCTGTGTATGTGGCCAGGACTTATTTTGGAGTTCACATTTTAGCTCCTTTTTCATGCTAAAAAAAACTGGCACTGCTGCTGATCGCATTCTTTTTTGAAGAACACACAGACACAAATCTACAAGATATGCCGAACAATTTCCTAGCCATCACCGAGCCTCTAAAACACTTCACATCCTTCCTTTCTTCCAAACAAAAAAACTTTCGTAACAGTCCAAAAACGTTCAGAACAACATCAGCTGTGAGTCAGTCCAGTTTCTTCTGACTTTCAATCAAACTCCTCTAGCAGCCCTTAACCTGAAAGGTTCCTTCAACTTCCCCTGGTCCGTTTCGCGCACAGTTTTGTCCAAAGCAGCTGCACTCCATTGCTTGGAATACAACGGACGTGACTTTGGAAGAGCCGACCTATTTTCACTTTCAATCAAAGCAGAAGCTGACGAATCCCGAGCCTTTCTTAACCCTGTTGCCAGCTGAGAAGCCCTTACCTTAGCATTGGCCAAATCCTGCTGCAGTGCCGCCAGTTTCAGCCACAAGTGGCGATCGGCCATCGCCCCCGATACAGTAGAAAGAGGCTGAGAGGGAGCCTCGGCTGTAATCGGCTTGGGAGCCAATTGCGAACTAGTCTTTGATTCTTGTAAAGACAGGCTTCCATTGTCAAGCTCTGTGCCAGGAACAGCCCCTGATGCTGAAATTTGTTTAGCATTGCTCTCTACCCTGCCTTCATTGCTCTTCTGGGCCTTGAAGTCCAGTCTTCTCCGAGCCTCTGCAACGCCCAATGGCACATCTCTTTGGTTGTCTACGCTGACACCACCTGCATGTTCCTGATTTCTGGCTTCAACGTTAGTATCTGCAGTCAGTTTCTGACTACATCTTTCCCCTTCACCGGCAGTCTCTCTCCTTGGAGAGGGAGGATTACCCAGGGCGATTTGTTCTGATCGGAGCCTCCCCTCCAACTGGCACCGAACTGCTAGTCTTTGGGCCTCAGTCCGTGCCGCCTTCTCTCTTGTATTCCACTGCTCAATCTCCAACATCGTCAATTTCGTGCTCTTTTCATATTTTTGAACTAAGGACTTCACAGACACAATGTTACTCGCATCTATCTTTGACTTTCCGTCCTCAAGCATCCGACCGACATCCCCTAACTCGGGACTAAAGAGTGGGTTGTTGTGTAGGTTCCCGGAATCTGTTTCGCTTCCCTCTACAGTCGCTCTCTCCATCGCCAGCTCTTGTGAAGTGGCCTTCGCCTGTTTCCTAAGTCTGTCAGCTTCCTGATCGATGGACTTGAGATAATCCTCGTCAGGAGGTGGCATCTGACATTTCGGATGTTCACTGTCAGTCATATTCCCCCTTCTCAGAGTCGTCTTCATTTCCTCCCGCAAGACAAGCAACTCATGAATCAACAGTTTGACCAACTCTTCCAATGATTTCTGGGAAACCAATTCCCGATTTTCTTGATGTTTTTCTCCACGAAGCAAACAAAACTCTTCCACTGCATCTGATAGAAGTGATCTTAGAGACTGTAACTCTCGCTGCAAATTTGCTAATTCCTTCTCGACTAAGGTATCCTTCTGATTCACAGCACTGGATTGCGCAGGATTGTTCCCTGGCTTCTCCTTTACATGACTCTGCCATGGCGCTTTCCGGTTCGGCAACAGTTTCCCCGGCTCGCTCCTCTCTGTAACCTGATCGCTTCCATTCGCCACTTCTACTTTTAGCTTTGAGGCTGCCACAAATTTCCTCAGCTCCTGCAGCTCTCTTTCAATTTCACATTTGGCTCCTTCTTTTGCCAACAACATTTCGCGTGTGGTTTCCAACTCCTGCTTAGTCTGGGAAAGACATTCCTGTGCCGTGGAAGCCTTTGCAGCTTGTTCTCTTGCCAGTTTCTCCTGATCTGCCAACTCTTTCTTCAACTTTGCCACAATCTCCATTTCCGACTCCATTTGTATCTGAAAAGCATGTGTCCTCCCTGAAGCAGCAACATCTGTTATGACAACATCAGAGCTACCTGTCTGCTCCACTACATCACCTGATTTCGGCTCAGCCTCATTAATCACTTCTGGTGCAGATTCTTGTTCCATTGATTTTGCATGTCTACCTTCTACTATGTGCCTCCCTCTTTTATCCTCTTTCAAACTTCTTTGTTCCCCCAAGTTTCTGTGTCTCTCATTTCGCGAGGACAGCTCCATTTTTCTCAGCTCCTTCTGTAGTCTTTGTACCTCACTCTTCAACTGAACGACCTCATCAGAGTCAATGCCTACCTTTGATGATGTCGACATGTTTGCAGGAGAAAGAATTCCACTTGATGCTGAGGCTGATATTCCTGCTCCTGCCAATCTGGCAAACTCAGCTGATCCAATCAGCTGTCTTCGTTTTGCATGAAGCTCCTCTGAGAGCCGCAGAGTCATAGCCTCCAAAGCAGCCGCTCTGTTTTTTGCTTGATCACGCTCAGCTTCCAGTCGTGCAGATAAAGCCTGGTTCGCCAATAGTGCAGATCGAGCTTCTTCCAAATGTAGTTGCTGCTCTGCTGAGAGAGGTGCATCGCCCAAAGACTGCAAGTGGAACAAATCATTGTCTTCCTCCTGCACAAAACATGTGAGCTTAAAGACATAAATGAAAAGGTATAGTGCGTGCAAAACAAAGATCCTAGCCTACGTGATCAGTAAGTAAAAATTCACCATAAAAAGTACCAAAAGGCAACAATAATCTGAGAAAGAAATCTTGCTTTTCAATCATATAACACGGTTATATCAGCGTCAAAACTTCTCTACTACTTCAGTGTATTTACAAAATCGTGCATTAGAACCAAGACCATTATACTGCAACAATGAATATTATTTACTCAAAGTGTTATTCTGTGCATGTCCGTGATAAAGCTGGACCTAAAAAAGGGACCTGAGAGGCGTAATTTCTCAATCAGGATACAAATTTAGAAAATCACTCACAGAAACGAAAGACCAATAATTTTCATAAAAACTCAAACGAGTCGTGTGTAAAGGAGCAAAACATGAGGCAGTTGCTGTACTTACTCCATGCTCTCTAGTGGGAACTGCCCGAGGAATCTCATGGTGCATGGCAAGTTGGTAAGCTTCCTCCAGAAAATCGTCCAGGCCATCGTCTTCTTCCTCTTCGTATTCTTCCTCTTCTTCCTCTTCTTCCTCTTCCAAATCTTCGGGGGCCGGGTGTAAAACCTTGGGGTTCAACGATTCTACAAATTCCGCCCCCTCTTCCTCTGCCTCCACTCGAATAGAAATGCCCTGAGAAACGATAGAAGTATCACGCAGGTCAGCCCCTTCATTCTCTCTTGGACTTAACTCCCCTTCTTCTCCTCCAGAAGACGATCCCGCCTTAGTGGCCATAATTTGCAATCCACTGCTACTCACAATTCCCTGTTCTTCCTCCATATCGTCGCTTTCAAATTCTACGCTATCCTCCTCTTCCTCCTCCTCCTCCTCGTCAGTGTCACTCTCCAAATCACTTCTCGCCCTCACTCGCGGCCGTACTGGATCAACACCCGAATTCTCCCAATTCTCGTTTGCAATTATTTTAGGGTTGTCGTCATCGCCATCTAGAACTAAGAGTCTACTGGCAGATGTATCTCTCCTGTTCTTTTTCTTTTTGCCGTCTCGGTCAGGCACATAGTAGTCGTCGTCTTTCCAATCCTTCTCAGAAACGCTCAAGGCGGGATATCGATCAACAGAACCAGCAGTCTCCATGTTGGCCACATCTGAAAAACCTGACTCTACTGCTTCTAATTTGAATCTTCCTTCGACACTTTCCTCAGCGTCATTATTTGAAAAAGTAGCCAACTTTGCCAAACCATTTGTGTTACCTGCAGAAACCACAGCCTTCACATCTTCATCCCGCCAAGTCACTTTCGCTGCAGGAGCATCCATGGCGTAGGCAGGAAGCTACTAATACTTCTACGAAAGGAAATCACTCTTGATTATAATATCCAAAACCCGTCAAATGAAGGAAAGACACTAAAATGAAATTAAAAAGTCTCCACACACCACATCTAATTGGTCCCAAACCTGGGAAATGAAAAGCATTTCAAATTTTCATCAACACACAAAGACTACTCAGAAAACATGACATTCAGCGACATGGAGTTGAAAGCACTTCAGAAACGATGCGCATCAAGTCATCTAGACGCCATCGTCTGCTACAGCTACAGCTACAGTACAGTCCATTCCAGTATTTTATCCTTTTCATCAGCTGCTGTCGCGATTCATGGAAACAGGAAACTCCTAAAATTTGAAATTTCGTACTCTCCAATCCCCGTACGGAACATTCCTCCGGTACTGTACAGTACTATAAAAGACCCATACTGTACTTCCATGCGACGTGGAAGCAAAAGGTGCGCTTTTGCTCTCCGGGAGTTTGCGTTCCATTGCCGTATGCTTACTTCCCGGGTACGGCCTGGCAGCCGCTGTGCAGAGGACAAACTAGTGTCAAATGCTTCCTGCACAGACTCGCCCAACGGCTCTATGTCGTTCACTCCTGCTTCTCTCCCTCTTTCACTCTCTCTCTCCCTCGCTCTCTGACCACAGGAGCACGCACACACTCTTGTTCACACCTACCTCTCTCTCTCTCTTCCACACAATTACACGCACATATATTCTTCTGACGCCCGTCACCCTAAACGTTAACGGACGTCATG
This sequence comes from Zygnema cylindricum, assembly GCA_037447655.1. Lineage (NCBI taxonomy): Eukaryota > Viridiplantae > Streptophyta > Zygnematophyceae > Zygnematales > Zygnemataceae > Zygnema > Zygnema cylindricum. The sequence continues at coordinate 164,837 of JBBHKE010001455.1, forward strand.
TTCTGGTCACGGAGTCCTCAGCGTCCCTCGGCTCCAAAGCCTCCGGTGGCTCCAAAGCCGTCTGTTTCTGGACCAGCAACTGTTTGGACGGGAGGACCGAGGGCCGTACGTTTGGTGGCCCATGATGAAAGAGGAAAGTTCTTTATGGATCCTGAAGCCATAGCCGTATTGAGGAGATTAAAAGGACCTCTGGCAGTCGTTAGTGTATGCGGTAGGGCGCGGCAGGGGAAAAGTTTTATTCTAAATCAGGTATCTTACTTTCTACTTTCTTTTACTGTACTTTGGTTCAGTTCTATACTGAAAACTTCATATTTCTCATTCGTAAATCCTGGTTCTATTTTGCTCGTGTTCCTTCTTTCTCTTTTTACTTTTTTCTCCTTCAGCTGCTTGGACAAAGTAGTGGTTTCCAAGTGGGCCCCACCCACCGTCCTTGTACTAAGGGACTGTGGATGTGGAGTTCCCCCATAGAGAGAACGGCTCCCGATGGAAGTCGGTACCATCTTTTATTACTGGACAGCGAGGGAATAGAGGCGTACGACCAAACGGTAGGCCCTTTGAATATTATTGTGACTGTTGTAGTTGATTGACTTTTATCTCAAAGTTTTTGTTTTTGTCAAAGTCCGTCCAGTTATTTAAATTATTTATGAAATAGTTTTGTAAAAATCTGTGTAGAATTGTGAATTTTATGTGGAAATGTGTCAATTTTGCGTGAAATTGTTTAGAAAGACCTTATGTTTCCAGGTCAATGCATTGTGTAACTAAACTTTGTAGTCGTCTTTCGCTCTTTTTCACTGAGAATGTGTGCAAATCTTTTACAAGAAGACACGCGAGAGAGGGAGCGAAAAGCGAGGGGGAGAGAGAGAGAGAGGCAGAGAGAAAGTGGGAAAGAGAGAGGGAGAGAGAGAGGAAGAGAGGAGGAGAGCGAAAGATTGAGGGAGAGCGAGAGAGGGAGGGAGAGCGAGGGAGAGAGGGGGAGAGTGAAAGAGGTAGGAATAGAGGGAGGAAGAGAGAAAGGGAGGGAGGGAAGGAGAGGGAGCGAGAGTGGAGAGGAAAAAGGAGCGAATTAATTTGATAATTTCACTGTATGAAATTGATTTTGAAGGTTAAGGCCCAAAACAAGTTGACGACAAATAAACTTGACCAGTCTTGACTCTATTTGACTTGACTCTTCTTGACTTGTCTTTTCCCACGTTAATACAGATAGTTGTAATCCAATTCGAGAGATGAAAAGTAACACATGATTGTCGTTTTGATGATTTTTTTTTTTTTTTTAAATCTGGTACAGGGAACATATAGTACTCAAATCTTTTCTCTCGCTGTACTTCTCTCCAGTCTGTTTGTCTTCAATCAGGTATGCGGTACAAAACTGCTTAGAAAGAATCAGACACTTTTCCTTATTCCAGTTTTACTTCCTATTCTTTTCAGTTTTTCTTAATTACCATGTCTCCGTACTTGTTATCTTTCTAAAAAGTCCTTTCTGCACTTAGGTTTTTAGAACTAAATTTTGTTATTTTATGCCATTTGTTTTTTTAGGAAGTTATGAAATGTTGTTATCAGTACAATCTATGAGCTACTTTGGACTAGGCCTTATTTGAAAATGCTACATAGGAGATACTATGTATACTGTGTATACTTTTACCATAGTTAAGCAAAATCCTCGCCCTTTGAATCCACAATTATTATGGTGTGATTAGTGCACTACCTCTCCCTGTATGTTGATCCAAAAGAATCCCCTATCGTCTTTCGGTTTTTTTGTCTTTCAAGTAAAATTGGTGCTCGATATATCTCCTCTCTCTGACCCTCTTTGTTGTGTCTTTTCCTTTTCCCGTCTCCCTTCTCTTGTGGACCTTTTTCTCTCTCTTCGCATTTTCTCCTTCTCTTCTACTTCACCCTTGGTCTACTTGCTCCCCAATTTTTTCCCTCTGTCTTTTCTTTACGATCTTTTCTCCCTCAACTCTCCTCCTATCTTTCCTTGTCACCGTCCTTTCTTGCTCTCACTCTTCCACAACTCTTTCCCTCTCTCTCTCCTACCCTCTTCTCCCCTCTCCTCCCCTCCCTCTCTCCCCCTCTCATCTCCATCCCTCCCTCCATTCCTCTCTCCCCCCCTCCCCCTCCCTCCCTCCCTCCCTCCCTCCCTCTCCCCCTCCCCAGATGGGCGGCATCGACGAGGCGGCCCTGGACAACCTGGCACTGGTGACGGAGCTGTCACGTCACATCCGTGTGAGAGCCGAGGCGGGCGGGGCGGCCTCCTCCGCTCACGAACTCGGGGCCCACTCGCCCGTCTTCGTGTGGCTGCTGAGGGTGAGGGGAGGGAGGGGGCGAGGGAGGGGGGGTAGGAGGAGGAGGGAAACGATCCCCGGTGTCTGTTCCTTCTTTCTATGAGAGTTTTCCATCACAATGTCAACAATGTCTACAACGTTTTCCCTCGACGTTGTTTGTCGGGTTACTTAGGCAGGAGGAGTGTTCGTTGTTCCGCTCCGTTGGTCCGGAATTGTTATTCATAAGTGATTCTTTTAAAAGTGTTTTTTTTTGGCAAGTGATGTATGGAGGGAGGGAGTGTGGTTTGGCAGGACTTCTATCTGGACTTGACGGAGGACGGGCACAAAATCAGTCCCCGGGACTACTTGGAGGAAGCGCTGAAGCCCATGCCAGGCAATAACCAGGCCGTGCTGTCCAAAAACCAGGTCAGAATTGGTATTGGGATTGGGGATTGGGGAATGCGGAATGGGGAACGCGGAATGGGGATCGCAGAATGGGGAATGGGGAATTGGATTGGGAATCGGGAATCAGGTTTGAAATTCACAAGAAATGTTTACATTATTGAAATGGTTAGGTTGTCTTTGTTTTTACAATCTCTCTTCTCTTTTTAGTTACAATGTGAGATTTTTGTGTGTATTTTCAGCGAAATAAATTATCATTTTGAGCCATCATAGTATGCCGGTGCTTTGATGTAAATTTCTTACCCGATGTTGTTCATTTTTGATTCTATTTTATGTTTAATGCAGATCCGTGAATCAATTCGACAACTTTTTCCGAATCGAGATTGTTTTGCCCTCGTTCGACCCTTGACCAACGAGACTCAACTTCAACGTCTCGACGAAGTCCCGGTAAGTTGTGGTAAAAAAACAGGAAATTTTGACAGAAAAATGGAAGTCTTGCATCACATATTATAAAGCAAGTATCCTGTTTGACTTACAGAACAAGAATGAGTTGTAAGTCGTGTGTTGCGGTAAAAAAACTGGAATTTTACAAGGGAAATTTTAAACTTTAAAATTTTAAACATCGATACTATTTTAGTTACACGACAAGAGTAATTTGCAAGAAACGGTTCTTTTTTTACGGAAAGTTCAAGCAAGAATGATCCTATGGTCACAAGAAAAGAAAACTCTGCAAGAATGGGAATTGTACGGCGGCAGAGACGATAGTCATAGGTTTTTTTTTTTTTTAAACAGGCAAATCCTATGTTTACTTCACAAAAATCAAGGATTCGTGTATAATACACTGATGGGTTTGATTAATGTATATGGATAATAGATGGAGAATTTGAGGCCCGAGTTTCGACAAGGACTCCAGAACCTAACTCTGTCCATTTATGAAAAGGCTCTGCCAAAACGAATGGGCAATTCTGTCCTTACAGGTAATGAGCAATTCTTTTTAGCAAAAGTTTTTTCCCCGTACTTTCTTTTTGTAGTGGAGAAGTCTTTGAGAGAAAGGGAGATGTTGTGGTTTTTTTTTTTATAATCCGCTAAGATGATGATTTTTTGACAAGACAGTTTTTGATGAGATTTTGATAATGAGGTTGGGTTCGTCTGTTCTATACTGATACAGAATATGGACGTTGAGGAAGCCTCTGTTTTGTTTACTCTTTCTCTTTTCATTCCAGTTGTTCATAGTGTCTAGCACTCCATTTCCTTACTTTCAACACTTTTCGTCCATTGCCTTCTAGAACTATTTTTAAGACGCGTTTTTCTTCTCTTTCCTGATTGTTTTTTTCTTCGCTTTCCTTCTTCTTATAGGTCCAATTCTCGCCTCTCTCACTCAAGCCTATTTGGACGCTATCAACGCCGGAGCAGTTCCTGTCATCGCATCCTCGTGGCAGGTGACACCTCCAGTTCCATGCTCAGTTCCAGTTTCAGATTTAATTTTGATTTAGGTTTCAGTTCTAATTTTTAGCTTCGCATTCAGCTGCTCTCAGCTCTAGTTTAAAAAATCTGGAAGGGATTCGAATACACCAAGTGGCTTAGAGGGGAGAGGGAGAGGGAGAGGGAGAGAGAGAGAGGGGGAGAGTGGGAGAAAGGGGCAGAGGGGGAAATAGGGGGAAGGAACTCGTGTTTTATGGTTCTAGGATTTGATCCTTTTTTTCGTAGCTGATTTGTGACTCAGATCAATTTGCCATTTGGTACTATTCTCTTTTGGCAAAGCATGCCTAGGGCGCCAAAGCAGTTCATCTCTGCAGTACACCATCGCTGTTAGAGTTAGTGGATTATTATCGTTAATACTTTATTAGAAAGAGCTACACTAAATTACATTTTGCAACGTGGCTTATTTTGGGCGAGAACTGTATGAGACGACAGGAGTTATGAAGTAGAATTTCAATCGTGCTCCTTTTTGGATTTCATTTGGTACTTTTAAATTGACCTATGATCGCAGAGTGTGGAAGAGCAACAATGTCGTCTGGCTTTGGATAAGGCTGTGGAAGCTTACATGGAGGCATTCGACAAAAACGCCGAACCGGAGGAGGTAAGAATCTCCCTCTTTATCAGTCCCTCTCGGTCAATTGCATCCCATTGGAGATGACTCCTGAATCATTATTAGCGTTACTAACTGAGTTAGAATTACACTTATATAAACCTGATTGTTTCGATATTTTGCTGATTATTTCTTTACTCTAATAACAATTCACGGTGTAGTGTCGTAAAGTTGAAGACAGGAGGGACAAATGGGATGGAGATATTGGCAAGGATGGTGAAGACAGGAAGGACAAACTGGATGGAGATAGGGTCACAAAGTTGAAGATAGGAAGGACAAGATGGTTGGGCTTGCAGGATGCTCTGAGAGCCGCCCACAAGGCAGCCATGGCTGTGGCACTCCCTGTGTTCGAAGAGGAGGCTCTCGGCACGGGAAGCGTACGGCAAAACTTTCAATTGAAGCTTCTGAGCTTACTAGAGTCCCGTTTTGAGGTCAGTGAATGCCTGTTCACATCCCAATGTTGTTTTTGTTCCGGTTCTTGTGAACTATTGATTTTTCCGGCTATTTTCGTTTTTTTGCTCCTTTTTTCCTATGTTTTTTGGTTTCCTTTCGTTTTTTTTTTTTTTTTTGCAAGTGTTTGTGTTGCTATGGCTCTCTTTGACGTTGCTCGGTGTATTGTGGATGTTTTGGTCTGGGTCGAAAGTAAAAAAGGATGCAATTATAGGGGAATAAGTGAAGAAGGAAAGGGAGGAGGGCGTCATAACTTAAATTAGAGGGGAACAAAAGGAGGAGTTGGGGAAAGTGTGCAGAATGTAGAGCGAGGATGAAATTAGCAGTTACTAACAAGAAAAGGGGGGGGGAGAGGAGGGTCCAGGAGCGGAGGGAGAGGATGTGCACGGAGGCGGAGTTGAGATGTCGGGAGGTTCTTGCCCGAATGGAGGCGAGACTTCAGACCAGTGCCTCTAAAAAAGATGCAACACCGGACGGTTTCTTTAAGGTGCTTCCGTCGAGCTGTTTCTATGGCATTTCTATGTCATTTTTGAATTTTAGGTTCCTGTCACACACTATTGCTATAAGTGTCAATAACACTAATTCGTTCATGAAGCCTTTAGAACAGTACAAACAACACTCAAAGTCACCAGACTTGAATTAGGATTTTTGAGTCTCAAACAAGAAGGTTATTTTGCAGGTGCTTGAGGAGATGGTTAAAGAATACCAGGGGACGGCAGTTGGGCCTGCCAAATGGAACAATTTGGCAATTTTTTTAAGCAATGCGTAAGATGTCCTTCATCACTCTCCATTTTTATGTGCGATTTGCAATGTGAGATTACAGTTTTATTAGCCAGGTTGAGGCTGGACCCAAATCTCTTCTCTCATAGGGTTTTAAACTTAAATCCTCTGAATCGCAACACATACCCTTCAAATTTGTAAGCTAAAGTTTTAAACCGTACCTTTCCTAACTTCGAAGGATCACAACAAAATTTGAAACAGAGTTAACAGCTTGATTTTTGAAGTTACAGCATAAGCTGTTTAATGTGTTTTGTTTCTTCACTTGTAAAAGCATTATATTTGTAATATCTCAAAAAGTCTCCGATAGCCGCGATATTCTTTTGTGATATGTATCTCAGAATAATGTTGTGAAGTAATCGAATCGTCACACCGTGAATATTGTTGAAAAGACTGTTATTTGTTCTTCTGGGTGCAGTTTGCAAGGGGTGGTTAGGACGTTCGTCTTGGATCTCCAAGAGCATTCGAATGAGAAGGTCACAAGACTAGAGGGGGAAAGAGAGCGAATACGTGGTGAAGTCGACGATTGGAAGTCGCGTGCTCAAATTTCATCCGCCCAATTGAGCGGACGAGAAGAGGAGCTGACGAGGATGAGGAGACAGGGCAAAGATTTGGAGGGCCAACTGGCTGCATTGTTGGCCAATCAGAGTGCAGTAGACCGTGAGAAAACCGCTTGGTTGGCCAAGCTCGATAAGGCGGCCGAAGACATGGGAAGGAAGGAGATGGAACTAGTAGCCTTGAGGAAGGAATCGGTCACTCTGAAGAAGCAAGTGGCAAAGCAAGCGGAATTGTTACGAGAGAGGGACACTAAGGTGATGGAGATGACGGCAAGGGTGAGCTCTCAGACTGCGGCGATAGCAGCTGCTAGTAAGGAGAGAGGAGAGCTTCAAATTAGTTTGGAAAAGGCAAGGCAGGAGCTGAAAGCGGTACAGGTGGACATGGAGAATTGGCAACGGCGCCATAGTGAGGCTGTGGAAGGAGCACGAAAGCAGAGGGAGGAGGCCCTTACAGAGAGTACGGAGCAGAGAAAGAGATGGCAAGAACAGCGAGAAGGACTGCAACGAAAGAAGGTACTCCGAAGAGTTTACAAGAGTTGACTCTTTTTGTCATTTCCCCTTTCTTTTTTTTTCGGTTCTATTAGATGTTGATGGGATAGTTTGTTCACATTGCATATGTGTTTTGGGATTGCAGGATGCGGAGTTTCAACAGTTGAAGGCTCAATACAGTCAGCAAATGGAGGAGGTGGCACGCCTTTCGATGAAATTAGAGGTAAGCATGTGGTGATGTTTTCTACAACGCAGTGAAATGTGTGATTATATCTATAAATGCATTAAATTTGTGGGCTTCAAGAACAGCAGTACTCTTTCAAGTTTTGACCAATTTCTATTGATTGATTGATTCCTGAACTATTCAAGTGAATTCATTTCTTTACTTTGAAGTAATCAGCATCTAAAAAGATATATATTGTATAATCCAACTCCTTACTCTCACAATTGGAGTCATTTTCTACTTCACAAAATACTGTTGTAAAATCAAATATTGGGAAGCTCATAGCTTAACCAGAAGATCTTAGTGTAAGTATTATTAACTTGATTGTGCAGTCTTGCTAAAAAAAAAATAGATATAGCAATTTCCGTTTTCCCCTGCAACTGTAGTTTACAGTCTTTTGTATACAATGTCCCATTATACCTTGCAATCATATAACGCCAGTAAAATAATATTTGTGTTCAATAGCTTTAATGATTGAAACTACAGCCCCTTTACTTGTGTACCAATATGTTTTTATTTCCAATTGTTTCATGCAACCACAAATCACTTTTTGAAATGTGATAAATGTTGGACTTAGTACTTTGCTAGAAGCTCACCTTATCTTTAGCCTTAGGCCTCTGCTATAAGCTTGTCTTATTTTTGTTATTTCTGGTTTTATTTAATAACGAAAACTAGCATTCCAGTTTTCGTTATTTAGTTAGCCTTCTTATTCTAGTTCACGTTATTAGTCAGTTTGTCCTTTCTGTTCTTTTTGTTTACTTTAAAGCGTTCAACTTAGCATCTAGTGTCATATCAGATCCTAAGCTGTCCGCCGCCTAATTAGAGATCTTCCTGCCCTTTCGGCATTATGTGTCAGATGACCTTTCAGGTCATCTACGGTTTCTAGATCTTGAGAAGTCACTTTGTGACATTCTCTTCTCTACTTAACGATCTCAACATGTTGTACCTTTTACACTTTCTAATCAAAAGCTATTTTGTTTCTTGCCCCCTTTTGTCCTTTCCATTTTTCTTTTCCTTCCTACTTTATCTGCTGCCATGTCATCTGCTGCAATAATAAACACACAATTAGCTTCTCATATTTTCGCTAAGTTGAAGGGGCTTTCTTTCTATAGAAACAACGCTTAGTCTACGAGTTATTGTGTAAAAAAAACCATCCCAACAATTGTTGTAGTTTAGATTTTATAATTAGTTTAGCATGTATGGAAGTTTGATAGTTTTATAAAATATTCAACTGTGTTTGGTCAAATATTATTGTATGCACATTGGAGAAACCGCAAGTTGGTGGTTCAATACTGTAATATCATGATGTGTTATGAGATCGTAAAGAAACTTTGTTCCTTTATGAAATATGGACCAAGCTAATTTGGAACAGACACTAACCATTCTAGTGTGTATTTTGTATATTTTCCAAATGCGACCTCAGCAGTGGAAAAGCTCACTTACCAGTTAGCTGCGAAAGAAACGATGGTGTTGATGAGTATTTTTGGAAACCATCGATTTTGACGAGGCGTTTTGTTCTGATCTGTGGACTTGTTTTGTTTTTGTAGGATGTTGAGGCCGAGCTGCTCTCTACGAAGCAATCTCTGACAGCAGCTCATTTGCAAGTGAATGCGCTCCATGAAGAGTTGGAGGTCGCCAGGGGAGCCACATTGAGTGCGAACGCAGAATTGCAAGCCTCTCGAGAGCTTCAAATGGCGAATCAGAGGGAGTTGCAAAAGGCAGTCCAGGCCTTACGACAGGCAGAGAATGCGAAAGTTAGTGGGGAGTTGCAGTGGAGGAAGGAGGCGGAATTACTTCAACAGTCAGAGCAACGAGTGGAGGAGCTTGAGAAGTATTTGAAAGAACAAGCAGGATTGGCCTCGGAGTTGAAAGCTCGAAATGAGGCGTTGGAAAAGGAGTTGCGAGGAGCATTGGTGGAGAAGGCGCAAATTGCGAACCTTTTGGACGATGCAGAGAGGAAGGTACAGGCGGCAGCCATGGCTGAGTCGGCAAAGCAGGAAGGTTCTGCAAGAGAAGGCTTTTCAGGAAAGAAACGACGGCGTCGTGACTCAGAATATGCCTCCACTGTGGAAGGAATAGGTGAGGGGGCTTCAGACAGTACAGTGGGGGGAATGAGTGTAAATATAAAAATGACGAAACAAGAGTTAAGATCGGCCATCACCGATTTAGGGTTTGGGGATAAATTGTCGTTGATGAGGAATCCCCCTCGCGGGGAATTGCTGAAATTATATTTAGAGGCAAAGGAAGGAAACCTTTGAGTTGTTTTTTTAAGTCTTATTTGCACCGTGTTGGTGTTATGTTGTTATGTATGAGAAGTAGTTTTAGGGGGAGGAAATGCCAAATAAGTTCATTGGTGTAATAGCATTGTAAATCTTACGTCCTGCTAGTGGATATTCATCGTCGAAGCTTAGTTGTCGTGAAGTTCATCAGTTTATGTACAAATAGATGAACCCATCGTATGATTCCTATAATGGATTCTAAAAATTGATAAGTTTACCAGACAATTCTTGAATCTCTTAGCTGATGGTGAATGTGACAAAATACTATGTGCTAGGTTGTTACAAAGAATTGATTTTGAATTCTTTCATTATTTTGTGAGGAGGTGGAAGCTGCAAATGGTTCGGCGATCATCAATTTTTTGATCCTGAAGCCTTTGTGTCCACCTTGACAGCTTCTTCTCAGCCTGGGATGTTGCTCTGTGCTTCACAATAACAACGTGCCTTAAAAGACCGTATGATATTCTAAGGAAGACTTACATATTAAGATGAAGAGGATGTGAAATAACAATAACTGATCAGTGGTCGGGTTAAAGAGTACTCGGTACTTTTTGCTTTGTCGTTATCGACCATAGTTCAAAAGAAGGTGACCGTACGCCCACACAATATGCCTATTGTACGTAAAACATACTATATGCCCTTAAGACCCATATTGTATTGGCCGCAAAATGAAATAAAATAGGAACAGGGTTGAGTTGCACATACATGGATAGAGAATTAAACGTCATGTCTAAATTTTGAAAAACATTCGGACAAAAAAATATTTTTCCTTGAGTTTTGAGGTATTTTTACTTTAAACCGTCAGATTTGGACGATCGGACGGTCGCTGATCAAAGTAGCGATCTAAGAAGGTCACATGAAAAGCCCATAGTACAACTTACGATAAGACTTACGTCCGCGTTTTTTTTTTTTTTCCGGGATTTTTTTCCCGCGGAATGTCATCCTATGCCGTGTCAATTCGCTAAAAAAATTCGTCCGCCGGCTTGCGCTGTACTATGATGATACGTCATATTCGTACGTTCGTACAGGGGTGTGCACAACGCACACACATACAGTATGCCTCATCTGCGCGAGTTTTGTGCCAAGTTTTGTGCGCCTACCAAACGCCTACCATAAAAACGCCTACTTTTGAACTATGTTTTCAACAAGGATTTCACCTAGCTCGGGTTATTTTTATGCCAAGGGTATTTCTGTATTTCAACAAATATTCTACTTTAAAATCAAGATCCCTGTCGGTTCCAAAACCTGGAAATCGACGGTTGCGACTTGATAGGCAACATTGGTATTTAGTTCCTCATATTGTTCGATACAGCTGGAGCTAATGGTATTAGCGTTTAGCAATAAAGTACGAAATCAAAAAAGAACTTACGGTTTTGCCGTACATGGTATGGCCATTTGTACCTGTTGCAAATACAACAATTGTAAAACAAGCAACGACAAATGCAAAACACATGTCGGGCTGATGGTTTTGGGGAGTTCTGGCAATCGACGTTTCTCATCACCCTACGCAAAAGCCGGAAAACCGCGGTGTAACGAGCACATAGAAACGCGAAAATCTTTCGTTTCTATGTTCACTCTGTATCGCTTTTGCGCTTTTTGCTTATGTTGACGCTTTCGCTCTGCGGCCAGTTGTAGTCGCTCGTCCGCTGACAGCAATTGTTTCAACATTCCACTTGTAGGCGCTCGCGCTTTTGTTTCTAAGCTCCAACTGTCTTTTCATTGGCCAACGTAGGACGCATTTGCTCTATTATTTTCGTGTTTTGTATGTTCCAGTTACCACGCGTTTGCTGCTTTCGCCCATAGTTCAAAAGTAGGTGTTTTTATGGTAGGCCTTTGGTCGGCGCCTTTATCGTAAGTTGTGTTATGGGCTTTTCATGTGATCTTCTTAGATCGCTACTTTGATCAGCGACCGTCCGATCGTCAGAATCTGACGGTGTAAATAAAATTTTTTGGTCCGAATTATTTAATTGGTCCAATTTTTGGTCTGAATGTTTCAATTGGTCCGAATAGGTTCGAATACAATATGGGTCTTAAGGTCATATTATATGTTTTGCATACCATAGGCATATTGTATGGGCCTACTTTCACCTACTTTTAAACTATGCTTTCGCCTTTAAAAAGGACGCTTGTCTCCGCGTAAAATGTTCGCCGGTCGTGAGGTAAACACATCCGACGTGTTGTGAAAAGTGAAGGCACTCCATAAAGTGTTGTGCAGCCTTTAGGCGATAACTTCGATAATCGTTACATCGGTTACAGAGGTCGCAAAAGTCAAAAACTTAAGATACACGAATCCGACATTTTGTTTTTTTTTTCAAAATTTGAACACCCGAAATCCGGTTGGGTTATTGCAAGCTCCTAAATTGTCACCCAGTACCCGATACGCGTTTACCCGAAACTCGATATCTCGCGACTGCGCGTACCTGAAAGGATCTCACACAAAAATCAGTGTCGAGATGACAGCGGAAGCATTCCCATAAATCACACGAGAGAGAGTTGTCCACAGAAGCCAATATATTCCGTAGACATTTTCTCCTATAAAAAGTCAAGTGACACACTCCCACTAAGCTGTTGTATATAGTACACCAACTATGACGTCACTACTTCAAACTATAAATCAAACCAAACATAAAGTGCGCACGAGGCGCCTACCAATCAAACTGCGTCCACACGCGAAACACCGTAGTACAAATGTACTTCGTATACGTACACACAAAACGTTCACACTAAACGACTACAACGCCGTTGACATCAAACGACAACTGAACCTGGTCGTCACAAAACCGAATCAACGCGAGACCAGGAATCTACTAAACCACCTGACCGACGAAATGACAAAAGCCAAACAAGACCACACACTTGACTTAAAGACAAACAAGCTGGCCACGTAAGGACAAACTAGCCGGCCGCGCGACAGACTGCGACGGTCGATTACAACATTGAATCTAACAACCCCCCTCTCAAAGTTGTAATCATTACACCAAACCTAATTTAGGTCTCCCCCTAAAAAGTACATCATGGGCCGCCGCTTTCTTCAACATACCTGCGGCTTCCTCCAACGTCAAAACGTACAAAAACTCAATCACCTTCGCAGCGACCAAATCAAGTACGAAGTGCCATTGAATCCTGGTATGCTTTGTCTTTTATTTTATGAAAGATAAGGATTCTTAACCAACGTCATCGAACTCATACTGTCAGAAAATATTTTCATGCAGCCAATAGAAATCCCTAATTCCCCAAGTAACTCGTAGATCCAAATCGACGCTTTAGACGTGTGACACGCTGCGATATATTCTGCTTCGGTTGAACTTAATGCGACAGTTGCCTGAAGTCGCGAAATCCAAGAAACTGCCGCGCCGCCAAAAACAAAGGCATAACCACCAAAAACAAAGGCATAACCAGACGTTGACTTTCTTGTGTCGAAGTCGCCGCCCTAGTATGCGTCACAATATCCCACACACTCCGAAGATTCATGTCCATATCGAAATAATAATCCAATCTCAATCGTACTTGCAAGGTAACGAAAGACTCTCTTCACGGCCTCCCAATGAATCTTCTTAGGAGCCTGACAAAATTGGCTCACGACAGAAACTGTTGCTGAGATGTCCGGTCGCGTGGCCACACTTAAATACATTAAACTCCCGACGGCCGCACGATAGGGCACGTGGACTCTTTCCTACTCCTCAAATTTGTGATATTGAAGTTTGGAATCTAGTGGCTTCAAATCCGGCTTAGAATCCAACATAGCAAATTTTGTCAGTATTTCTTTACAATATTGCGCGTGCGACAATTTAATATCACCATTATCGTTCCTTAAAACTTCCACTCTGAGAATATATCGTATGTCCCCCAAATCTGTGACTTTAAAATGTAGACGCAGGTACTCCTTCAATTCCGTGATTCGCGTAAACTTGTCACATATCATCAAGAAGTCATCCACGTAGACTGAAAATATAATTTGATCCCCCCCCTCACCTTTGACACAAACGCCAGAGTCTAAAACTGTACGTACGAATCCAAATTCAGTAAAGACCTTGTGTAATCGTAAGTACCAAGTCCGAGGTGCTTGTTTTAGTCCGTAAAAGAACTTTCGCAGCCGCCATACCTTCCTTTCCTTCAACACTACCCCCTCCGGAACCTTCATATAAACCTCCTCTTCTAAATCACCATTTAAGAACGTCGTTTCTACGTCCATTTGGTGAAAATGCTTCTTGCCGGCAGCGGCAATAGCATCAATCATTCTTAGAGAATAAAATTTGACCACCGGTGCATATGTTTATGAATAGTCAACCCCCTCCCTTTGTTGAAAGCCCTTGCAAACTAACTGAGCCTTGTGTTTCACTATTTCCCCCGATGCACTAAGTTTAGTTTAAAAAATCCATTTCGCATCAATGGCATTTTTACCCTCCGGTAAGCTTACCTCCTCAAAAGTACGGTTGTCAATAATTGATTCAAGTTCTCTTTCCCATGCCGGTTTCCAATGTGTCTCCCAATCGCATGATTTTTCTGCTTCCACATACGATAGCAGATCACGCGGCTCATTTTCGCATAATGATTGCTATAAAATAAAACCATCCTCTCTCTCTGCTGAAATAAAATAATACGAATTCTCCATATTTCCCTTACCATCAAAGGAAAGGCGAGCCAGTTTCTTTCCCCTATTTTCTTGCATACTCCTCCTTGGCTCAAATTCTTTTTCCTTCTTCGCCGGTTCCTCCTCAATGATATTCGGTTCACTCGATTTAGAAGACGAAGATTTCCTCGTGTCCGAAGACATTCGGGAATTTTCGCTTCGTGAATCCCCACGAAACGTTACCAAAATTTACATTTTCCTCAATTTTACCTTTCCCCCACTTAATATTGGAGGTGGATTCCAGCTCAATTTCCGAATCCGAACCCACAATGTCATTCAAATCCGCAATGTCAAATTCCTTATGAAAATCAAGATTAGAAGGTCGCTTAGCCGATCGAGAAATCGTGGATAGTAAATCCTCGTGAAAATCCACATTCCTCGATTCCTCAATTATATTTCGAACCAGATCGTAAACTCGATAAAGACTTCCTTTCGAACTATACCCCACAAAATATCCACTCCAATTCCTCGAATCAAATTTCCCCTTTCTCTTTTGTGATTAAATATAAACCGATACACGACATCCCCAAATCCGAATGTGGTGAAGAGTAGGTTTTCGTCCATACCACAATTTATACGGAGTTTTGTCACCCGAAACTGATGTAATCCTCCGATTAAAAATATAATTGCTGTCAAAATCGCATCGCCCTATAAGTTAATGCTCCTTCCGGATCTGTATACCATAGATCGTACCATTTCTTGAAGTGTACGGTTCTTTCTTTCCGCCACTCCATTGGATTCCGGTGAGTAAGATGCGGTATATTGGTGAAAAATTCCCCACTCTTTACAATAAGGATCAAAAGCAAGAAATTCCCCTCCATTATCCGATCTAATAGATTTTACTTATTGCCTTTCGGCCATCACATGCCACTCTTGAAGCGTAAAAATGCTTCCGATTTGTGTTTAAGTAATATTACCCATGTGAAGCAAGAGAAGTCCTCCACCACCACCGTAATATATTTGTTTCCACCAATCGTCTCCGATTTTACGTCCCCACATAAATCAATATGCACTAGATCAAGCGGATGCTTAGATCGATGCATCGGATCCTTAGCCGGATGTGGCTTTCGGATTTATCTCCCCTTATTACACCCCTCACATCCGTTAATTTTCTCCCCCGGCGCCAAATCTCATCCCCTTACCCTCCCATTTTTAACCATCTGTCGTAAACTCCCTTTGGATGTGTGACACATACGGTGGTGCCACAAAGTTAGATCGCCTTTCAATTCGGAGATTTGCGAAATAATTCCACCGGAATTTGGGGGGGAAATTTTCGGCCGACGCCATTTTAGACGACTATGCATAAAATCCGTGACTTCTCCTTCACCTATTAGTACACCATCATATCGTACAATTTTTATTGTGGAGTCGCCATACGTAAGTACGCAGACGCCCGTTTGCTGAATCTGTGGTACAGTGAGAAGATTCACACCTTCAAGTAAGTACAAAACATTTGTTAGTTGATTTTGCGTCACTTTTTCAACGCCACGTGCGTCCAAAATTGGTAAATCTTGTACCGATCGAAATCACTTGTCCACTTGCGACAATGATTCGTTTTGGGACCGTGAGTTGACGCATCTCGTCAAAAAACAAGGCGTCCGTACATACCTGGTGAGATGCGCCAGAGTCAATAATCCACTTTTTTTCTTGTGGCGCAGTACCTATCAAAACATCAAGTGAAAAGTTAAGAGCGGAAAAGAAATACGCGTTTTCTCCTCCTTCAAATTGATCGTCGCCCATAAAATGTCATCCTCCTCCTCCTCTACCATGGCGGCCTCCACGACCGCCGCGGCCGCCAAGACGACTGCGGCCGCGGCCACCATTCCGGCCGCCGCCGTCTCCTTCACCACCGCCGCCTCTATTTTCGGCCTTTGAATATTATTGGGGGCTTATATGGCCCCATTTCCCGCAACAATGGCATTGTCTCTCCTTATCCGGGCAAGAGGCCGCCATGTGGACGAGTTCACCACACTGAAAGCAACTAAGTTTACATAGATCTTGATATCCCGGCTGGGAAGGAGATCTCCCGGCCCTTTCGTGCCCTCTTCCCCCTCTTCCTCTCGGATTTCCCCTTCTTCTTCCTCCTCTTCCCCTAAGATAATTTAGATCGAGCGTTTCCAATGTCGTTCCATTGAGGGAACCGGTCGGTTGGGCTCCCTTCGATGAACTCGGACGATTTGACTCGGTTGATTTGAGGAATGTAATGATGGAGTCTAAAGTATTCGAATCCCTCGATAAGAGAATATCCCTCAAATGTATCATTTTCTCCTGTAAGGCATGGGTGAAGACCGATGCCTTATCATTCTCTTCAATAAATTTTCCCATATTTGCGAGTTGCTCAATAATAATGTTAAATCTATTTGCGGCCATATCGATAGATTCATTTGGTTTCACTTTGAAAGATGTATAATCAAAATAAATATGTTGCCTCTTATTTTGAAGACTCTTCTCAAAGTGATTTTCAAAAGCCACCGAACAATCATGGGCGAATCTTCGGGTAAGAAATAGATCATGTATAGAAGCATACAAAATTGGAAAAAACCGCCAACGGCGGAAAGATTTTTCTTCATCCACACTCAGTAAGCCCTTTAATCCGAAATAGAAATTTTTTCCACCCCTTTTACCATCTTCTAAAGCCGTTTTAGTTTAAATTGGCCTTTGATGTACTTCTTTAACGATTGATAATTCGTTCCATTGAAGATGACCATCTTTCCAAACATAGATTCAACCCGTTCGTCCCCTTCACTCCAATAATCAAGATCGGAATCATCATCGATTGGAAGTTTCCCCTTTCGAATCAATTCCCTCCACTCCTCTTCATCTACTTCCGGATCTCCAATGCTTGGATCCAGATTCGGATCTCGAAAGAACGGAGGTCTCACGCTGCGGTTCCCCTCGGAGATCCGATGATCTGTTGAAATTTAAATATTTTCTAGATCAGTATTTTTTCTATGTGTTTGAGAGATAACATTAAAAGGTTTCTCAAAGTTTCTACCTGGTGCAAGGAAATACTTCTATCTCTATATACTTGTCGTAGTCAATGAGAGACAAAAGAAACTCCATGTCTACCCACAGATAGTTAGGGAGACAAGCATGAGGGTAGAGAGGATAGTCTGACAAAAGTTAGATGGAACATACCAGATTTGATCCTGCCTCTATGTTCCTATCATATAGTCATTAGTACTATCCTATATATATAGATCGGCAATCGTGATAAAGAGTTTGAAGTTTATATAAACATATACAATGCAATGAGAGAGAGAGATGGAGGAATAATCAAAGTAAAATATGACCTTAGTGGGATTTTAACTTAGGTCTACGTATTGATATGGACATTCGCCTAATCCACTAGGACGTTGACGAAACAACACATATATTGAGTTCATAAATTATCTAAACGCAGTACAAATCTACATACTCCATTTCACGGATTACGAAACGAAACGACGTCAAGTTTTAAGAGACGCGATTAATTATGGATTTCATATCGGACGGCTTGAAGTGGAGCCGAAGCACCAGAATGGACATTTGGCGGTTTGCAAGCTACATCGTGAAACGTTATTAGCTTTATGTACGCTGTATCGCCACCCCAAAATTTGATGTTGATATTTTAAATATAATAAATTACACTATTTTAGGACGTGGACCATAATTTGCCATGTCTCCTATCACTAAATTAGAATTAATGACGCTAATTTTTCTTTACACTAATAATTTCTATACGCTAATAAAGATTCAAGGTGTAAAGTAGGCGGACGACACGTGCCGAGTTATGATTAGAAATCGGATATTACGCGGGGAGCAACTACAACTCAGAAGACATTTAGGCCATGTCGTACAATGGTCGTACATAAAGTACACCGGCAGCTGTACTTTTGTGTACGAAACTGAAATCTGATTGGCTCCGTACATCAGTAGATAGAGTCTGTGAGAGAGATAGGACTTAGAAAAATTAGAAGATAGGACCTTCTCTCCCTGAGAGCTTCTGTACAAAAGTTAAACTTTGACCCTCCATAACTTACTGCTCAGGGGAGCAAATTCAGAGATTCTTATTGCTATCGACTCAGGGAAGTCTTGTCTTCACAGGGGTGAAGTTGGCCAGAGTTTTTGTCCGCCAGGGTGGCAGTTATTTTTGCTGAAACACAAAGGGGTCAGGGTTATCCTAGAGGCTTCTTGGAAGCTTTCCACTCTGAGGACTTATTGAGGTCTCAGAGTTTGATCTCACTCTTACAAATTTGAAATACTGTTTCCCAAATTTCCGAAGACTTGGTTAGATATAAAAGAATGATAGCTATAGACTTAGACACGTATCTAAGTATGAGATGTTTAGCTACAGTGTTTTTGTACTCCCATATTTTTCTATCATTTTTTTCAGTTTTTGGTTCAGTTATAACCCCTACAACTGAAGCTGTAGCTCAGAGCCTAGCTCCCCTCACCATCAGTGTTTCTTTTCCCTTCTCCCCTTTTCCCCCTTCCATGACAATAGTTTTCCCGTCACCTTCCGTTGCATCTGAACTCAGGTTGGTTTTCTGGGAGGCCCAGATGATTCTCCATAGTGAGTTCCACCAAAGTCGGGTGGCGGACACCTCACTTGTCCCGAAACGATTCCCCACAAGTGCTTTTCAAAAAGCAACCCCTCCATCGTAAACTCCCAATAAGTGAAGTCTTTTCCATCAAACATAGGCACCCTAGATGGTGGGCCCATAACCTGAAATTCTATGGGCTCCATTGCCACACAGAATTCGCAGGTCTTAATGAAGCTTAATCTAGATAGTGTCGACTCCAAGTTTATATAAACCCAATTGATTGACCCCTTTACAATCAGAACCCCATTACAAATTCACCCCTGTGAAGTTAGACTTTCTGTGTGCTCAGTTCCACCACAGAATGCAAAGTTAGAATATGAGATTTGGACACATTCACCCACTTTGAATTTCCCTTAGAAATGCAGCCACCTAGGCAGGCAAAAACTCTTGACCGACTACACCTCTGTGTAGCCTAGACTGCCCTGAGTCCGTAGCAAAAAGAATCACTGAAATTGGTCAACTAAATTGATAGTTATGGCTGCTCAAAATGATCCTTTTATACAAGATGCTCTCAAGGAGAGAAGACTACCTACCAAAAATATTCTAAGTCCTAAAACCTACTCACAACCCCTCTAGACCAATAAAATTACAGCACACTACATAATGTACATTAAAAGTACGATAACCGCCGTACTTTATGCACGAAAATATTTGGCACCACTCTAGGCATGCCACGTGGCGAAAAAGTCGTCGTCTTTCTGTCCTTTTTTTTCCGGTATCCAATAGGATGATGCCACGTGTCAGTTTGACTTGCCGAATGGATCTTTGTTGACCGTTAAATTTCAGCGGTCGTCATTCCGTGTTGACCGTTGAAATTCTCGTCAACATGGAACCAGTTGTGGTACGGACCAATCACATGACTGTATCGTACAGAAAGTACAGGTGCCAGAGTACCTTCTGTACGGTCCATGCACAACATCGTCATAATGTGACATTTCTCACACCTTGACTTGTCATCTCGCGTTCCGGATTTCTCACAACCCTCCAAGATATTGCCACGTGTCATCCGGAGTGGCTGTGCCCGAAAACGCCAAGGCGACCAATCTGGAATCTTGGCTCGCACCACGGCCGTAGATTTAAAATATCCTTTTTGTCCGGACCGTCAAAACAAATGTCCGTCACATTTGTTTCGTGCGGCATATAAGGTACAGTGGGTTCTATGCTCTAAGATTCCGTTCTATCAGTTAAATGAAATCTTTGACGTGTATTTATTTAATTATATGACGTACCCCATACACGTTAGCTGTTCTAGACTTAACGGACAAAGCTACCGGTTACATCGACGGATGACAGGTATCAAGTTCAAATCTTGGATCCGTCATATACCTTTTTTAAGTTAAACTACCATTATCACTCCTGTTTCTCTAGAGAGCTTAGGCAGCCATAGCTCTAGCTCCCTTTCCAGCCTTCAGTGACTACAACAAGTGTGGGGCTTGGAGAAAGAGTCAGAGGCAGACTACCTCTACTTTTTTTCTATCATAAAACAGACTTAGAAAATACTCAAATATCAACATTAGTCATTTAGATAAATAAGTATATATGCGTAAAACATATCGTGTGTATCGTTTCGTTAGTGCCTTAATGGATAAGGCGTAGGTCTACAAAGTATTTTGCAAACCCCGGTTCAAATCCGGCCAGAAGCAATATTTTGCTAAAACTAGTAAAATACCTTCTAATTTATTTTGCCTCCTTCTTAATGACGCAGCAGCCATGGCCTACCTTTGGTCCTCTCTTTCTCTCTCTTTACATTCTAACTAAAATAAAGAAGTGAACTATTAATTACCTATTTTCAACACTCTATTTATTTTTCCAATACAGACCTAGAAAATACATAAATTTCAACACAGCTCATCTAATACACCTTTTCAAATACAAAGGTATTCACTTAAAGTTTTACGATGAGAAAAGAAAGAAGAAAAAGAAAATAAGAAAATAGTTTTTAATGGGAATTGAAAGAAAAGTAGACTAGAAAATAAGGGGAGTGTTGAAATTTAAGTATTTTCTAGGTCTGTATTTTTTCTATGTTTGAGAGATACTATTAAAAGGTTTCTTAAAGTTTCTACCTGGTGCATGAAAATACTTCTATCTCTTTATACTTGTCGTAGTCACTGAGAGACAGAAGAAACTCCATGTCTACCCACAGATAGTTTGGGAGACAGGCAGGAGGGTTGAGAGGATAGTCTGCCAAAAGTCAGATGGAACATACCGGATTTGAACTTGACTCTATGTTCCTATCATATAGTGAATATTACTATCCTATATATGTAGATCGGCAATCATGATATAGAGTTTGAAGTTTATATAATCATATACAATGCAATGAGAGAGAGGGAGGAATAATCAAAGTAAAACGTGACCCTAGGGGGATTTAAACCTAGGTCTACGTATTGATATGGACATTCGCCTCATCCACTAAGGCCTTGACGAAACAATACATATATTGAGTTCATAAGTTATCTCAACGCAATACAAATCTACATACTCCATCTCACAGATAACGAAATGAAACGACGTCAAGTTTTAGCGGACGCGATTAATTGTGGATTTCAGATCGAACGGCTTACAGTGGAGCCGAAGCACCGGAGTGGACATTTGGCGGTTTGCAAGCAAATTTCGGAGGACCACACGTGGCGGGTTATGGTCGGAAAGCGGATATTACGCCGGGAGCAACTACAGCTTATAAACTGACACGCGTCAGCGGAGCAGCCATGCGTACTATGGCCGTACAAGAAGTACAACGACACCTAAACCTTCTTGTACCTTACAGTCCTTTGATTGGCTAGAAACACTAGTAGTAGGTTCAGAGAGGGAGCTAAGGACTTAGAAAAATTAAGGTAGGTGCCTCTCTCCCAGAGGGCATCTGTATTTATAGGTCATCTTTGGCCTGCTATAACTTAATGCTCGGGGAGCGAATTCAATAACTCTTTTTGTCACGGACTAAGGGGAGTCTAAGCTACACAGGGGTGTTGTCGGTCAGAGTTTTTTGGGTGCCAGGGTGGCGGTATATCTAAGGGAAAGTCAAAGTGGGGAATGTTGTCCAAAACATATGTTCGAGTTTTGCATTTTGTGGTGGAACTGAGCACACAGTAAGTCTTCTTTCACAAGGGTGAGGTTGTATTGGGGTTCTGATTGTCAAAGTGTCAGTCATTTAGGTTTGTATTAATTTAGAGTCGACACTATCTAGATAAGCTTCTTTGGATCTGCGATTTCTGTGGGGGAATGGAGCCCATAAAATTACACCACATAACAGAAAAAGACCGTCGATCAATTTTTGAAAGCGATTTTCCATTAACTCATCTTCCTCCTTATTTTTCCCCTCATTTTCCTTCTTTTGACCGAACGGATCGATCGAAATGGTTTCCTCAAAAGTTTTGCTGGTGAAAGCAAATGGAGTTTGTACTTTCGGATCCGATGATGATTAGGATGTATCAGGAGGATCCGGATTTGGAGGTTGATGAATCATCAAAGAAGGCAACATAGGAGAAGGGGTGTTCTTCTTCTTTCTACCCATGGCAGCCAAACTAGCCACCCTTCTACACCTTAATGGAGCACACAAGCTTCGATACCACTTTAAAGGATATCACAAAAAAATCAGAGTGCAAGATGACAGCGGAAGCATTCACATAAATCACACGAGAGAGAGCTGTCCACAAAAGCCAATATATTCCATAGACATTTTCTCCCATAAAAAGTTAAGTTACCCACTCCTACTAAGCGACTATACATAGTACACCAACTGTGACGTCACTACTTCAAACTATAAATCAAACCAAACATAAAGTGCGCACGAGGCGCCTACCAATCAAACTGCGTCCACACGCGAAATACCATAGTACAAAATTACTAAGTATACGTACACACAAAACGTTCACACTAAACGACTACAACACCGTTCGCACCAAATAACAACTGAACCTCGTCGTTGCAAAAACCGAATCAATGCGAGACCAAAAATCTACTAAACCACATGACCGACGAAATGACAAAAGCCAAACAAGACCACACGCTTGACTTAAAGACAAACTAGCTGGCCACGTAAGGACAAACTAGCAGGCCGCGTGATAGACCGTGACGACCGATTACAACATTGAATCTAACAGTACCCGCCCGTACCCGAATAAGTACAAATTTAGTGGTACATTTCCCTTATACCTTCTACGATACCAAGAGTACAAAGTACAATAATGTTGGATAGTATGGACACTATAATATTGTACTGTAATGTGGTGTAGCCTACCTACGAAACCTTCAATTTCTTTCGTTTTTTGCATACCCGACTATACCCAAAGATGTTTTTTTTTTTTAATCACTTTGTCGAATCCGGGCAATCCCGTAAATTTGGCACCCTTAAATCGTTCCAGATCAAACGCGAGTGGGCAGGTATCGATCGCGTTCAAATTAAAGTACCCGATTGCAACCTCTAGAGGGGGGTGCTCAACCGGCGGGGGTGGAGGGGGGGGGGGGTGTGTGTTTTTTTTTTTGAAGTCGGGGTAAGGCACTTTTAGTACGTAATAATACTAAGCCCTAAGTATGAAGTCAGACCGATTTATATCGATTCATCGATAGGTCTAAAGAAGGTACATATCGGTATTGGTAAAATGCTACCAACATACAACACTAAATATGTTGTCAATTCCTACCAAGTCCGTACGAACTATGTACGCTACAGTACAATCTCTCTTACCAGACGTTTTTTTCTTATATTACACCGTGTATCGCTATAAGGGTTAACATTAATAGCGATTCACGGTGTAGTTCGCATTTTGTACAGTTAGGGTACGGCCCCATTTAATTGTCACTTAGTGAACCTACTTTGTATTTTGCGCGGATCCTACGGACCCAAATTTCAGTTGTCTAAATGTGTTTACTCCAAATTGTTACTTAAGTTTGTGACAATTGTATACGTCGACAATACCCGTGACAAATGTCCCATTGTACAATTTGTCTTTGCTGCACTGTATTTTTACAAAAAAAAATTGAAGCCTCGCAAGACACATCGTAATTTTTGAAACGATTGGTTTGTCGCATGTCATTGCGTGACATCGTAGACGTACAGCCTTGCAGCCGTGGCTGTACAACATGCCTTTGAGTAAATATCTCTTGCCCGCCCGCCATGACTTCGCATATTTTTCACCTTCGCCGATTTTTTAACTCTGCGTGACACTGCATCCTCGAGACTCGTGCAAAAAAATAATCATACAAGGTGAATGCAGACAAAAACGAACAGCACTGTACTTTTTCAGTCGTCAAAACTTTTGAAAACTTTTCACACGTAGGAATATGTTTCCCTATTTGTGTAAACGGTTCTACTTTGCAAAAAACACATTGCCGTTGTGGTTTATGATAAGTTTGAAGATCACGTGACAGTGCGTTGAAAAAACACAAGACGTCAAATTTTCGTACATCCTAAGTTTGAGAATGACGCAAACTGTACTCTACAAAATTGCGATTTCTTCGTACGGTTTCAACTTAGGCAGTATGGCGCAAAGTTTGAAGGCAAAACGACAGAAAAAAACCCGAACTTAGCCACATGGGGCCGTACCCTTAACCAAAAACTCTTGCTTTTTCCACGTGTGAAGTCGCCTTGACGCCGTATGATGCCCATACGTGTGCGCACGCCTAAACCATGCTTAATGTTTAAAGTTTAAAGTTTTACACGGGGAGCTGTCAAGGGAGTTTCACAATTTCACCCCTATGGAGATTTTCCGTTGGAACCTAACCTTCCATCGGTCACATCATCGCCGCTGACCTGTAGTTCATGTCGCTGTGCATTAACTGCAAAGCCGAAACCCAATGATATTGCCAGAAAAATTTATGTGTCCACTTAAAACGAAACCAAGTGATTATTAGCAAATAAAAACAGTTTTTTAAAAGGAAAACATCGAACAGGTATCGTTACCTTGATTGCTTTTGTTTTTTGTAGCGTACGATTTAGTTACAGGAAACAGTTTTTTAAATTGGAGATGAGTCTTCAACTGAACGGAGCCTCTACTGGAACATCATCCACATGGTTTCATGAATTAGCCGCACGAAATTTCAAATATAGTATTGGTAATTTCGTCACAGTATTTGGTATGCCGTTTTCGTTTGATTTATGCTCGAAGTGTCTGCACTTTCTTTACAATAGTTTAACATGAGTGTGCAAGGCGGTCGTATTGGGAAAACAGCTACACCGTGAATCGCTATTAGCGTGTTGGACGCTAATTGAGGTACCCTGTTTTTTTCGGCAAATTCTCAAATAGAATTAAACATTCTAAATGTTTCTACACGTTATTTGAGGTATCCCATTATTTAGGATTCATGACTCTAATATAGTGACAATATGAATAGTGTGGTGTACGGTCTGTCAGAGCCGTACCTTTTTGTAATTTTTCAAGTAGAAAAGTACAGAACAGATATTCACGCTGTCCCGTAGTCGCGCTAACATGTAATTGCGTAAATATTTTCCGGCATTCGCGGATGTCAAAAAAACGCGACGGCGTACGATTTGAACAATTTTGTACATGCACATATTTTAGTGTGGAGATATTCTGCACCGAAAATTTTTACAAAGCAGTTTACAAATTAGAGTATACGAAAAATTAGAATAAAAATTATTTCCAAAAAAAACGACATTCCCAATTAGCGTAAATAACGCTAATTGTTTCATTACGCTATCTATTTCATTACGCTAATAGCAGATTTTATACACTAAAATAGGTACATGTAAATTGGGTGGAATGGTACGGTTGTTCTTATTTCGTTCACTTGTAAATACAATTGTAATAATGGTTTTTTTCCCACGCGTGAATATTACTACAGTAAAAGATGTGCGAGTACAAGATAAGACAAACTGTACATTTATCGATTCCTTGTTTCGACCTGTAAAACGTGAAACTCTGAGACCTCCATAAGTCCTCAGAGTGGACAGCTTCCAAGAAGCCTCTAGGATAACCCTGACCCCTTTGTGTTTCAGCAAAAATAACTGCCACCTTGGCAGACAAAAACTCTGACCAACTTCACCCCTATGAAGACAAGACTCCCCTGAGTCGATAGCAAAAAGAATCTCCGAATTTGCTCCCCTGAGCAATAAGTTATAGAGGGTCAAAGTTGACCTTTTTTTTAGAAGCTCTCTGGGAGAGAGGGTCCTATCTTCTAATTTTTCTAAGTCCTATCTCTCTCACAGGCTCTATCTACTGATGTACGGAGCCAATCAGATTTCAGTTTCGTACACAAAAGTATAGCTGCCGGTGTACTTTGTGTACGGCCATTGTACGACATGGCCTAAATGTCGACACGTGGTATGTCCGGATTCGCTCCCTTAATCCTCGGAGATGCCGCGATCCAATGTCATTCCGCCACGTGTCATCCGATGTGGCGATGACCACAAACCGCCGAAATCCTCTTCCGCGATCTCGGCGTTAATTCCGGCCGTCCGATTAAATTCACATTTAATCGTAGCCGTAATAAATACATGCGCGGTATTCGTTTCACTAAATAATTAAATGCGCGGTATTGGTTTCTTGTCCGTACCGGAATCCGTACTTTTACATTTACTAGATATATGTCTCCCGTAATCAGTTACTGTTAAATGAACTATCCTACGTATAAATGTTTAAGTAATTATCAAACCATAAAGTACATAACACTACTCCTAGACTTAACGACTAAGGCTACCGCCTACTGGCTGTCTGCCGGCCGGCAGGTTTCAGAATCAAATCCTGTCGCCAGTACATATCTTTTAGTAAATTAAACCCCTAACTAAAATATATTTTCCCGTAAACCTCTGGATAGCCTAGGTAGCCATGGCTCTAGCTCCTTCTCCAATTTCTCAGTGACTGCGACAAGTTTGAGAAGTTGGAGAGAGAAGTTAGAGATAGACTGCCTCGGCTTCTTTCTTATTTCTATTCAGACCTAGAAAATACTTTAAAAAGACCATTAATTTTCTACACTCCCTTTATTTTGTAGTCAATCTTTAATTTCAGACCACACTTTTCCCTGTAGAAAATTAGATTAGGGGAAGGCACAGGTTGGGTCATCATATCTGCTACCATCTCACTATCTGGTCGGTACTCTAAGCTGATTATTTTGTTTTCTACTTTCTCTCTGACAAAGCTGAGTCTAATGTCCATGTGTTTAGCTTTAAAATGATGTTTAGGATTGGCAGAAATAGCGATTGCTGCCTAATTATCACAAAAAAATTTATGCACACCACTCTTAAGGTGACCAAGCTCACCAAGCAAAGACTTGACCCACATCAATTCTTTTATAGCAGAGCAAGAGGCGATATACTTAGCCTCCATGGTGGACTGAGCAATAACTTTTTGCTGTTTGCTACTCCAACAGCAAGCCCCATCACCCATATATAATACATATCTAGAAGTGCATCTCCTCATCGAAGCATCACTATAACTGGCATCACTCCAAGTAGTGATGTCAGTATTCTCCCCACCCAAATGCAACCATAGATCCCTAGTTCCTATCAAATATCTAAGGACTCTCTTAGCTGCCTCCCAATCCCTCTTAGTGGGAGCATTTAGACTTCTACTCAGCACTCCTACTGCTGCAGCTAAATCCGGCCGGGTACAATTCATAAAATAGATTAGACTTCCCACTACTTGCCTGTAAGGAATAGTCTGCATGAACTTCTGTTCTTCAGGAGATAATTCCTCGTCTAAGACTATGACTCCTTCTTCCTCACTCCCCTCACTTCCCTTCTTCAACTCTATTGGAGTTGTACAACTACTAGCTTTATCCATTTCAAATTTTTCAAGCATGTTCCCTATTGCTTCTTTTTGAGTCAATCTTATAATTTTTCTTTTTCGGTCTCTCTCTTCTTGAATTCCCAAAATATATTTGGCTTCCCCCATATCCTTCATTTCAAATCTCCCCTTAAGATCAGTTTTCAATTTATTAATTTTTTTCCATTGATTTACTTAAGACAAGCAAATCATCAACATAAATTGCAATAAATATTAAACCTTCCTCATCTTCGAAAACATAGATTGAGTGATCTGAGCTGATCCGGATATATCCGAGACCGGTAAGAAGCTCATCAAGCTTCTTATTCCATTGTGGAGGCGCCTGTTTCAAACCATAAAGAGATTTAATCAGCCAGCATACCTTACTCTCCTCTCCTTCCTCCACAAACCCTTCGGGTTGTCGCATGAAGATCTCCTCTTCCAATTCTCCATGCAAAAAGGTTGTCTTGATGTCCATCTGGTGCACTTCCATGTCTTCCGCTGCTGCCAAGCTGAGAAGTATGCGGATGGAGGGAAATCTGACCACCGGGGCAAAGGTTTCCTCGTAGTCAATTCCCTCTTTTTGTGTAAATCCCTTTGCCACTAATCGGGCCTTGTAGCGCTCGATTGTGTTATTTGGGTTCAGTTTTAATTTGAAAACCCACTTACAACCGATTGGTTTTCGGTTAGGTGGACAATCGACCAGCTCCCAAGTATCGGCTCCCATAATTTAGGCCATCTCCTCATTGATGGCTGTCTTCCACCGGTTTCTTTCTGGACAAGTCATCGCCTCTCCATAAGTTTGAGGTTCATCTTGATGAGATAGTTTAGTTACCTTGTTATTAACCTGTTTTTCTTGTAGTCTTTTGCTACTTCTCCTTCCCCCCTCAAAATCTGAGGCCGGAATAGATGGTTCTCGTGGATTCTTTCGAACAAACTCGGCTTCTCCCCTATCCCTTGATTCCGAATCAATTTCCACCACGTCTTCCGCTTCGGGTAGAGTTGTCACTGGAGTTTCCACAGCCGAGTCCTTTTCGGTCTGATTTGTATCTGCAAGAATGTCATCTTCTCTAAAACCCGGATAGTTAGGGAGCTCAAAGTCATCGGAATTTTTTGACTCAAATCTGATTTTTACTGACTTTGTATATTTGAAGGGATCCACAGACTTTCTTTCATCCATAACTACTAGATGCTTTACTAAGATTATATCTTCTCTTTTTAGATCATAAACTCTATATCCTTTAACATCCTCATCATATCCTAATAAGTATCCCGGTTTTCCTTTAGGATTTAGCTTCCAATTAGACCGATCTGTATCTAGACTGAATACTTGACTGCCGAAAACCTTTAAGTGAGATAAGTTTGGTTTCCGGCCTGTCCATCTCTCATTAGGTGTTTGATCTTTTATTGCTGAAGTAAGAACTCTATTTTTGAGGTAATTAGCACAGTTCATTGCTTCTGCCCAAAACCTTTTTCCTATCTTCTTATCTGACAACATACTTCTAGAACTATCACTTAGTGTTCTATTTAACCTTTCAGCTACCCCATTCTGTTCCGAGTTTTCAGGAACTGTCTTTTGGTGTTGAACCCTATCTTCCCTCAGAAAATCCTCAAACAGGTTAGAAGTATACTCTCCACCATTGTCACTCCTTATTCTTTTGACTGGAGTTTCATGAAGTTTTTCGCTCCATGCTTTATATTGTCTAAAACAATACTGAGCTTCGGACTTGTTTTTCAAAAAAATACACTCGGGAATACCAAAACCAATCATCAGTGATAGTCATCATAAATCTCTTCCCCCCTGGTGAGGGCACTTTAGCTGGTCCCCAAATATCTGTGTGTACTAGATCTAGAATTTTTTCTCCCTTATAGGTGGATGTTTTAGGAAAGGGTAATCTGTGTGTTTTACCTTGAGCACATCCACTACAATCACTTATATTATCATTCTCACTAAACTTAATCCCTTCCACCACTCCCATCTTTTTCATCTCTCTTAACTTGTCTAGATTCACATGCCCAAGCCTCTTATGCCACATCATAATATCATGAACACCAGCATAATAAAGTTTCTTCTTTTCATTACTTAAAACCAGCCTAAACATCCCATGGCTACCTTTCTCAACAATGAAATAGACACCCTCCTCAAAACTAGCAGTAAAGACTCCTTCCCTAGTGCTAGTAAAAAAACCCTTATCATCTAATACGGATGTAGAGATGAGGTTTTTGTTCAGCTCCAGAATAAACAATACATCGGAGAATGTTACTATGGATGTCTTTCCTTCTACTAACTCTTTCAAATCTACCGATCCTACAAGAGTAGTGATGACTATCCTTCCATCCCCGTACTCTATCTCTACGGTGGGAATATTTCTTATCTTAGTGAACAGGTGCCTATCCTTACACATGTGCATTGAGGCACCTGAATCTACAATCCAGCCTGCTTCACCTTTCAATCCACCGTAAGCACATTTCTGCCTTCGAGGTATTTCGACCTCGTTTTTCGCATCCAACTCCTCATCCAAAAGGAGCTCATCGTCCTTGTCCTCGGATTTCGCCTTATGTACCTGTGTCACAAGGGCCTTTTTCTTTCCTCTCGAGGTACCACCGATCTACCCCTCCTTTAACCGAAGCGCGGTTAGCTTAGTGCACTATGCCATATAGTGCCCGGTTTTTTACAAAAATGACATAAACCTTTGGGAGCCCTTGGTCCGAACTCGTCGGTCTGATTTTTTTGCTCCCTCCCCCCATAGTTTCCTACCGGTTTCCGGGAATCCTTGTTCCTCCAATCGGTCGCAGTTGCCAAGGCTTGGCTACTCTTTCCTCCTCTTCGGATCTCAATCGTATTCTCCCGAACGAGAATCATCCCTACCACTGAGTTCCATATCCACCTTTAGTCTGGCAAGTCCTGCACACGGTTGACTATGTTCTCGAACTCATGGGGTAACTTCATCAATAAACAGTTAACCTTTTCTTTTTCACTAAAATCTTTTCCCGCACTCTCTAGCTCCATGAAGAGTGTAGCAAGCTCATTGCAAAAATCCAACAACTTCCCCCCTTTGTATACATACTCCTTAACTTTCTGATCAGCCAACTCTTGTTGCTGAATCGTACCACTTCGGTACATCTCTATGAGAGCCATCCAAAGATCGGATGCCGTTTCTACCTGCAAATGAGGACATGCAAGTCCTTGAGTGAGATGGCGTAGGATGAAGTGCTTTGTCGCCATATTGTTGAAGTCCCAGGTTTCAGTATCATTCTATTCGTTCCTCGGAATAGGTGACATGAATGCCGAACCAGTTGTTATTGGTGTGGTCGCCTCCTTCTCCTTTCCTTTGTCCACCACCGCTCCTTCTTTTGTTTCCTCCGTTGAAGGTGGATCCTTTTTTCTGGTGAATCTGCTTCCTCCAAACCCTGGAGGAATTCCAAGACTTGATGGACGCCCCAACCGTCCACTCACTATCCTCCAAAACCTTTTTTCGCATAGAGCTCCTATCATTATACTTTCCCCGTATATGAAGCCAGTTCCATTAAAGATTGGTACCCTAGAGGGTGGGCCCATAACCTGAAACTCTGAGACCTCCATAAGTCCTCTGAGTGGACAGCTTCCAAGAAGCCTCTAGGATAATCCTGACCCTTTTGTGTTTAAGCAAAAAGAACTGCCACCTTGGCAGACAAATACTCTGACCACATTCACCATTGTGAAGGCAAGACTCCCCTGAGTCGATAGCAAAAAGAATCTCCGAATTTACTCCCCTGAGCAGTAAGTTATAGAGGGTCAAAGTTGACCTTTTTTATAGAAGCTCTAAGTCCTATCTCTCTCACAGGCTCTATCTACTGATGTAGGGAGCCAATCAGATTTCAGTTTCGTACACAAAACTACAGCTGCCGGTGTACTTTGTGTACGGCCATTGTACGACATGGCCTAAATGTCGACACGTGGTATGTCCGGATTCGCTCCCTTAATCCTCGGAGATGCCGCGATCCAATGTCATTCCGCCACGTGTCATCCGATGTGGCGATGACCACAAACCGCCGAAATCCTCTTCCGCGATCTCGGCGTTAATTCCGGCCATCCGATTAAATTCACATTTAATCGTAGCCGTAATAAATACATGCGCGGTATTCGTTTCACTAAATAATTAAATGCGCGGTATTGGTTTCTTGTCCGTACCGGAATCCGTACTTTTACATTTACTAGATATATGTCTCCCGTAATCAGTTACTGTTAAATGAACTATCGTACGTATAAATGTTTAAGTAATTATCAAACCATAAAGTACATAACACTACTCCTAGACTTAACGACTAAGGCTACCGGCTACTGGCTGTCTGCCGGCCGGTAAGTACCAGGATCAAATCCTGTCGCCGGTACATATCTTTTAGTAAATTAAACCCCTAACTAAAATATATTTTCCCGTAAACCTCTGGATAGCCTAGGTAGCCATGGCTCTAGCTCCTTCTCCAATTTCTCAGTGACTGCGACAAGTTTGAGAAGTTGGAGAGACAAGTTAGAGATAGACTGCCTCGGCTTCTTTCTTATTTCTATTCAGACCTAAAAAATACTTTAAAAAGACCATTAATTTCTACAAAACGCAGTGACCGTATAACTTTAGTACATTCGTTCAGTTCAGCTTATTATCGTGTATGAACAAAACTATGACGGCATGCATTCTATGTATTGTTTCGTTTCATTTAACTAGCATAGAATTATGTGAAGGATTTGAGTTTTCCTTGTCATTCGCGTGGATATCGAGCATTGTATGACGTTAAATATGGACCGTTAACTTTAAAAAGATGCCAGTTGGGTTGCTTTATTCGAATTCATATATTGTAATACAAGCACTTAGTTCTAATGTGGATGCGTTTAGTCGCGTCAAACATGTAACGATCCTCTTTTTAGTATCATAGTTAATTGTAATTGAGGGTCCAACATATAACAAACCTCATTTAGGATACATTTTAATTCCTATTGGAGGTAAATTGCCGACGACAGCTAGTCAACGGCCGTCGAAAGATAATCATTGGCTGTTGCCGAAAAACGTGGCATGTTTAATGTCCACGTATTTGTAAAGTTGGTTAGTGATCGAAAACAACAATGGAAAAACCATGTATCGGTGTTACAACCATCGAATGTCATCTAATCTATTATTAGCCGTACAACATGTAATCTGGAGGTGTTCCATCGCGCTGTCAATTTTTTTCGGCGACGACGTGATTTTTGAAATATTTAGCCAAATTGCTCCAAATTATATTTTTTCCCGCTTTTATTCTCTCGTTTTTTAATATTTACAATAGTGAGGATTCAAAAAACGTTCAAATTTGGACGTTTATGTGCAGCGCTGTCCGTAAAGATTTTCAGTTAAATAGATACGCGGAACAAATTCTTATACGTGGCATTCCACGCTATATAATGAAAATTATATAATACAGTATGTTATATAGTACTATTATATGCATACTATATTTTAAAAAAGTTATTGCCGATATGGAATTTGTTGGTCCCAGACCGATATATCGGAACCTCTGACCGTTCGATAACCGATAACTATCGGTATCGGTGTTATCGCGATAAGTTTTTTACCGATACACAACACTAGTAAAAACCCTCCCTAACTACATGTGCGCGCGAACCTACACTGCTTCGCGACTTAAATAAAATATGTATATCGAAGCGTCACCAGGGAATCGCGATTCGCCTCCAAACGATACTCCTCGTCCATACTTCGAAATCGCGTGCATACGTACGAATCGAAGCATACCGCACGAAATAATCCAAATCGAAATACCTGCGCACGAAATGAAAGGTCTAGCACAGCATTAGTATTTTTAAACGAAACGTGCACGCGAATTGCGCGCACGTCATAAATAAGTGAATCGAATAAGTTTCGCACTTGCGAATGAAAATCGTTCCGGCGTGCCGAAATATCGTGCGTGCGTGCGTAAAATCGCGCGTGCATGCATTAAACCGCGCATGCGTGCAAAATACCGCTCGTGCGTGAGAAATATTGCGCGTGCGTAAGAAATATTGCGCGTGCGTGAGAAATACCGCGCGTGCGTGTGGAATACTGCGCGTGCGTGAGAAATATCGCGCGTGCGTGAGAAATATCGCGCGTGCATTCATAATATCGCGCGTGCGTGCATTATATCGTGCACGCGCGCCAAATATCGCGCGTGCGGGCATGATATCGTGCGCGCGAGCAGCCGACACGATGCGGCATGACAACGGACAACCACCCTCCGTACACCACACTATTCATGAAATATGTACGGTGACACCATTGACGCTAATTCACAAGAACCGTAATTAACGTCACGGAAAAAATAGAATCAGTCACTGTATTTCGGGTATCAATGTCAAAATTTTGGTGCGCCGATATAGAGTACATAATTCCAATAACGATTCACGGTGTAGTGTCAATCTCTTTTCCTCTCTGATCTTCCTCCAACATTCTTTTCTTACTCTCTGTCTCTCGTTTGCTTCATTCTATCTTTCTTGACAAAATTATTTATCGGTAAGTTGTGGTTGACGGAGGGTTCCTAAGCCGGATGTTTTTTTTCCTTTGAGAAACTTTAGTGAAGATAGCTTAGAGTACGAGAATAAACCTGTTTATGGTGCAATGTGTAGCAATGTTACAAAGTTCAGTCACAACTTTAGATAGTTTGACGCTTTAAGTGATAGAAAAATGTTTTTCGGGTTAATTGCGCCCAAATCTACATGATATCATAATTTAAACCAATCAATTCCCTAAATTCTCCTTTGTTTTTCCATGAAGAAAAATAGTGGTTCAGTGTTACTTTTGGATCCGAAATGCGGCATTTTTTACATTAGTTGGATTTACTAGAATTGTATTTTTTCTCTCTTTTCTTTTTTGAACTTGCTTGTTTTTAATGATACGCACTAATTTCTAGCTGCATGTTTTTTTAGTAGAAATCGTGATTCGTTATCTTTACATAGGAATGATGCATTTCACATATAACGGTGTTAGTAGTTTTGTACTTTTCGTGTAGTTTTAGCTAACTTTTGTTGTATTGAATGTGAAACAACACATCTTTCATAGAATGAACTGTAAAAACTGTTAGTGTAATTCTAACATAAACTGACGTAATGTATCGAAAAGGGAAACTAATAATTAAAAAAACAAACTCAAACACAAACACAAACAAAAAAATTTCTCCCCTGCCCTCCCCTTCCGTCTTCTGTTTTTTTCCCTATTCAAATCTTATCATAAAAAACCCGTAAATCACTTTTGTGTACTAAAGCACAAGGGCTTAGAGCAAGGCAGTTTGAAACATTTAAAAAAGGTTATTAAGTACATTTCGATGGACCTCTCCAATCCGGTCTCATACAAGATTCCTCTCGCATGTTTTAGAATATTAGCTCTATTTCAATCATTCCACAACCTGTAATTGTTAAATATTATGACATAACATTACATTATGTTGCACATCATTATATTACGCTCTTTATTTTGTTTCCTTAGGCACTGTCGATCTTGTCAACTTTTTCTCTTAAGGCAGACAAGTCCACGGCACTTGTGTACACCCACACAAAATTTTATGGATATTGTACAGTCATAGTTGACCAGGAAGATGTGTATTTTTTTCTGTAGAGTATAAGTAAGCAAGCAGCTAAACTCTTTTGATCAGATGATATATTGTTTGCATTACCATAGGATACTCTTCTTCTGGTATGTCAGGAACAGTGATGTCGTCAAGAGAGGAGCGTCTCGCAGTTTTCAATGCCTATAATTTTGAAGCTGATCAGCAATGGAAGGAATATTTTGCAAATCTTACAATACCGCCGGATCGAGATGAAGCTTCAGTGATTCGACGGTACAAGCAGAAATACTACAAGCGTCACATTGTAGGTTGTTCAGACCCACTTTTGCCCAAACATAAATAAAGTTTGCACTTGTTAATGTTTTTGAACTTTAGCTTAACAACAAAATCAATGCTTGCTAAACAGTTTTGAAGGAGTACTGAAGGCAAAGCTAGAGCTCTAAAGGTGTTTTTGCCAGACTATGTTGCTTTGCAGGAAGGTCTTTCAGCCATCTCAATAATTTTCGCCAGTAGGTGGAGTAACTGAAAATCGTCTATTGTGTTTAATCGTTTCTGCAGGACCCTGACTTTGAACTAGATGTCCCTCAGCCTTCTGTGCCTCCCCCGTCAAGACCATCTTCTAGACCGGAACCCCCTCCAGAAGGACTCCGACCCAGACCTCGGCCAGCACCTCAAAGAGAGGCTGCAGGTGGGAAATCATGCTGTCATATGATTCGTGCATTTTTAAGGTGCAGACTACACCACTCACCGCCATTAGTGGGTTGTTTTCGTTGTTTATTCAACATCATCAATCCGCATTTGATGTACAATTCTCACGGATCACATGCCCTCCGCTCATATTTCAATTTAGACAGGTTCCTTAATTCTGCATGAGAAATTTGTAATGGACTTTATTCATGAATAGTGTGAACTATGTTAATGAGGGTAGATGATGTAGTTTGCCTGTTGCTTTCCATCAGGATTTGGGAATGAAGGGAGTCAAAGATTGGCATTGCTTCTGTTAGAGCAGAGAAGAAATCGTTGCAGTCACTTTTGTTAATAAAAAA
This sequence comes from Zygnema cylindricum, assembly GCA_037447655.1. Lineage (NCBI taxonomy): Eukaryota > Viridiplantae > Streptophyta > Zygnematophyceae > Zygnematales > Zygnemataceae > Zygnema > Zygnema cylindricum. Next base: position 200,900 of record JBBHKE010001455.1, read on the forward strand.
GATGAGGAAATGTGGCGAATTGATGGAAAATGAATGATCAGATATTCTGATCTTTGTTAAATGGATGTACGATTTGGTGATGGCGTTTTCCTTTGGGTAAAGAGAAGGAACATTTTCAAGTATTTATTATAAGAAACAGTTAGAGTGAAGGAGAGCAATAAAGTATCCTCAGGAGGCTGCAAAGAATATGCAACAAAGGAGATTTTGTCCTTTCTGTTGGCAAAAAAATTGTGAAATAATCAGTTTTGTATTGCCTGGAATATAATCGTACTTATTTTTCCCTTTCCTGTACCAATAGCAAGCTCTCTGGCGACTCATGTGTACAATAAGGCATGCTATAAATGGATGTATGCAGGTCCAGCTCCTCCTCAACAGAGGCTTGATGGCGATACTATACTCTTTCTCGCTAATGCAATTGTAAGCCTGAAATGTCGTGCCTTTGGAATTACTGCTCAGAGCTTTATTTAAGAACCTCAGTTCAGTCGTACGGTTTTTTCCTCTGTTGACTGCTGGCTGACTGTGAGATGTTTCCTCTCACGACTGTATTTAAAAAGGACAGATGTCAAGTCGCCTATGGCCTTCTAAGTTCTAGTTGTACTGTCTTTCTCTTGTGCTGTTGTATGCATGCACTTATCCAAATGCGGAACCAGTGGACCCATATTTGATATTCTTGGTTGGTTGTAAGCAGAGCTGGTCCAAAGCCTGTCAACATTTGTGTGTAGCACATGCAGTCTTTTATATGCAGCCACATTATGTGAACAACTTGCTTAATATTGACTTAAAAGCAAATGTCTTTGAACTAATCAAACTCCATCTAAATCTTCTGTATATTTTCTATCTTTCCAGACGTGTCTGACAAGGGCCATGATTTGGGAAAGTACAGGTTCTTGTCATGGGATTACTTGCCGTATTTCCCTTTACTCCTCCGACTCTGGCATCGCGTGGCTTTCGATGGTGTTTCTTAGCGAGTGGAGCTGCAAATGTTTATTCACTTCGACAGCGTTATGGGGTAGGATCACAACAGTGTTTCCGTTTACTGCTAAAAGCAAATTGCAGTCGCTGTCGGTCTTTGACATTTTTTCACTGCGGAAATTGTTAGGATCTTTGTGGATTTCCATGTGAACTGACTTTTGCGTTTCCTGTCATTCAGTGGCCACGAGCGTTTACATTTGAAGCATTAAAGGCCTGGCTTTTGCCTGTGGCTTTAAGTCTTGAGCTTTTGAATATTCTCAGCTGCATGGTCTTCCTGCCTTCGCCTCGACCTATTGCATGTAAGTACTTTTTGGCACAACTTTTTTTTTTCTTCTGTCACTCCTGTGCATTGAAGGTCTGCCTTGGTTGTTCGCAAGTTGCAGGATTCACACTTGCAATATTCGGTGACATGGCGTTTTTTTCTCCTCCGGGTTTCACAATTGCCGTACACTCCGCACAATTTGTGAAGACCCCCTCACCGATCACATGTTAATGTAGACAGCAGAACGATTTTATACGGCCACATGTGATTTTAGATAGTACTAAGTGAAATTTAGAAATTTTAATACTTTTCAAAGTTTTTAAGTTGCATGGAAAAGAATGTTTAGAAAGTACAAGAAAGGTGATGTAGGGGAAACTTCCTCAGCAAGTTTCAAAAACGCTTTTGTGAAACTTGAGTTGTCAGCCATAAATATCCTATCGGTCACCAAATCTCAATAGCTGTCATCGGACCTCTCAATTTTAGTATGGATTGGGTCACATCACTCTCCGCTAGCAATAATTGAGGCAAAATGGTAAAAAACGCAGCTGAAATGTTAAACAAAACCGGAATTCCACTAGCGTCTTTGTTTTGGGTCGTATGATTTAACCGCTCATGCATTCTGTATCGGGTAATTAAAAACGTTTTTTCTGTAATTAGTTTAGGATGCTAGTTTTCTGGATCATTTCGGCAAACACCTCTTTGTGTACTTGGGTAAAGAGAGTCACGTCTCCATTTTATTTGGCAATAGTGGATCGGATCCATGTTAAGGTTTTTATACCTTCTGTTTGGGCTTTGTCAATGTGATTCGTCCACTCACTCACACATTCGCAGATGCTTGACATTTTTGGATCCAATACTTCTTCTTATAAGACATAAGTTACATGGAATCCTACTTTGTACTTGGTTTTACTGACAAATCTTTATTGAAGCGAATAGGTTTGCTGTTTTTGTTGCAAAAGGAAGTTTCTTCTCTCAGAAACGTTCAAGGATACTGTGGACTTTGTATGTTTTCAAATTTGCAGGACTTCTTAGAAGCTTGACAACAAAGTAGACCCCTAGGAGTCGGTGTAGGTGGAACCTTTTCCCATGGTTTGTTTTTCATGTGTATCCAAAACCATTTTGAACAACGTTGACCATAAAACTACTATGCAAATTATATTCCATGATTCTAATAGGGGTTAACCCCGTGTCCTTCAATCCTTAAACTCTCTTAAATTCTTTGCGGCCCTTCCCACCCTTTTTGTAACGTAAGGTGAAAAAGCATATTAGTATGTATTGCTCTAATTGCGAAGTTGGTGGTGGATGGGCGGCTGACTCCATCGAAATCGTAAATTAATAAATGTTTGCGTTTTATTTTTTGGGGATGGCTTCACACAGTGGCAGTTGTGCCTCAAGCCTGTGGAGCTCTTCTGGTAGTTGCTCAGCATTTGCGGAGAAACTTCAGTCAAGCACAGTTGTATAGGTTTTAAACAAAAACTTTCCCTTTCTCCTTGCAATTCGTGAAAACTGTTGTGCTTATGTGATTCTCACTCTCACGAAGAAAGCTTTTTGCGACTTCTATCAAACGTTTGATGTTTTATAAAAAATAGACTTTTAAGTGGAAACTGACGCAAAGAAAAGAATATATTGCAGGGCATATTTTGAACAGCCGTGTGTTTGGTTGGAGCGTAACCAAGTACCTCTTCAAGTTGTCTCTGCATCGACCGAGATATCCCTCGGCTTCCTGCTGGTATTTTATATGTTGACGTAAGCATTCTTCACATTCCTTGGCCCAGAAACCTTTGTACCTCACTTGATGTTTTTCTTCAGGAAAATGGTCGGTTGTTTTCTTTTCGTTGGTGAATTTTAGCTCCATAAGAGTCTAGCAAAGTAGGTTTCTCAGTGGGTATTTAATGCAGGTGGGATTTTGCTGGTATGTTGCAGACCCCAAAGGAGCATGTTTCAGACCTTCCTTCACTGGCAGGTGAATTGTGGCCCTCTCTCTCCCTCTCCCTCTCTCCCTTCCCCTCCCCCTCTCCCTCCCCCTCTCCCTCCCTCTTCCGTTTAGCTTTTGTTTGAAACATGCGAGTGTCAGTGTTTGGAAGGCAATTCACTTCTCAAGCATCCAATTGCCATCAAGTCAGTGCGAGGAGCTGTACTCTAAACCACGTCACTCTTTCGTTAGGCTTTACTTTCATGTTGAGAATGTCAGATGTCAGGACCTTCACTATGGGGAATGAAATCTATTCTAAATCCACATCAAATTTTCCATTAAATCACGGAAGTGTCGTCAAAGGCGGGTCAGAAAAGGAGATAATTTGATCTATAGCTCTGCAGTTGTTCACAATGGGTTTTGTTATGGGCAGCTGTAGAAATGGTGTTGATAAGGGTGTGTGGGGGGAAATGGTGCGCAGCTTCTGAAGCGCAAGTATCACTCGCCTGTCACGTCGTGGCAGCACCGACAAGCCTGGGCAAGTCTCAGCCAAAAAGTTGAACCGCTCATAACGCAGTACGCCCCTTTTTTGACTACTCCTATAGGCTATGTCAAGAGATGGTTCACTACAAATCAGTAGCTAGTGCACTTCCAGCATGTGGAGGTGACTTTTTTGAAGCAGTCTGAAGCACGTTTAGTTAGGCAAACTGTAGCTTAAGTGGTGTTTTGATGTAAGAGTTGAAAAAAAGTGTTAGGATAAGAGTTTTACGATCAGAACATGATGGAGATGTTATGCATGAACAGCCAAGCAAGATGAGGTAATTTGCAACGGTGTATTTAGATTTGCTCAGATTTTGAGAGCGATCTGGTAATGTTCAAGACACTTGACTGTTTTCTCTATAATAGATTCCATGTTCTGAAATCTCGTCGGTTGCAACAATGTTCGTATACAATACTGAAAGCCTCTCACTGTACTTCTGTAGAGAAGACATCGCTACAACTTTTTGCAGGTTCGAAGAATGAAGCTTACTGCAAACCAATTGGTATCACTTGATACTCGTTCCATCTCTAGATCTTGCTCATCATGATAAACTATGATATATTTGTACCATAAAATTAACACTGTCCACTACATATTTTGCTGATCTAATAGGCGTTAGACATTTATGCTGAGTTCATGTAAATGACTTCTATACATTTAAATTTCCAGCACAGGATGACTTTTGTGTCTAAGTGTTTTCTGCCACGAAATGTCCTTGAGAATGCCCCCAAGCTTGATGGCCGACACACACGTAAAGATTTCCATGATTGACCACATTCAACTTTTGCACTCAGAAAAACATATGGAGTACAGACATCCATTTTGACAAGTACAGCATAGCAAAGCAACCAAAAATCAGGCAACTTAAGTGTCTTTAGACAGAAAACCATCCAATTTTTTTTTGACTTAATTCATTTGAAATTTATTTTCCTCCATTTTGGAGACAAGGACCTCTAGGATTTTAGTTGGCTGACTAGCAGGTAGCTGTTGGCAAAAGAAACGTATACTTCTGCTTGGGCTAAAAGCAAGAGAACTTTTCAGTTTTTCAAAATACGCCATCTAAATGCCCTGGGCTATCTTTAAGGACTTCCTTGTGGCTTCTCACATTCCTGGAACCGAATAATTTTAAATGGCGTAATTGATGAAGTACTAACAGTGGTACCTGACTACTACAGGGAGACAACCTGGAAAAGGCTAAGAAGGGGAAGAATAATATGGCCGAACAATGGTACCAATCCAATCATCTGAGTGCTGGTGGAGCCTGAGAGGACACCCTTTAAGAGCTTTAAGAGCGTGGTCTGTGCCAGCCTGCAAAACTCCATGTGAAAAAGGTAAGTGCGGACATCAATTGGCCCTAGAATCATGAATCACACAGGAGAGATTTTGCTGCTACATATTACCAATAAGCAGACAAACTGACAAGGATCTGTCGTAAATTTTTGTCTATTACCTGTCACTATTAAGAGAGTCGGCCACTCTCTTAATTCCAGGTTAACTTTTTTGACCCGAAACATAAACTGGTGTAATTACACTATTTAGGAAAGTCGCATTGCAAAACGTAATTTAGTGTAATCAATTTTAAGGTGTGAACGCTAATAATTCAGTAACTCTCATAGTGATGGACAGTGTAGCACCCAAAAACCGGACAAATCATTTCGAGTTCCATAACCAGGTGGTCTGGAAATCTAACGCTGAGGAACACGTATCGGCAGTGACACGTGTATAGCAAACTTCTTTCCTTTTTTTAGCCCCTCGCGTTTTTCTTTGCCAGTTTGAGATCGACATCCCGAGAGAAGCGAACCTTTGTTCACTTCAGCTCATTCTCTAGGAGCACAAGCTTCTTAGAAATAGTCATCAACACTCTTGGCCAAAATTCCAACAAAAGACAAATGCACTCTTCATGTTTACTTTCAAGATTTAACAAACAAACTGGCTCACAAAATGGAAGTTGCAATACCCTTTCAACTTCCATACAGATTTTCAATAAACTGGACAATATTTGGAGGACAATGTGGAAAAACCACATAACACCCTTTAACTTCAACTGTGAAAGAAGAAAAAAAAAAACGAACCTCCACAATCAGGACAGGCACCCCATTTGCTGCTATAGTCGCTGCCTCGTTGATCTTAGAAGCCATTCCTCCTGTGGTATCGTGTTCAACGGATTCCGTTTGTACTGTCACATGCGTCACAAAATTTGTCATGCGTGTCACAAACTGTCACATATGTCAACACTAATTATAGCACCGTAGAAAGCCTGCAAAAATAAACTGAAAAATGCCAAACACCAATAGCAGTGTAAGATCTTAAAAGTCGATGGTACTGGAAAATACGATAGACAGAAAAAAACAAATAATACCTTACCAATATCTTTATTTTGACATTGAATGAAAAGCAAACGATACCTTCAACTTTGAAGTTCGGAGGGTCGGTGACGACCCATCTCCCATCTTCAAAGGCGGCTGAAGACAATCGATGAACAAAAATTGTCTCAGCTGACATAACTTGCTCTCAAACTTTCAAACGTTTTCCATGGTCTCTAAGAACTTGTCTGAAAGTTTTCTTAGGATGGCTACAATATCTGAACAGTGGTATTGTAGTTTTTCAAATACCTGATAGCTTCTTAACCAAGTTGTTTGGGATATCTTACAGGCATTAGAAGAATGTGAAAGTCTGCTTTTTGGTCACAAAATGGCCACTTTTCTTCTTGCATCCCTAATTAAATATCTTGCAAAACTTTTATGACAGATAATGTTTTTCGGAGGCCTCTTATTCAAAGGCTAAAGAGAGCCTTCATGAGAGTTTGGAATTTTTTAAAACTCTTCTCATTCAAGGAAAGGACAGGTCTCTCCAATTCGGTCTTACATGCTATTTTCAATTTTCTATCTCATCATTAACTATGAAACATTTAACAATCAGATGAATGTTCCTATTTGCACTCACAAATTTGCCGAATGAGGACCGCTTCAGGCTGTGATGGAGGACGATCGTATACACCTCCTACATTTGTCTTTTCTGTAGGTCAAGGCTTTCTGCCTCTGTAATAATTTTTTTGGACTGTTTCGTTTCACAGAGGATTACAACAAAAAGGAAACAGGCAGTTGACGTGAACTTCTACTACCCCTCTCCCTCTCCTCTCCCTCTCCCTCTCTCCTCTCTCCTCTCTTGTTATCTGTATTAGTGTATTATTCTTCAAGCAATCTGGCTATAAAAATCATAAAGCAATTCAAATCACCCATACTTAAAACTACCAGTAGGATAGTATCCCTCGATATGTAAAATGAGTAAAAGTGACACTTAAGATTGATCCCAGAAGAAACTTAAACCCACTGAGAACCCTCAAAAACAAAACAGAACAAATAATGTGCGACAAAGGACAAATGAGCTCACACAGGCTGAATGGATACCAGGAAAACGACAAACTCCGGCTTCAGGTCTGCTGCCAGGTGTCGCACAACCACGTCTCCGCTGAGAATAGTGCAACCCTGGAGTGACACGTGGCACTCATGAGGGCAAAGATTGCGACATTTCCCTTTACTTGGTTATCTCTCCAACCTTTTGTACATTTCACACAGCGGTCATCGAAAAGATTGCTGAAAGAAGAACAGTTAGGAGAGTCAGTGAGACACAATTTGCTGCAAAAGGGTTGGGAATGCTTTTTTGGGCAATAGGTTTTGGAAACTTGTAAATGAAATTTGGGATTTTGGAAAGGGTTTTCAGAAGATGTAGAAGAAAAAACATTTCCCACCAAATTTGAATCGAGTACTGCATCTCCATGAAGAACCTGCATAGAAGAAAGAATCCCTCCTACACAAAATAAGCGTCTAAAAAGAATCGTTATCAGAAATAAGAAACCAAACAAGTGTTAATGACACATCAAGTTCCTCAGAGGTATACCCTCAAAAACGACACGTGGCAAAGGGATGAGTGTCCAGCTGGCAATCTTACCGGGGCAAATCCAGCTAGAAGCACACGATGGAGGTAATCCATTGGAGGGGGTACCAGCTGAAACAAGTGACAACATGGAGAGAGGAATAGAGAGAGAAGGCATGTGTGAGGGACGGGGGAGGGAAGGAGAGAGGAAGAGGGAGCGGGAGAGGAGGGGGAGAGGGGAGGGAGAGGGGGGGGAGAGGGGGAGAAAGGAGGGAGAGGAGGGGATGGGAGGATGATGATGTGAGATTACTAGACATGAGATGCATGCACGCATTAAAACGATAACGACGATGATGGATGACGTTTCACGATGATGATGCGGATACAAAGATAAATATGTGACGATGATTGTGCAGACGATGATGAAAATGATATGACGATGAGATGTGCGGATTTAGATGTCAATGAAAGCACTAATATGATGATGCGATGCATTTGATGCGATTCTGACGCACGATGTGATGATCGATGATGAGCATACGATATTATATGATGATATTATTATTATTATTTTATTATTTACAAATTATTATGATGATGACACGACATTTATTATTATGATTTAAATAGAGGAGAGGGAGAGGGAGACAAGAGGGAGAGGGAGGGAGAGGGAGGAGAGGAGGATGAGAGAGGGGCGGGGAGGGAGGGAGAGAGACAAGAGAGAGAGAGGGGAGGGAGAGTGAGAGAGAGAGAGAGAGGAGGAGGGAGAGGGGGGAGGGAGAGAGAAGAGAGGGGACCCAACCAGGTGCACCAGTGCTGAAGGGAGCCAAAGGAAACGCCCATAAAAGGTTTTACAATCTTTTATTTTACTTTATACTTTTTAAAATTGACTATTTACATGTTCACTGTAGCATATTAAAGAGTCGAGTGAGTTTGTGAAACTATGTAAGAACTTGTATGACCCATTTCCAACGTCGAACAATTTTTTTGGTGTATGAAGGCGTCTTTTCTTACTTTCTGCGAGGTTTTGAACGACTATATGGTTTAGCCGAGTGACCTGCAACAACAAAAAAAGACATTTGCACTGTGTTTTAGAAGAACTTGTTACAAGAAATAATGTAAAAAAGATCAGCAACTCAAGTGCAATTATTATGTTGAAGCCTCTCATGAAACATGCAACAACTTCACCACAGTTTCAAAGAACTCCATTGGTGTGTTGTTTAATAAGGAGAGTCGAAGAGTTCCCACGTGAAAGTGTCGGTATTTTCCATAGGACTGGCCAAAAAATGTGCGACGAGGACATTAACTTTGAAGGCAAATTATTCTATTGAAGCTAATAAAACTAACGTTGATGTTGCGTAAAGAAAGTACAGAGCGTACAGAAAGGCGTGTTTCAACAAATCCGATAGACGCCTCTGAATTTTCCAGGTTTCCATGTGCAACTTTTGCTCGATTTGCCTGAAAATGGCCGAAGGAACCTACAAACCGACCAATGAGGTTCAAGAATTTCACAATGATGTCAGACAACGCTGATTCCAAGGAGCATGAAGATAAAAGATTTTTAGTCTGGGGTTATTGAAATGGAAAAAGAGTAAGAGTACCATCTTCAAAGACAATGAAAAAGAAAATCAAGTTCACCAATGCAGCTGGTACAATTCTTCTTTGTGCCAGTTCGATTGGATTTTACAATATTCCCTTCTTTCTTTTTCCCAATAAAAAACAATTTCTAAAATGAAGCAAGCCGTTTCAGATCGGATCAAAACTGGAAAGACAATCTTGACTACACTGCCCATCACTATTAGAGTTGGTGCAGTATTAGAGTTGGTGCAGTATTAGCGTTACACCTTATTAAAATTAACTAAACTAAATTATGCTTTGCAACGTGGCTTGTCCTGGACCACTACACCGCGAATCGTAATTAGAGTAAATTACTCTAATTCGGTCGCTCGAAATTTTGACTCTATCACATCAAATAGAGTAATCGATTCTAATTTTTTCATTATTCTAATTTAGGTAAGGTTTAATTTTTTTATTACTCTAATTACGATGCGCGGTGTAACTTAGTGTTATTATCAGTAATTTATGATTTTAGGACAAAAAAATACTACCTGGACTTAGAGTGATTAACTGTAATAGCGATGGGGGGTGTCCTGGTTGAGAGTAAAATAATTTGCATAATCTTTACAATTGGCATATAAACTGATATACTAAGTTGAAAGAAAAAATACTTGAGCTGGGCTATGGTCCAGTCTTAAAGTGGGTAATATGTGCACTCAAATGGAGCTTTCACAAGTGCTTAACAACATAAACTTCTAATTTGTGACAGTTTGGACTGGATGATTTCCAATAACTCAGATTTGTACAAGGACTACAACTTGGGAACTTCCGATTTTCCTTTTTTTGTTGGGACCTTGGCCCTCGTAGTCTCAGATCTTAAAAAAAGGACGAAAGAAGTTATGAAAAAAAAGAAAAGACTTCCATTGTTTGTTTTGAGGAGCGATACAAACTTTTTAGACTCATTTTCCCTTCTTTGAGTGTCCAAATGATGGTTAAATGCTCAGCTGAATAGTTTAAATGGCATTCATGGCCTCTTCACGTATACCAAATGATCCTTTCTGTTTTTTTTTCTTTGTTTTGCTTAATTTTTGGCAATTAATTAAAAAATCCTAATACAGGCTTGAAATTCCATTTCTATTGATGGTTCAAAATGGCCAATGTCACAAGCAAATCAACGGATCCCTCGTAACATGCCGTTTAATAACAAAATCAGGAAATCCGCTTGGTCCCTTTGTCTCTGATTTCAAACCTAATCTTGATTTGCTCTACAAATTCAAACGACAAAATCAACCTCCATCAGGGCTGATGTTTGGATCATTCATCCTTTTAAAGAACCTAAGTAACATCATCGAAACAAGATATTATCGTCGAAACAAGACACGTTTCATTCGAATCTTGAACTTAGTTTACAAAAATCAAGCAAATACTTTGAAACATTGATTTGCCAATGTAGACAATGAATTCAGATCAATATCATATCCGTCAATTTATCGTTAAATGACTTACATTTCCCGATAAAGGACAAAGAAGGAAAATAATGAAAGTGTAACTCACCTGCTCCATGAACAATAGCCAGAGTTCCGCCAGACTCTGTATCAATCGCTTCCTTTAATTGTCGACAAGTTTTGTCTAAAACTTCAGTATTCAAAGTCTCAAATTGTTCCTTCTTGGTGATGGCAGCGCCTCCTGGCGTCCGAAATCAGAAAAATGAGAAACTGAAATCAGTATTACACATCACCTGCTGTGTTTCAACCACAGGCTTAATGACCGAAATCAATTGAAAACGCTATATATTGTTACCACGTACAGTATGCGTACTATACAGAATTTTTCGTATAGTACATGTACAGTACGAGGTAATAAATTTAGCGTTTCGAATTGCTTTTGCACATTAAACCTCTGGTTGAGACATCATTCCATAGAAACTGGTGTGACAACTATTGCAAAGAAGTACTGAAATCAGTTTCCGAGGAAAAAAACTGTGCTGATCAGCTTTAACAGAATGGTTGTAAAAAAAAAGTTGCCCAAAAGTTCTTCTTACTAGTCTATTGGCTCGTGGCACTTTAGCAACTGAGTGAACAAAAGGATGTCTACTTTCTATCGACTATTTAAATCTTCCAACCAATGTTTTCATCCATGAGAGAGCTTTGACGGCCTGCACAAACAAAGGAACTAGATTGAAATGTAGGCATCCCGTAAAGCTGAAACCCTAAAGACGCATTAACATGGAAACATGCGATGTTACGGAATAATAATCGTTTGAACTGGCAGCACAAATGCGAAATCGTACGGAAAACCATGGCCGCTCACCAAGCTTGACGACACATCGAATTTGAAGTGGCAGAGAACCGCAAGCTGGACTTCTTTCCATGGAGAAACTTGAAACTTGAAACAACTGAGGCGACACGGAGCGTGAGGTCTCTGCGCGGTCACGTTTGGCCGTCAATGTCCGTTGTAAGCTTGTAACGGAGAGCCCTTTCGTTAACTTTGTCGTCTGTATTTTGATAACCTAGAAGAAACATAGTCCGTCCATTGGAGCACGCTCCAACGAATTATTTGTAGCCGCGTGTATATGCTTAGGTGTACAATCGGGCAATGCTAAAATTTTCTGAGATGTGAACACGAAAAAAAATCACGAAAAGTTTTAAACGTGATCTTCTGAAAAAATTTCACCTTTCTGAATGCAAAGGTTCTTTTCCCAACTCTGTTTTCTTGTCGTGTTTGAGTACAAGGAGTGCAGGGCGACGTGGACCCCCTCACACGCGACCTTCACACCTAAAAAGTAAAAACGCTCGATTCAGTACTGTACTGTATGTACTGTACACCGCGAATCGTAATTAGAGTAGATTACTCTAATTCGGTCGCTCGAAATTTCGACTCTATCACATGAAATAGAAGAGATGATTCTAATTTTTTCATTATTCTATTTAAGGTAAAGTTTAATTAGGGTTTTTAATTCTAATATATGTTCGTTTTAAGTAGTGTGGAGTACGGACGACCTCCAACAGTGCAAAATTGTACTTTATTAAGTAAAAAAGTACAAATAATGATTTAATACAGGCCGTTATCATGTAGCTGCGTTTTTAACAAACTGCGTAGTGCAAACGTCATAGTGACGATAAACTGTACGTTTTGACAAATTCTGTACGAATACCTTATTTATTGCAGAGGATATTAGCGTGCCAAATTAGAGTACTTAAATAAATTAGAGTAAACTTCATAGTTGAACAGCTCTATCACATAAATTAGCGTTTATTACTCTAATTCTTTTTTTAGTTATTGTACTCTAATTTTCTCATTACTCTAATTACGATTCGCGGTGTAGTTTGCTGTTTTCCTTATTGCTTTTTTTTCTTGTGCAGTTTGCCAGTTTCATTCTTTTTCCGTTCCGGGCATCGTGCGAAGTGACGACGTCAAATATTTCGGAATCACAACCGACCATATATTTTGGACACCTTCCACGTGGGGGAATTTTGCTGGTCAACTCTCTAACATAGAAGTGAGGTCAAATTTTTTTTTTTGGAAAAGACTCAAAGAGTGCCCTCGCGTCCGTTAGCATTTGCGCTTAGGAATCTCCGTTACAATGGACGTTGCAATCAATATTCCTTTGAAATTTTGCAGTCAACGCCTAAAGGTCAACAGCTTGGAGCATGGTTGACGGCTCACGCGTGGCAGTCTGGCAGCAAACGTACACATTGACATTTGTCCTAATGTACGGACATTTAGGGAGGGGGAGCAGGAGACACACCTCCAGAGTTCAAACTCCAACGCATAGATAAAAATGTATGAACTAAAAAAATGTTGTACGATCGTACAGGACGCTGTGAAATATGATATGGTTCCATGAAGTATGAAGTTATAGAACTCCAGGAATTCTACAAAACTGCTGAATGCTAGATCACGTAATACAGTACGATCTGAACGGTACGTTATCTTTGCCCTCCTGAAACGGTACGGTATTAAATAACCAGTGCGGAGGCCCGAATCAGAAATGTCCTTTTTGTCGGCTGCTGTGACGTATATGATCGGTTGTACCGTGCGTAGTTACCGTACACCATCCCGTACCATCAGCAGTAAGTCGCTCGTGCGTACCGAGCAGTCGAATATGAAACCGTGTCGTATCTCGAATGTCACGTATTTTTCATAAGAGTTTTGGCCTTCGGGTCAAATTTCGCCAGTATGCGCCATTTTCTTTCTACCGTAATCAGATTTCATCACGAGCTCTCAAGTCTCGTTCCTCCCATTTTTTTTCCATAGGAAGCTTAAGAATTCTCGTCATCTTAATTCTAGCGTCTTTTTCTTTCTTCTGTCTCTGTTTTCCTAACCTCATTCTTCTGGCGCTCTCCTCGACCTCCCCTCGCATGGCCTCTCCATTCTGCTTCAGGAGGAGGACTCTGCCGGCGAAACAATAGAGAATTAAAATCATGGCGGAAATTCTTCAACCTAAGAGCATCCTGTATTGCGGAGGTCTGTTCACGAAACAGGTCATTTTGAAATGAGAAACTTCCAGGATCTTTCCTGTCGACAGCATTACAGTCAATAATTTTAGCTTGCTGGCAATCTGAAACAATTGCAGACTGTCATACCCGTGTTTTCTTCCGTGATTGGTTGATGGACACGTGTGAACTCGCTGTCATGTTGTGTATCAGTCTTTGCTTTTGGTTTTATTTCTTTGCATCTTGTACCTGGTTTTTTCACAAATCTTCTTTTTGTTATTTATTTCAAGCACGATTTACTGACTTTCCCTCTCATTGATTCGCTTTCCTGACTTGAGGTGATGTTGGAAACTGTGGTAACTATGGTGACTATGGTGACTATGGTAACTATGGCAACTATGGTAACTATGGTAACTGTGGTATGATGTTGGTTACTATGGTTCTTTTAGGCAAGAAATAGAAACACGTCATTCACTCCTACCTTGTGTATATTCTTCCCTATTCTTAGTGTTCTTTGGGAATGATTAATCGGTTCCTTAACTCGGAAAGAAGTGCGTCTAATCGTCGTCATTCAACAGATTCAGTCGTCGTCGTCTCCACAGGTTCAATAGGCGGTGGTTCAAAAACGCTTGCGTTTGGTTGTCTCTGAAAACTATGGCTGTTTATATGTGTTTGCAGTTTGTGGTTTGCCACCAGAGTATTGTGAGTTTGGCCCTGATTTCAACAAGTGCAAGCCATGGCTTTTGGCGAATGTGCCTGATTTATATCCTGAACTTCAAAAAGGTGTTTTTTCATTTCTTTTTGCCGGTATTCAATTCAGAATTGTCAGGAAAGTGCAAGATTGGTTTTTGTTAAGAGTCACGAAGACTTATTTTACCCAGAAGCAACAGAGCTTGATTTCATTGTTTTTAGAGCTTTTTTTTTTGTGGCATATATCAGATGGCGCGTCCATTGCGGCAACGTATTTATTCAGCCTCAAGTTTATTTATGAAGTTAAAGTTGATGCATGTAAATTATGATGTATTAGGTGGACAATTTGCTTTCTTTACTTGATTATTTTCTTGTCAACGCTGTTCTTGGACAAAGATTTTGAATTAACTGTTGAGGAAACATACTCAGTGAAATTGTTTACATTTCTTTCATATCTTAGGAAAAGAACTGTGGAACTGTAGGACTAAGTTTATTGTGGAACTGTAGGACTAAGTTTATTATTTCTGGTTCTTGGTGGCCTTCTGTAGAAACTGCTGACAAGGCAGCGACACAATTGGATGGTCTTTCCATAGCTTCAGGAGAGGGAAATCTTTCCGGCAAATCTGAAGGTGAGAGATTGTTACCTTTTTAAACTCTTTGATGTGTTTGTGAGTTAATCACTGTCATCAGTCCAATAGTGTTTGACAATCGTGCAGAATGCAGACAAAGTTTTACGCTAAGGCACGAGAGAACTCATTGGGAAGAAAAATATGTCCGTGATGAAACGGAGGTCAGAAGAGCTTGTTTGTAAGATTGATCTTCACAATGCCATACTAGATATTGCATACTACCTTTTTCTTTTTCTTCTTAACTTGGTGCAAATGCTTGCGCGCTTGCGCATTCTACTCGTACATGTATGACTTGCCTACCTTTTTAAACTGTTGACCAAAATGTTATCAATGCCGGAGACCTGGTGGTCAAGAGTTTCCGTGAACAGTTGTGAAATGAGCTGTTGCACGAAGGGAAAATAATTGCTTTTTTTTTCTTTCCATATGGAAATTTTGCAGGAAATTGCTGGAATATCCTGCTGTTTCTAGCTCGTTTAGTTTCAATGAAGAAACAAATCATTAAATTTTCTTTCATAAGTACTTATTACGAGCTTATATATGAGTTCCAGTGTCAGGTTCAGGATGCTTGAACAAAGTAAATGGTTTTGCCGATATTGCTTGTTGGCATCTGTGTCTAAATGGTTCTTCCATAGTTGTCGGTTCTACGCTTCTTGAATGCAAGCTGCAATTCTTCTCCCACTACATCTTTGAAGAATGATGGTGCATATAATTATGTCATAAAAATAGCCCCTTTTAACAGCATATGCCAGTATGTTATCCCAGTTTGTTAGAGTGCATAGAAGCAACTGTTCATAAGGTTAAGTCTCTAATGCACGGAGGTTTTTTTTTACTATGGTTCATGTTCAATGGTCTATTTGTTTCAAACTGTTGTTGCCTGCTGGATGTTTAGATATTGGGACATTTATCGGCTTGAAAGTTTAGTACAACAACGCCCAATTGCTTTTTACTCAACGATAAATATTTGAAGAGGCTCAAAATCGGCCACGTCATTTGGACCAGAAACAGTATTATGAACTCGAAAACAGTCCTTATACAGTCCTAATGATTCCTTAATTTTAATGGTGATTTACGGTGTATATTAGTACGTTTTGTGGAGAGTCTTTTCTAACATATGTGATATTTGTTGGTTCTGCGTGAAATACTGATGGCATTGAGTCGTGGGTTCGAGGGTTTTGGGTTTCATACAGCAAGTTCCAGTGCAGACACTGAAGAGGTGAAGCGGCTTCCTGGGGGAAGAATCAAGAAGAAGGTGCTTCCTCATGCCGGCTCCCAGAGTTTTAAGGGGCTTATGCTTGTAGAGTATTGGTGCATTCTCTCTGGGATACAGTCAATATTACTAAGCTATGTTATATACACTGACCTTTTTTAATCAGAGTGTTTGAGGGAATGCGGAGAGGAAAGAGTGGGAAGGAAGGAAAGTAAATTTCTATATGCAAGAAGTATTGCAAGGCACCGTGCAAGTAGGCCCCCACTGTTTCATATATGTGGTTCTGAATGCTACACCTTCCAATTGGAGTGTGAGAACACATCGGTTTATTCCTTGCTAAGCTTATGAATGGCGGCCATACTTTACTTTTTTCCAACTACATTGTTGAGAAATTAGTTTTGAAGTATTACGTTTTCTTAAGAACTCCCAGGCAGTCAAAGTCCACCTGAAAGACTTGGTGTATACAAGGGATTGTGTGTATACACCAGATGTTATCTTTTGGTTTGGATCTGGATTTTTTTCTTGAAATCGGCAGTTGTATGCAAAAACTGGAGGATTATCTTGTATTACTAACTTTTGAGTATGTTTGCCTAGCTTCAGGAAAAGCCTGCCGTGCTTGTGGAGAAAGTGACCCGTAACAAGAGGAAAGCTATTACCATCATCAAGGGCCTTGAACTTTTTGGTGCGTATATCTCATGGACATGTAGGCATCGGCTGGATAGTTTTATCTCTCAGCTGACGTCAGCAGTTCCGTAGTGCTTGTAATAATGAACTTCAAATGACTATAGATTAGGCCATATCAACCTAAGGTAAGAACACTATCATTATTGGCGTCATTCTTTTTTCGCCTCTTAAATCATATTTTCTCTGTGCACACTTGTCGGATTTTTTAATCCAACGGTTGCAATGGAAAGGTAAGGACCTTACCTTTTGATTGGCGGTCTCCAAACGGGAATTGGTCGCATGTGCACGGAGAAAAGTTGGTTAAAGTGGCGGAAAAGAACATTGACCCTAATAACCACATACGGTGTAGGGGTTCATCTGTGCGGCTCGACAAATTTACTGTCGTGTTCAGAAAGTGCGAACATTTTGATTGATTTTAGCATAACCTGTATAAATTTCCCATGGTTGGAATTTGTGTGGTTACTTGTTTCATCTATATCTAACAGTCATATTGTGCTCTACATGTTCATTACTTTGCAACCAAAAAACCAGAATGTCGTTCTCAAATATGGCATAGTTGGCTAGTAAAGTGTATGATATTTTGCGTCACCTATGTAGAAATTGTTCGCAGTGTTTTAATGCGGGGGCGATGTACCTGATTACAGATTTACGGTATACCGTATGTAAAAAAGAATAAGTGGACTGTTTAATATTCTGTTCAATCATCAATGTTACACTTGTTCAATTCCGAAGAAAGCTGACGTTGGCTGGTTCAATGTTTAAACAAAAAATAATAATGTGTAACCGTGATGAGTGGTTCATTATTATGAGCACTGCGGGTATCAAACTAAAGTACACGATAGTTTCAAACTATGCTGTTCTAATTTCAAATGGTGTAGTTGATGCCTTGAAAGGAAGCATCATCTCAATTGTATCTGTGACTGTGGAGGGTTTTGCAGGCATTAAGCTAAATGATGCTTCCAAAAAGTTTGGGAAGAAGTTTGCTAGTGGAGCCTCTGTTGTTAAGGTTAGAACATCTCTTATTTGAAAACCTCAGGGCTAAGCTATCCATTTCCTCTATAGCAGGACGAGTGGCTTCTCCAGTTGATGTTAGAAATGAATTGCTGACTGTCATCTTGGCTGTTAAGGGGAGCTGACTTAAGAGAGAAGTGGAGAGTTGATTTAAGAGGGAAGAGGGAAATTTATTGCAGGGTCCGACAGAAAAGGAGCAAATTGATGTACAGGGGGACATCATGTATGACTGCGCTGATTTCATAACTCAGACTTGGCCAGAGGTGAGCAAATCAGCATTGGTTAGGATGTTAATTTTCCAATTTTTTGATACAATCTTACATTAATTGTAAATATGTCCTAGTGCTTCAGCTGCTGTGGGAGCGTCATTCAGGAACATTTCGTTTTTTTTTTTTTTTCCCTCATGAACCTACAAGAGTGTCACTACTATTGTTGGGCAATTACACATACACAAATACTGGCGTTGCTGGCTAGTAATCACAGTTAACGGTACAGAAATTGAACGAATTCGTACATTTTTCAGTACAATTACTGTGATCACTGGCCAGTAACACGAGTAATTGTGTATCTGTAACTACCCTATTATTTAATGCTGGGCAGTTGGTAGAATCTGTACTTTTCTATCTTGTTACAAAAGTATTTGTGGGCTAAGTTTCTTAATGTGGAGGCAACTTTCGAACAAGTTTCAAATAATAAGAGCATTTGTTGTAATAAAAACTTGCTGTTAAGCTCCATTTTTTGTTTCTTTTTTGACCGAGTCAAATTGGGGAAAATGTCAATAAAGTGTTTTTGTTGTGCTCGCATAATATGCCCATCGTTCACTAAAATCTCCTCTTATTTCTTTAAATACTAGCGAGGCCTTGTATCGGAAGTATGCTTGACGTAGTCAAGCAGTTTTGCTCAAGTAAAGGTCTGTTAAAGTGGCTTTTTTAAAACCCAGTTTCTCATTTGACCCCTGACTGTGACTTTTCAGGTTCCCGAAAAAGCGATTTTCTTCATTGAAGACGGCCGGAAAGTTGCGGCAGTAGAATAGCTGGTGGAGTAACCTCTTATTTTGATGCTGTAGTGCCTGTGAGAAAGGGCCGACTGTGAGTTCAGGACTGTCAGTGGAGAGAGGCCTCATATAAATTCTCCTTTTCCGGTGTCGCATAGCCTTTATACATTTAGTTTGAAGCTGTTCCAATTCGAACTGGCCGTCTCTCATCTCGTTTTGTCGCCATTGGATGGTCTCTCTGAGTTACCAAAGATCCATTCTGACATCTCATTTTTCGAGATTGTGAATGGTCTATCTGAGTTACTGAAGGTCCATTTACTTGAGGATAAGAACTGTCGTTCAGAGAGTTATGTGTTTGAGTGCATAGCTGGTGTTCTATCTTTCACCGTTGGATGAAGAGCTGAAAAGACTTTGGAAACTAAGATAGCAATCATGTACAGCAGAGGTGTCTGCAGCTACAGTGACCATTTCTTTCAGGCACATGGATGGTTCCGCCTTCTTTTTTCCTGTGCACCTCAGAGAGTATATGTCCTATGTAGGACTTGGATGTTGGCCTGTGGATGCTCATACTATGCTTTGCTATCCAGAATCAAAATGGGAGCCGGGTACTTCCGGAAATGACCAGCTCTGCATGGCAAACTGCGTGTGGTTGCTGCCATGTTCCGAGATACCATTTGGCATACTCTTCTTGCGTGCACTGTGATAACGAGAACAGTATTAGGGAGGGTATGTATTCAACAATAAAATTTTGACTTTCAGAGCTATAGTGATACGGAAAACGCTATTTTGAAAATGATTACATGTTGCTTTTCGTGTTTTTGTTAATTTCATAAGATGCACAGTTCCAGGAGTTCTGCAAGAACCTTCTTACATATAAGGATTCGTTACTTCTCTCTGACATGACAGGTTGGTAGTGTGTGTTGTCTTGCTTTGGGGTTCGGCATGATGAATCGATGTATTTGTCAACGCAATCGAGCCAGGGAAATACTGGCCTTGTTTCATTAGCGTAAGGATGACCTACTATGTTTCAGCCTCCTTCCACTTGTTCATGTAGATGTTGTGTCCTTGCCCTTTGCTTTGTCTCTGCCTGTTTATCTATGGATCCTATTTTTTTCTCCTCGTATCTATTGGATGGCTCCACCATTGAATTTCCTCATACACATTTCCTCCATATCTCGTCGTTGTTTTAACGCATGGTGTTTTTTTTGTAGTGCTGTTTCTCAGTGATGAATTTTATTGCTCTTTTTTAGTACTCTGTACTCTTTTTTCTCTGTTGTTTTTCACTACTCTCTGACTGACGAACACCAATGCTGTTTTTTAGTGAAAAAAAAATAGTTCGTGTTGTTTTCATCGTTGTTTGCCATTGCTAAGTCTCTCTTGGACATCATATTAATGAATTCTTTCACATGAAGACGCACCAAATTTAGGCTTTGCAAGGTTTTAGCAAACAGACATTTTTAGGCCTAGTTGTTCAATACGCGGGTTTTTTCCATTTTTTCCAGTTTTTACGTATTGTACGTGACTTTTGAAAAATACGCAAAAATACGTCTACTGTAAACTGAAACTGACATATTACGGAAACTAATAAACAAAATACTGTAACTGTTAGTTTTTTTACGGAAACTGTACGGTAGTTTACAAAAAAAAATCGACGTATCCGTACTCTGTTCAGTAAACCGAACAGAATGTACATGGATTGTACGAGAAAATAATGTGACGTCTACAAATATTTCCAAAAAGAGACGTTGCGGCGTCACACTATTTGAGCGCCGTGAGTTCAAATTTTGTACGGGCGTCTTCTTCAAATTTTGAAAAGAAGCCGCCATTATTACTTGAACAGCTGAACGCGAAAAATCACAGAAGACGCCATTACCGACGCCACGGCAGTAGTTAGTAAACTGTCGTTGAAGCCGTTGACGAAGAAGTCACAAAGAAGCGTACAAACTGTGGTACATGTTCAATTCAATTTTTTAAAAATGTACGGATTTGTACGGGAAAAAATTCATTAACGTTTTTTTCAAATGGACCTCTCCAGTTTCTACGTATTGTACGCTCGTTCGAAACGTGCGTAAAATACGTTTCGAACAACTATGTTTTTAGGTGATTGCACCAATTTTTGGCCAACACCAAACAAAAATGCATCCATTCATTGGAAAATTATGTACCGCAGTTTGGATCCGGTTTGTGTTATTTTTTATTAATGGTATACGAGTTTTTTGAGTCATTCGAAGTAAATCTTCGATTGGTGTCATGAGGCTAGGGTTAATTCACGTAAATTCAAAAATTGAGAGCAATGTCGCACCAGTTTTGTTATAATTTTATGACAGTTCCGTTTAGGTCGAAGTATTTAAGTCTTGTACTCTCTGTTGTTCCCACTCTCACATGTTAATAAAACGAGTGAATAGAGGTTTTGCACAATTGATGTTATGTATTATCTGTTGTTGCGATTGATCTGCCTCTAAACATGTGGTATACTAGTAAAATTGTATCGTAAGAAAATGACAACTAAGGAAACGGCGAAAGGGCGAGCGTACGGTTCGACACAAAAAGGTTATTAGGCCACGCAAGGAGCTTTTGATTGCAACATATGTGAGAAAAGGGCCATTGTTAGAGTTACGCACTCCCGGCCAACTGTGGCAACGTATATCACTAAATTTTATTGCCCGTCTTATAAAATCGAGGTGGTAAAAAACAACCATCTTGGCAATAGTTGGTAAATTTTCAAAAAATGCACGTTCATGACCACTACTAATCATCTTGCACCTACTTTATTTTTCATTTGACTATGTATTGCCTCCACAATCCACCTAAATCAATCATAATAATTTTAGGCCTTGAGTTTATGTCAAAGTTTTGGCACTCCTAATTTGCCTTACTGGACATGCTCCCATTCCACTCCCCTACTGTTCGATGGGCAAAACAAGTGGGCTAACTGGATTGTGGAGAAATTGCAGTATTGTAACACCAATCACGAGCATAAGTTATGAGATCTTCACGTGGATTTACCCCATTTCGCTTATAACCCCTCGACATACTCGTTTACATGATCCAATCCCTCAAAGTAAATAATGACACAAGACCATCAGTGCCAACCACTTCAATGGAGACGACCTTAACCAAAATTGAGGAGTTGATACGAAAACTACATTCTTGGTGGTTTGTGGCAAATCACCATCCCAATATTGTAATACGATGGATAAATGACCATGGCGATAGGCATCGACACAATGCGCAACTCAACGTAGGCAACTAAACGACACTTTTCACACAAAATGTGTAGTCGCGTGCCTTTTCCACTTTCAACACCGATATACCATGTAAATATTTTCACCATTTAAATAAACTCTTTCGAGTATGAGAAAGAATCCCCATCATTGCATATCGCATCGCAATAACTTTACACTTTTTCACATGAACTACTTAACCATATGATATCGTTAGAATGAGGCACAACAATTATTTAAGATAACAGAAATTATGTTGTTCCATCCCCCAACAAGGTAGAACCAGCCCCGACGAATCAACTTTTGCGGACACGGGTATTATCGAAGGATGGTGGGGATCATCAACATCTATTGTTTTGGGGGAAGGGAAGTTACCAACTTCAATGGAATGGGTCGACAAGTCGGATTCCAAAGTTGTAACAAACTCGATTCAGGTTTAACGCGTTGTATAAGGTTCCGCTAACAATCCCCTATAACGTCTCACTGTCTTTACCGCTAGGTGTTTTTTTTGAGGGGGGCGGGAAGGGGGACGAGAGAAAGAGTACCATAAAACTAGGTTGGTAATCAGTTAAGTTTTTTTTTATGTAGCATAGACGCAAGTTTTTAGGTTTAAGGTAGTGTTTTGAATCTTGCGCCGGATGGGCCGCTGATTCGTAGGACTCTGACCGTTAGCAACTCCTTTTGGTATTTATAATTGTCATCTTGTTGTACTAGCACCTAATTTGTTCGAAAATTACTGGTTCATTTTCGGCAACAACTGCGATTTCGACATTTCGATAGTTATCGACGCAAAATCGACTTTTAAACTTCACAATACGAGATAACGAAAGCGCTATGCATCGTCCACAATTTCGGCCGATACCTAACACTGAAATGTGTAATTCAGCCCGTATGCGCAATATGACCAAATCAGTCGCTAACTTTTCCCGCTGGATTAGTGCAGTTCCCTGTCCTCTACTACTGCCGCCGATTGTCCACTCCAAAATTTTCTTGCAGTACAGTCATCAATTTAACAATTCTCGTGAAATCTTCTTCTTGATAAACATTTGAATTTGAGTGGAGGTTGAACCTCACGATCGCTTAATGTTAGATTGGGTTATTTGAATGAAAACTTTGAAGCTAAAATTAAAAGAATGTTTCCCGCTAGACTCAAACTGAAACGGCCAAGCGGCGGGAAAACTGCCGGAACCGCCGGTAACTTTGCAAGAATCCTGGCTCCTACGTGAATTATGAAATGTACCGTGCAGATTTTTTGAATTTTGAAATTTGTAAGATTAATGGATAGTTTTCACCGTTTAAAAGTTTAAATTGAAGTTTTCCTGCAAGGTTATTGGATGTGAGGAAAGGAGCTCCAGAAGTCAATAAAATGTCAGGAGATTGGCCACATGTGCGATCCATGGCTTTCACTGGTCCATTGCTTAGAGCTTTTTTTTTTGTGGCATATATCAGATGGCGCGTCCATTGCGGCAACGTATTTATTCAGCCTCAAGTTTATTTATGAAGTTAAAGTTGATGCATGTAAATTATGATGTATTAGGTGGACAATTTGCTTTCTTTACTTGATTATTTTCTTGTCAACGCTGTTCTTGGACAAAGATTTTGAATTAACTGTTGAGGAAACATACTCAGTGAAAATTGTTTACATTTCTTTCATATCTTAGGAAAAGAACTGTGGAACTGTAGGACTAAGTTTATTGTGGAACTGTAGGACTAAGTTTATTATTTCTGGTTCTTGGTGGCCTTCTGTAGAAACTGCTGACAAGGCAGCGACACAATTGGATGGTCTTTCCATAGCTTCAGGAGAGGGAAATCTTTCCGGCAAATCTGAAGGTGAGAGATTGTTACCTTTTTAAACTCTTTGATGTGTTTGTGAGTTAATCACTGTCATCAGTCCAATAGTGTTTGACAATCGTGCAGAATGCAGACAAAGTTTTACGCTAAGGCACGAGAGAACTCATTGGGAAGAAAAATATGTCCGTGATGAAACGGAGGTCAGAAGAGCTTGTTTGTAAGATTGATCTTCACAATGCCATACTAGATATTGCATACTACCTTTTTCTTTTTCTTCTTAGCTTGGTGCAAATGCTTGCGCGCTTGCGCATTGTACCTCGTACATGTATGACTTGCCTACCTTTTTAAACTGTTGACCAAAATGTTATCAATGCCGGAGACCTGGTGGTCAAGAGTTTCCGTGAACAGTTGTGAAATGAGCTGTTGCACGAAGGGAAAATAATTGCTTTTTTTTTCTTTCCATATGGAAATTTTGCAGGAAATTGCTGGAATATCCTGCTGTTTCTAGCTCATTTAGTTTCAATGAAGAAACAAATCATTAAATTTTCTTTCATAAGTACTTATTACGAGCTTATATATGAGTTCCAGTGTCAGGTTCAGGATGCTTGAACAAAGTAAATGGTTTTGCCGATATTGCTTGTTGGCATCTGTGTCTAAATGGTTCTTCCATAGTTGTCGGTTCTACGCTTCTTGAATGCAAGCTGCAATTCTTCTCCCACTACATCTTTGAAGAATGATGGTGCATATAATTATGTCATAAAAATAGCCCCTTTTAACAGCATATGCCAGTATGTTATCCCAGTTTGTTAGAGTGCATAGAAGCAACTGTTCATAAGGTTAAGTCTCTAATGCACGGAGGTTTTTTTTTACTATGGTTCATGTTCAATGGTCTATTTGTTTCAAACTGTTGTTGCCTGCTGGATGTTTAGATATTGGGACATTTATCGGCTTGAAAGTTTAGTACAACAACGCCCAATTGCTTTTTACTCAACGATAAATATTTGAAGAGGCTCAAAATCGGCCACGTCATTTGGACCAGAAACAGTATTATGAACTCGAAAACAGTCCTTATACAGTCCTAACGATTCCTTAATTTTAATGGTGATTTACGGTGTATATTAGTACGTTTTGTGGAGAGTCTTTTCTAACATATGTGATATTTGTTGGTTCTGCGTGAAACACTGATGGCATTGAGTCGTGGGTTCGAGGGTTTTGGGTTTCATACAGCAAGTTCCAGTGCAGACACTGAAGAGGTGAAGCGGCTTCCTGGGGGAAGAATCAAGAAGAAGGTGCTTCCTCATGCCGGCTCCCAGAGTTTTAAGGGGCTTATGCTTGTAGAGTATTGGTGCATTCTCTCTGGGATACAGTCAATATTACTAAGCTATGTTATATACACTGACCTTTTTTAATCAGAGTGTTTGAGGGAATGCGGAGAGGAAAGAGTGGGAAGGAAGGAAAGTAAATTTCTATATGCAAGAAGTATTGCAAGGCACCGTGCAAGTAGGCCCCCACTGTTTCATATATGTGGTTCTGAATGCTACACCTTCCAATTGGAGTGTGAGAACACATCGGTTTATTCCTTGCTAAGCTTATGAATGGCGGCCGTACTTTACTTTTTTCCAACTACATTGTTGAGAAATTAGTTTTGAAGTATTACGTTTTCTGAAGAACTCCCAGGCAGTCAAAGCCCACCTAAAAGACTTGGTGTATACAAGGGATTGTGTGTATACACCAGATGTTATCTTTTGGTTTGGATCTGGATTTTTTTCTTGAAATCGGCAGTTGAATGCAAAAACTGGAGGATTATCTTGTATTACTAACTTTTGAGTATGTTTGCCTAGCTTCAGGAAAAGCCTGCCGTGCTTGTGGAGAAAGTGACCCGTAACAAGAGGAAAGCTATTACCATCATCAAGGGCCTTGAACTTTTTGGTGCGTATATCTCATGGACATGTAGGCATCGGCTGGATAGTTTTATCTCTCAGCTGACGTCAGCAGTTCCGTAGTGCTTGTAATAATGAACTTCAAATGACTATAGATTAGGCCATATCAACCTAAGGTAAGAACACTATCATTATTGGCGTCATTCTTTTTTCGCCTCTTAAATCATATTTTCTCTGTGCACACTTGTCGGATTTTTTAATCCAACGGTTGCAATGGAAAGGTAAGGACCTTACCTTTTGATTGGCGGTCTCCAAACGGGAATTGGTCGCATGTGCACGGAGAAAAGTTGGTTAAAGTGGCGGAAAAGAACATTGACCCTAATAACCACATACGGTGTAGGGGTTCATCTGTGCGGCTCGACAAATTTACTCAGTCGTGTTCAGAAAGTGCGAACATTTTGATTGATTTTAGCATAACCTGTATAAATTTCCCATGGTTGGAATTTGTGTGGTTACTTGTTTCATCTATATCTAACAGTCATATTGTGCTCTACATGTTCATTACTTTGCAACCAAAAAACCAGAATGTCGTTCTCAAATATGGCATAGTTGGCTAGTAAAGTGTATGATATTTTGCGTCACCTATGTAGAAATTGTTCGCAGTGTTTTAATGCGGGGGCGATGTACCTGATTACAGATTTACGGTATACCGTATGTAAAAAAGAATAAGTGGACTGTTTAATATTCTGTTCAATCATCAATGTTACACTTGTTCAATTCCGAAGAAAGCTGACGTTGGCTGGTTCAATGTTTAAACAAAAAATAATAATGTGTAACCGTGATGAGTGGTTCATTATTATGAGCACTGCGGGTATCAAACTAAAGTACACGATAGTTTCAAACTATGCTGTTCTAATTTCAAATGGTGTAGTTGATGCCTTGAAAGGAAGCATCATCTCAATTGTATCTGTGACTGTGGAGGGTTTTGCAGGCATTAAGCTAAATGATGCTTCCAAAAAGTTTGGGAAGAAGTTTGCTAGTGGAGCCTCTGTTGTTAAGGTTAGAACATCTCTTATTTGAAAACCTCAGGGCTAAGCTATCCATTTCCTCTATAGCAGGACGAGTGGCTTCTCCAGTTGATGTTAGAAATGAATTGCTGACTGTCATCTTGGCTGTTAAGGGGAGCTGACTTAAGAGAGAAGTGGAGAGTTGATTTAAGAGGGAAGAGGGAAATTTATTGCAGGGTCCGACAGAAAAGGAGCAAATTGATGTACAGGGGGACATCATGTATGACTGCGCTGATTTCATAACTCAGACTTGGCCAGAGGTGAGCAAATCAGCATTGGTTAGGATGTTAATTTTCCAATTTTTTGATACAATCTTACATTAATTGTAAATATGTCCTAGTGCTTCAGCTGCTGTGGGAGCGTCATTCAGGAACATTTCGTTTTTTTTTTTTTTTCCCTCATGAACCTACAAGAGTGTCACTACTATTGTTGGGCAATTACACATACACAAATACTGGCGTTGCTGGCTAGTAATCACAGTTAACGGTACAGAAATTGAACGAATTCGTACATTTTTCAGTACAATTACTGTGATCACTGGCCAGTAACACGAGTAATTGTGTATCTGTAACTACCCTATTATTTAATGCTGGGCAGTTGGTAGAATCTGTACTTTTCTATCTTGTTACAAAAGTATTTGTGGGCTAAGTTTCTTAATGTGGAGGCAACTTTCGAACAAGTTTCAAATAATAAGAGCATTTGTTGTAATAAAAACTTGCTGTTAAGCTCCATTTTTTGTTTCTTTTTTTGACCGAGTCAAATTGGGGAAAATGTCAATAAAGTGTTTTTGTTGTGCTCGCATAATATGCCCATCGTTCACTAAAATCTCCTCTTATTTCTTTAAATACTAGCGAGGCCTTGTATCGGAAGTATGCTTGACGTAGTCAAGCAGTTTTGCTCAAGTAAAGGTCTGTTAAAGTGGCTTTTTTAAAACCCAGTTTCTCATTTGACCCCTGACTGTGACTTTTCAGGTTCCCGAAAAAGCGATTTTCTTCATTGAAGACGGCCGGAAAGTTGCGGCAGTAGAATAGCTGGTGGAGTAACCTCTTATTTTGATGCTGTAGTGCCTGTGAGAAAGGGCCGACTGTGAGTTCAGGACTGTCAGTGGAGAGAGGCCTCATATAAATTCTCCTTTTCCGGTGTCGCATAGCCTTTATACATTTAGTTTGAAGCTGTTCCAATTCGAACTGGCCGTCTCTCATCTCGTTTTGTCGCCATTGGATGGTCTCTCTGAGTTACCAAAGATCCATTCTGACATCTCATTTTTCGAGATTGTGAATGGTCTATCTGAGTTACTGAAGGTCCATTTACTTGAGGATAAGAACTGTCGTTCAGAGAGTTATGTGTTTGAGTGCATAGCTGGTGTTCTATCTTTCACCGTTGGATGAAGAGCTGAAAAGACTTTGGAAACTAAGATAGCAATCATGTACAGCAGAGGTGTCTGCAGCTACAGTGACCATTTCTTTCAGGCACCTGGATGGTTCCGCCTTCTTTTTTCCTGTGCACCTCAGAGAGTATATGTCCTATGTAGGACTTGGATGTTGGCCTGTGGATGCTCATACTATGCTTTGCTATCCAGAATCAAAATGGGAGCCGGGTACTTCCGGAAATGACCAGCTCTGCATGGCAAACTGCGTGTGGTTGCTGCCATGTTCCGAGATACCATTTGGCATACTCTTCTTGCGTGCACTGTGATAACGAGAACAGTATTAGGGAGGGTATGTATTCAACAATAAAATTTTGACTTTCAGAGCTATAGTGATACGGAAAACGCTATTTTGAAAATGATTACATGTTGCTTTTCGTGTTTTTGTTAATTTCATAAGATGCACAGTTCCAGGAGTTCTGCAAGAACCTTCTTACATATAAGGATTCGTTACTTCTCTCTGACATGACAGGTTGGTAGTGTGTGTTGTCTTGCTTTGGGGTTCGGCATGATGAATCGATGTATTTGTCAACGCAATCGAGCCAGGGAAATACTGGCCTTGTTTCATTAGCGTAAGGATGACCTACTATGTTTCAGCCTCCTTCCACTTGTTCATGTAGATGTTGTGTCCTTGCCCTTTGCTTTGTCTCTGCCTGTTTATCTATGGATCCTATTTTTTTCTCCTCGTATCTATTGGATGGCTCCACCATTGAATTTCCTCATACACATTTCCTCCATATCTCGTCGTTGTTTTAACGCATGGTGTTTTTTTTGTAGTGCTGTTTCTCAGTGATGAATTTTATTGCTCTTTTTTAGTACTCTGTACTCTTTTTTCTCTGTTGTTTTTCACTACTCTCTGACTGACGAACACCAATGCTGTTTTTTAGTGAAAAAAAAATAGTTCGTGTTGTTTTCATCGTTGTTTGCCATTGCTAAGTCTCTCTTGGACATCATATTAATGAATTCTTTCACATGAAGACGCACCAAATTTAGGCTTTGCAAGGTTTTAGCAAACAGACATTTTTAGGCCTAGTTGTTCAATACGCGGGTTTTTTCCATTTTTTCCAGTTTTTACGTATTGTACGTGACTTTTGAAAAATACGCAAAAATACGTCTACTGTAAACTGAAACTGACATATTACGGAAACTAATAAACAAAATACTGTAACTGTTAGTTTTTTTACGGAAACTGTACGGTAGTCTACAAAAAAAAATCGACGTATCCGTACTCTGTTCAGTAAACCGAACAGAATGTACATGGATTATACGAGAAAATAATGTGACGTCTACAAATATTTCCAAAAAGAGACGTTGCGGCGTCACACTATTTGAGCGCCGTGAGTTCAAATTTTGTACGGGCGTCTTCTTCAAATTTTGAAAAGAAGCCGCCATTATTACTTGAACAGCTAAACGCGAAAAATCACAGAAGACGCCATTACCGACGCCACGGCAGTAGTTAGTAAACTGTCGTTGAAGCCGTTGACGAAGAAGTCACAAAGAAGCGTACAAACTGTGGTACATGTTCAATTCAATTTTTTAAAAATGTACGGATTTGTACGGGAAAAAATTCATTAACGTTTTTTTCAAATGGACCTCTCCAGTTTCTACGTATTGTACGCTCGTTCGAAACGTGCGTAAAATACGTTTCGAACAACTATGTTTTTAGGTGATTGCACCAATTTTTGGCCAACACCAAACAAAAATGCATCCATTCATTGGAAAATTATGTACCGCAGTTTGGATCCGGTTTGTGTTATTTTTTATTAATGGTATACGAGTTTTTTGAGTCATTCGAAGTAAAGTTTCGATTGGTGTCATGAGGCTAGGGTTAATTCAGGTAAATTCGAAGATTGAGAGCAATGTCGCACCAGTTTTGTTATAATTTTATGCCAGTTCCGTTTAGGTCGAAGTATTTAAGTCTTGTACTCTCTGTTGTTCCCACTCTCACATGTTAATAAAACGAGTGAATAGAGGTTTTGCACAATTGATGTTATGTATTATCTGTTGTTGCGATTGATCTGCCTCTAAACATGTGGTATACTAGTAAAATTGTATCGTAAGAAAATGACAACTAAGGAAACGGCGAAAGGGCGAGCGTACGGTTCGACACAAAAAGGTTATTAGGCCACGCAAGGAGCTTTTGATTGCAACATATGTGAGAAAAGGGCCATTGTTAGAGTTACGCACTCCCGGCCAACTGTGGCAACGTATATCACTAAATTTTATTGCCCGTCTTATA
Organism: Zygnema cylindricum; assembly: GCA_037447655.1. Taxonomy (NCBI): domain Eukaryota; kingdom Viridiplantae; phylum Streptophyta; class Zygnematophyceae; order Zygnematales; family Zygnemataceae; genus Zygnema; species Zygnema cylindricum. The sequence continues at coordinate 231,295 of JBBHKE010001455.1, forward strand.
AAATCGAGGTGGTAAAAAACAACCATCTTGGCAATAGTTGGTAAATTTTCAAAAAATGCACGTTCATGACCACTACTAATCATCTTGCACCTACTTTATTTTTCATTTGACTATGTATTGCCTCCACAATCCACCTAAATCAATCATAATAATTTTAGGCCTTGAGTTTATGTCAAAGTTTTGGCACTCCTAATTTGCCTTACTGGACATGCTCCCATTCCACTCCCCTACTGTTCGATGGGCAAAACAAGTGGGCTAACTGGATTGTGGAGAAATTGCAGTATTGTAACACCAATCACGAGCATAAGTTATGAGATCTTCACGTGGATTTACCCCATTTCGCTTATAACCCCTCGACATACTCGTTTACATGATCCAATCCCTCAAAGTAAATAATGACACAAGACCATCAGTGCCAACCACTTCAATGGAGACGACCTTAACCAAAATTGAGGAGTTGATACGAAAACTACATTCTTGGTGGTTTGTGGCAAATCACCATCCCAATATTGTAATACGATGGATAAATGACCATGGCGATAGGCATCGACACAATGCGCAACTCAACGTAGGCAACTAAACGACACTTTTCACACAAAATGTGTAGTCGCGTGCCTTTTCCACTTTCAACACCGATATACCATGTAAATATTTTCACCATTTAAATAAACTCTTTCGAGTATGAGAAAGAATCCACATCATTGCATATCGCATCGCAATAACTTTACACTTTTTCACATGAACTACTTAACCATATGATGTCTTTAGAATGAGGCACAACAATTATTTAAGATAACATATGTTATGTTGTTCCATCCCCCAACAAGGTAGAACCAGCCCCGACGAATCAACTTTTGCGGACACGGGTATTATCAAAGGATGGTGAGGATCATCAACATCTATTGTTTTGGGGGAAGGGAAGTTACCAACTTCAATGGAAAGGGTAGACAAGTCGGATTCCAAAGTTCTAACAAACTCGATTCACGTTTAGCGCGTTGTATAAGGTTCCGCTAACAATCCCCTATAACGTCTCGCTATCTTTACTGCTAGGTGTTTTTTTGAGGGGGGCGGGAAGGGGGGCGGGAAGGGGGACTAGAGAAAGAGTACCATAAAACTAGGTTGGTAATCAGTTAAGTTTATTTTTATGTAGCATAGACGCAAGTTTTTAGGTTTAAGGTAGTGTTTTGAATCTTGCGCCGGATGGGCCGTTGATTCATAGGACTCTGACCGTTAGCAACTCCTTTGGTATTTATAGATGTCATCTTGTTGTACTAGCACCTAATTTGTTTTAAAATTACTAGTTCATTTTCAGCAACAACTGCAATTTCGATATTTCGATATTTATCGACGCAAAATCTACTTTTAAACCTAACACTACGAAATAACGAAAGCGCTATGCATTGTCCACAATTTCGGCCGGTACCTAACACTAAAATGTGTATCGTATTTCAGCCCGTATGTGCAATATGTAGTGTTTTGTATTGGTAAGGATTTGTCGATAACCGATATGGGCCTTTTTTCGGGTAGCCGATAATCGGTATATTGGTACGATATATCGCTATCGGTGTTATCGCCGATAAATACCCGATATTTATCGGTTATTATCGGCGATAACACCGATATCGATAACTATTGGCGATATCTGTACGTACCGTACAGCAGAGGTCGCAAACGGTCAACCGAAACCGTGACCGACCGTTAACCGACCGCCCGCGCCGGATCCGGAACGGATCCGGTTGCCAAATTTTGAGGGTCGGGCGGTTGCGGACGGTTGATTCACCAGAAAAAAAAAATGGTCGGTTACGGTCAGTTAACCAAAAAACCAAAAAAAATGAAAATTTTGTACTGTCCATACAATCCAACATTATTGTACTTCGTAATCTTTGGTATCGTGGAAGTACGTGACATCATGATTGGCGTCGCAAATCTAACGCGGTAGTAAAAACTATTCATTTCGCAAATCTTAGGGAACGCGACAAATTGTAATTATTGGCTTATTTATACGTCGTACATTAATTAATTTTGTACTTTTTCGGTTATGGGCGGGCACGGTTAGTCGCGAGAAGTCGAGTTTCACTTTTATTTTCGTAAACGCCGGTCGGTTAACGGTTAACAATTTTGGAGCGTGACATAACCCGGTCGGGCGTCGGTTACTCGGATTTTGAAAAAAAAATGGTCGGTTTCGGTTATGTAAAATTTTGACTTTTGGGACCTCTGCCGTACAGAAAAATGTACGGCCAGTACACTCAACTGTACGTGTTATTCCCCGGACACGCCGCGAACCCCCTTCCCCCCGATTTCGGTAAAAAATCGCGATATTTCCTTCATTATTTATAATTTAAGGGGGTTTTACTTGGGTACCCCTTCCAGATTGTCCTTTTGACTGTTATTTTTATATAAATGGCAGTTAATGGCGACAGTCTGACATATTTGTTCGTCTGTTCGTCTGGTTGAAAAAGTTTGATTTTACAAATTTACAATGTAATTTATTTTTTTCGTTTAGGTACTATAAACTTAGAACTATAAACTATTATTTTAAATTTGTCAACGTTTATGTGCCGCGCTATCCGTAATAAGTTACAGAAACAGCGTACGGAACAAATTCTTACACATGGCATACCACGCTATATAAAGTCAATAATATAATACAGTATATTATAAAGTATTATTGTATGCATACTATATTTTTTTAAGTTATCGCCTATATGGAATTTGTTGGTCTCGGACCGATATATCGGGACCTCTGACCGATCTATAACCGATAACTATCGGTATCGGTGTTATCGCGTTAAATTTTTTACCGATACACAACACTAGCAATATGACCAAATCAGTCACTAACTTTTCCCGCTGGATTAGTGCAGTTTCCTCTCCTCTACTACTGCCGCCGATTGTCCACTCCAAATTTTTCTTCCAGTACAGTCATCAATTTAACAATTTTCGTAAAATATTTTTCTTGATAAACATTTGAATTTGAGTGGAGGTTGAACCTCACGATCGCTTAATTTGAATGTTAGATTGGGTTATTTGAATGAAAATTTTGAAACTGAAATTAAAAGAATGTTTCCCCGCTAGACTCAAACTAAAACGGCCAAGCGGCGGGAAAACTGCCGGAACCGCCGGTAACTTTGCAAGTGCAAGAATCCTGGCTCCTATGTGAATTTTGAAATGTACCGTGCAGATTTTTTGAATTTTGAAATTTGTAAGATTAATGGATAGTTTTCACCGTTTAAAAGTTTAAATTGATTTTTTCCTGCAAGGTTATTGGATGTGAGGAAAGGAGCTCCAGAAGACAATAAAATGTCAGGAGATTGGCCACATGTGCGATCCATGGCTTTCACTGGTCCATTGCTTGGGAGGGCTAAAGAGGGACTGCTGGTAACTGTAACAATGAGAAATAGTCTGGAGAATGGAAAAGAGTACATAAAGGAACAAACACCTCCGATGCTAGTTAGGAAGCAAGTACTTTGGAGGACAAAAAAAAGTGAAAACGAAAGGAAAGAAAGGAAGAAGGGTAAGAGAAACAGAAGGGTCAGAAGGATAAGAGAAAAAAAAAGTATCCGAGAGAGGTCAGAGTAAGAGAAGACCAAAATCACAGTGAGTATAAAAAAAAGGAAGTGGAGAAAAGAGGGAGGGAGCCATGTCTCCTCGCCTTTCTCTTTCTGCAACTTGGCAGCTCCTTACTCTCCTAGTAATGTGTACCCTGCCTCGTACTATCCTATCCTTTCCCTCCTACGTCACGAGGCGGTCCCTTACCTCCTCTGTACCCCCTTGGATCCGCTCCTCCACCCTCATTGGCCATGTTCCCAATGACGACCCTGTCCACGTGGCAATCCATTTTACTTGGCGTAATATGGAGGGACTGGAATCTTATGCCAGACAGGTGTCAACTCCAGGCAGCCCTCTGTACGGAAAGTATTTGACATCAGCAGACATCCTGTCACGTCACGCCCCTCTGGAAGCTAATGTACTGGCAGTACGAAATTGGCTTACATCACATGGATTTCGAGTGTTACATGTTCCACGTAGCAGAAAGCACATTGTGGCAGAATGTACGGCGAACCAAGCAGAAGCAGCATTTGAAACAACGCTCAGCTTCTACAAGGTAAACGGTACATTTTTAAAAAGTGTTGTACTTTTGCTGCGTAATTTTTGACAATCTCCGTATAATTTTTTTGTGGTTGAAAATTCGGTGAATCAAGCAGAAGAAGCATTTGAAACTCCGCTCAGCTTATGGAGGTAAGCATATTTTGTATGAAGTAACCTTGGTCTTTGTTGTGCGATTGCTGCAGTTTTTGTTGAGTCCCTGTGTCATTGTTGTTAACAAATTGTTGTATTATTCTGGTAAGCATGTGTAGTCGGTGTTGATTTGTTAAATTAATGCTCGGTGACATTGGACTGTTCCGTCCCTGCCAGGTAAAAGGAGTAACACATTTCATTAAATCTATTGTAGAGTGAATGTAAGATCAGCTGTCTTACTCTGTATGTTTCCAGAAAATATCAAGCATTAATTTCAAAACAATTCGAAGACTTTATGCATGGAGTGGAAATTTTGCGTTGTAGAAATATCAAGCGGACGTAAGAAATTCGCCGCACAAACTTATGGTCTTCTCATATTTTTTGATAAAAGTTTATCTCAACTTAGCATATGGCGTCTTGTTTCTACCATGCAGCCAACTGTTGTAAGCCTGGTTTAGTTTGTCCTAAAATTTTCAATTGTTTATTATTAGACATGCTTTCACTTGGTGGTTGTAGGCAGGCATGGCCGAAATTGCCCCAGGTGGACACAAGGGATTGATATCTTGCTGATCTTCTTGGTGGTGTTTTGCAGCATGGTTAAGCTTTTTAAGCATTTACTTTCCTTATTTATTTTTATGTTTTAAAATCTCACTGGCCAGCTTTTGAGCTGCATTGGTAAAGCCAAAGGATAACTATGGATTTTTCCCATTGTGTTACAAAGCTGATGACACCTTAGTAATCGTAGACTGCTTCTGGCAATGTTTTCTTAGTAATCATGAAATCTGACTTCTACCAATGGAACGTTTGACATATGGGCTGCTATTGACAAGAATCTCACGTAGATCATATTAATTCAGGTTGCTGTTGAAGACCCTGCTCCCTTTCAAGCTGCTAGGAAAGGTTGTCACGTTGTATATGAAGTTATCTAATTTCGTTCTATCTGATTGTTGCGTAACCTGCGTATAGCTCCTTCTGCATTTTTTTATATTTATTTTTATACTTTGCCTCGTTTACACTGTCATTGTTGGATTTTTAGTTTTAACTGTTTCGTATTTTTCTTGCTACCCAGCCAAACCTATGATGTTACAACTTTATGCAGCTACAGCCTTTCTGATTTTTCTGTGTAAAATTCTACAAGTAATAAACCAATTTTTGCAATATTTTTTTGCATTTCAGCTGTCATAACAATTTTTTTAATTCTTTCGTACCTGTTGTTAACCTTGGAAGGTATCGGACATTCACTTATTATTTTATTTTATTTTCATTTTGTGCTTAATTTAGTTCCAAGGACACACTCTCCGAGCACCTTCTAGTGTGCCATCTATTCCTCTCTTGTTGGCCGAACATGGCGTTACTCATATTGTCGGGTTAGACCAAGGATGGAGGTTGAAGAAACACTATTCGAAGAAATCTTTGCTGAAAGGGTTCAAAAATGTTACCTCTGGAAAGAATTCAACTAGTCTTTGCTATTTTAAGCTTGTTAGCGGAGGGAATTCAACAGAACCACATTGTGGATATAGAGCCAGTCAGGTGAGGTAACTACACATTTGAATTTTTCATGATCGGGTGTGGTACTGTGTTATGGTACTCAGTTAACAGTAAGAGTACAGGCCACAGATTATCGGACCACAGAGTGCACGATTCTCCACTAATAGGATGAATCGTCATGGACTCCTAGACCTGGGAAAATGGCAAAAATGCATCTAACTGGGTTGTAAAATTTTGGTCGATAGCGAGTGAATACTTTCCTGTGTTGATTGCGGCATCCTCTTTCTTAACTTTTCAAGCACCAGTCGATGGCAGTTTTTATCCAATGTTTCATTGGCATGGATGCGAAAAAGTATGGACATAAATTTGCAGATGATCTCCAGAAATTATCCATTGCTACACAGTGTATCGCTTTTGGCGTTCGCTAATTGGGATATACCGTGTACTATTCTAATCGATTTTGGGTCTTTTCATGCACTAATTTTGTCTTGCTCTCTCGACTTTGTTGCCTCTGTCAGCAGGATACATCTATACTAAAATTTCTGATTTCACCTTAAAAATTGATATGAGCAACTAGATAGTGGAAAACAATCATTGACCGTAAGAACTGGAGATATTAAGGTCCACACACTAGCAGAGGAGACCAAACATCAAAGGACCCCCTGAACAGGAAAATGACATTGACTTTAGAGAACATCAAGCCTCAAGAAATGAACATTAGACAGAAAAATTATTCTCATCATCTCATTCTTATGTTTCCATGTTGCTTCTAAATCTTGCCACAGCTTCGAAAAGCTTACGGAGTGCCCTCTCGGTTGACCGGGGCTGGCCAATCTGTTGCTACTATAACTGCATTTTCCTCTCCCTTCATGCAAAATGACCTTAATATTTGGGCGCGCCAAGTTGGAGTTAACTCCACCCTTTTAACTAAGCTGTTTCCTGAATACACATATTCCTACCAAGAAGCCCTTTTGAACCCAGCTCCCGACTATGAGCCCGGCTGGCAAGGAGAAGAGGCTTTGGACATTGAGGTATGCAGTCTTTCCCTAGTTCAAAATTTTGAATGTGCCAAAACAACTGGGAACGCTACATGCGGTTACACGATGCTCTACGCTGATTATACAGTATACAACGCGTATGTGGTAACCACAAAGCGTTTGATAACACGCGTGTAGTATGTGGTAACCACACATAGTGTGTCGCACATTTGAATTTTGAACAATGAGTCTTCCCACCTCTTCAGATTTCAAAATCTCAGCTGGAAGTACAGTAGTTTTTTTTGTGTTTGGAATCTGGGAGGGCCAATCATATTACCTTCTTTTCATTGGTAACAGTAAAAGCTGAGCCTGCTTTGCTCAATTTCGAAGTTTAAACTGCATATTTGATTTTATAATCTTCAATGCCAACGTTCAGTGCTAACAGTTCTACACTTTGCAGCTGCTTTGATGCAAGATATTCCACAGTAGATGTTTAATTTGTGTATTTGTTGATAGAAGTTGAGTACAGTACATTACATGTCCATTTATCCTCATTAAATGCTAGAATTCGTTAATTTTGTGCATTAAATGATATCAACAATCTGTTCTGTGATGTTGGTAGTCACATGAGCCATTTTTTAAAGTTTTCAAACCAGCATGCAATTTATGTGACTCTCTTGTAAATTTGTTTTAATAAACAATTTTCTTAATCTGGTATAATGCTTAATGGTGGTAACCGTTCCACAGACGAAACTGTGATTGCAAAATTGACCGTACCAGGTCAGTAATTATTCTATACATGCAAGTAGTGATTCTAGAACCATCAATTGACTGCCACCTTTCCCTAGGATTCATTCCTCTAACTAATGAAACTAATTCTGAATAATACTGATTCTTTGCTTTACCAGACTGTTCATGGTATTGCTCCAAAGGCGTCCATGTTCCTTGTCAGTTCTGCATCTCCGAGTGATGTGGATTTAATAGCTGCGGTGACTGCTGTCCTCGATTATGGCATTGCCTCAATCATCAGTAACTCTTATGGGGGATCTCTCCCTCCTCCTTCTTTTCAGCCATCATCTGAGACAATAACTCAAAACCAGGTGGGTAGCTAGAATGCCTGCTTTGTACATTTGTGAAAAGTGTACATTATGCATTAGAGAAATGTGTACATTATACTTTTATAAAGAAATGTTTTGTACATTGCATGAAAGTTCTCAAAGTCCAGATCCTCGAGTCAGAATCTGGTCCGAAATTCATTTCTGCAATTCTCTGTGTGGAATGTCTCGTTTAGATTGTCAAATGTCAAGGAAACATCAAAGTTTAAACAGTTATCAATGTACAACGTTTGAATAATTGTTCATGTCCAATGTATGAAACCTGATGTCTAATGTATGGGACATGATGCAATTTCAGATTCAATTTCTGCAGGGTCAATGTCCACTGTCAAATGTCCCACATTTTCATTCCGGCAATATCCCCATACTTCACCGCTGACTGGGGATTATGAAGATTCCCAAAAGCTATCCTCAAACTTTCAATGCTTTAGCCTGACTTGTGATGTTGATACCCTTGAATTTTGACAGCCATGGACAGAAGTCCTTATTCAAGCAGCTGCCCAAGGAGTGGGAGTATATTTCTCAAGTGGAGACAGTGGTGACGAGTCCAAATCGTCCACTTATGGTGGAAAGGCGACAACTGCGTACCCAGCATCAGATCCATGGGCAATTGCCGTCGGCGGTACTTCTCTCGGGATTACCAAAAATGGAACTCGAGGTTTTGAGGTTTACTGGGGGAGCCTCCGGTATAATACCACAGAGGAATCGTTTGATTCAGGAGCCGGAGGAGGAATCTCACAGGTGTATCCTCTCCCATTTTATCAGAAGACAGGCCCAGCAAAGAAATTTCTTGATAAATATGGGAAGGGCAAAATCGGCCGCGTGGTTCCTGACTTCAGCGGAAATGCCGATCCAGCCACGGGGTCTGTCCTTCTTCCTCTTGCTTCATTCATAGTTAGATTCACTTTGACATGATATCCCAGACCCTGAAAAAATGTTGCAGTTTAGTTGCATATTGATGGCTGACTTTTCGGTTTCTCTCTCTCTATTGAATTTTTGGTTCACTGTTCTAAGTTTTTGGGAAAGCCATGGTGGCTTAAGCCGTTCAACTCCCATGATGTTGCTCCAAATATGCATGTTTTAAACTTATCAACTTAGGAAGTCATTTCTGTTTTTCAGGTACTTCACTGGGTACTCAACGATAAAGTTGGAGTACGGCACTAGTGACTACAATAATGATAAGTATTTGCAACCTGTCTACGATAACTACGTTTTTGGTGGAACAAGTCTTTCCTGTCCCATGATAGCTGCTTTCATCGCACTTACACAAGAGTTGACAGGTCGACAATTCGGTTTTATCAATCCCCTTTTGTATACTCTCCCTTCTTCAGCATTTATTGATGTCGTCTCCCCAGAAGTACCTATTCGTGTTTTTAAATCTGGTGACATACTGCAATTTGGGGAAACTCTGACTTTAACATCGTCTCCAGGATATGATGACTCCACTGGTCTCGGGGTCCCAAGCCCTCTCTTTTGGTCGAAGAAGTTTTGGAAATCAGTGCCAAAGACATGAAAATAGGAGCATTAAATGCCTACAGGACCTACATCTCTCGGTTTGTGGAACATGAGAGAAGTTTGTGTGGAATAGGTAGTCATTATTTACAGTGAGTCAGGACAGGTGCTTGTCATTTGGGAATAACTAAACAGTTGAAGTTTTGATATTATCCATTGATTGTTGGTAAGAAAGTGGTAGATCACATTCACTTTTTTATTATCAGTTTACATTACAAAATGTTTTTGAAATGAGACGGAGATTATTCCAGGTGGTACAAAGACGGTTTGAATAAAGTATTGAGTTGATGGGAGAGAAATGGAGGATGGGCTTGAAAATTATAGAGCGACACAGTTGAAGGGACATACAGTGGCTGAAGAGTGTGAAGCTGTGCATTGAGAAACTATTCAAATTAATGAATCCACGTTTGTAACTGAGAGAGCTTTGTTCACAAGCCTTCTTAACAGCAGGATAAAAGCAAAGTCTTCATTTATATTCCTTTTTTTTGTTCTTACTGGAAAGTTTATGACTGCAGAGTTGTTCATGTTACTCGGCTTGCAATTAAAGGTCATCTTTTGGTCCATGTACCTACAAGTGTCATATCTGGTCATCATGTTTTTTGATCCGGCATTTAGAAAGATGCAAATTATCTCTGAAATCCCTTTGAACTATCAATGTATATGTGAAACTCCCTTTAGTCTTCAATATAGCATAGTCACATGTTGAGCATGCAAATACATATGTGCCTTACAGTCTCTGTTACATTGGTTATTTAATCTTGGTGTGCAGAGCACCTGAACTACAGTGGTGCGCTTTAATTCTTCCTTGTGAATTGGGCACACTAATATGTTTAATACGGAATCCCTTCAAGTTTCCAATTATGTAAATCAGTCATTTGTGCTCTTTTGTCCTTTTCGTTTGTTTTTTAGTTAGCGCTCAATTTTGACGCTTCGTTAGATTCCATGTGTGGCGTCCACACAATTGTATACATTTAGACTTTTCCTTATGACAAGCATCACTTTGACAGCCGATAAATATTCTCTCCCTTTCATCTTCTTTGTCCTTTCATCTAAGTATGGCACCCTTTTCTTTACCTCCTTTAGGTTATGGCCACCAGCCACACACTTCCCAACGATCGCGATCGCCTCCGAGATTTTGATGGCACTAACTTTTATGATTGGAAATTTGCCGCTTATTTTCGGAATGCTAAAGTTACAGTTATTTTCTGTCGTTTTCCTCCATAACTTAGGAAAAAAACGATAAAATACGCAGTCGTACCAAAAAATATAAATTATCACCGTACAAGTTGCGTTACCTTGAAACTTTATACGTACATTATTTTGTCGTCTAGTGCGATGCAATTTGTCGTCTAGAGCATTTCGACCCACTTTCGCGTCCTTTCAGCACATGACCAAACTTTACGTCAAATCACCTCGCGAGGTGATTTGAAATAAAGTCCAATAAGGTGAGTGAATAGGCAGACGCTGTCGCACGTGTTGGAAGTTTTTTACATTTTTTGTGCGCGGAGTACCAAAAAAAAAAAACACACTGCACGTTTCCAACCTGTGCGTACTGTTTTCCATGCGCTGATTTCCGTACAGGGGCCGTCTCTCTCAAACACACGTGTCTTCACACATACGGCGTAGGAAAAACATTTGGGGACCTGTCGGCAAGTGCGAAGACGAAAAACGAAACTGCATTTTTGTGCGACAGCGAAAGGTATTCTAGGGTTTCGACATGTCGACAATGTGGCGTACGGACATTACGAAGTGACAAAAATTGTGCAGCGTGCGGAGAGACGCCTCAAATTGAAGCCGAGTGGAAGTTTCGCCTCATTTTGTGTGCCACTTCATCTGTCACATTGTTTCGTACACGTCTACGTAAGGGTGCGTCTCTATGTACTTCAAACTTAGAGATTTTTTTTTGTTTTTTAGCGCAGATCCGGCGGACCCTGATTTCGGGTGTCCCTATCTGTACCAAACGAAGTTGTCACTTAAGGGCGTGACGATTGTATACGTCGACAATGCCCGTGATCGCTGTCGACAGTGTACAATCTGTGATGACGCACCAAATTGTAAAAAATTGCCAAAACAAATTGTGTACTTTGTTGGACGCAAACGGACAAAACATAACGAATAGTGTACCTTCCGCCTTCGCTTGAATTCGTTTGAAATTTTTGAAAAAAAAAATACACGTGCGAATATGTGTTCCTATTTGTTTTTCAAAAATAATTTGTTTTAAAACACATCGGCCCTGTCTTTTAAAGAAAAGTTTGAAGATGACGTTTTTTGGCGTGGCTGTGGGTCGAAGAACACAAGACGACAAGATGTAGTACATTTTAAATTCGATGATGACGCAAAATGTACTTCTCTTTTTTTCTATTTTCTTGTACGGTTGAAACTTACGCGGTACAGCTCTAAGTTTTACATGAAAACGACAGAAAAAAACCCTTACTTAAGCACACAGAGACGCACCCTAAGTCACTTTTTTAAGTAACAAGTTATTTGCGTTTTCATCCGAATGCTCTTAAAGTTGTACGGAGAATCTTCGCTAAAAAACAAAGTATTAAGACTAAGTTTCGGTTACATGTGAAAGTACCCTTAACCTCTGCGACCTTTTTTTGCTTTATGAGTGGTAAATTATGAAAATCCGCTTTCATAAATTTTCCCTCTACCCAGACTTCGTCCCATGCGCCGAAAAAAAGGAATCCATACCAATTCATGTGGCCAACCTTGTCGGCCAAGTATCACAATCGACACGTGTTATCGCACCCCGAGTACGCCTTGTGGTTCACAATGCGGGTTCTACTAGGGGAATTCGGGTACACAAACAAAAAAAAAAATATATATATATATATATATATATATATATATATATATATATATATATATATATATATATATATATATATATATATATATATATATATATATATATATATATATATATATATATATATTTCCAGAAAACACGGTGGTTAAACCATCAAGAGACAAAGCAATATTGACAAGTATTATTGGTTAGATACTTAAGTACCAACATCCGTACGTATTTCAAACATCGCAAACGCAAAGCAAAATTATAAATACAAAAATAGATAATCATAGTTGTTCAAATTGTGCGATTTTTTCTTTTTTTCCAATTGAAACGTATAATTCGTGACTTTTGAAAAAATCGCAAAAAAACAAGATGTACTTTCTGTCCAGTAAACTGAACAGGCAATTTACGAGAAAAGTACAGTATTTCATTAAAATGTATTGTTTGTTACGGAAATGTACAGAATTTGAGGAAAACATACGTCGCAGTTATTGGTACTTTTTGTCTAGTGAAATGAACAAAAATTTCACGGAACATGTACGTAATTTTATCGAAAATGTATGGACATTTTTTAAAGGAGACGTTTGAAATGTCACACTATTTTGGCGCATTAAGTTTGAAAATTGTACGAACGTCTTCTTCAATTTTGTTTTTGAAGAAGTCGCCATAAAATGTTGAAAAGATAAAGAGAGAAGGCAGCCATGGATGTTTATCAAGTAGTATCAGACAGACGCACTTTGTCAAAAATTTACGTTTGTCGAGATTTGAACCTAACTTTACGACATTTTCTTTAATATTTATGATGTTTTGACGCTAATTTAACGAAAAACTTACAAACTGCGCTTTATGTAAAAAAAATTGTTTTACATGTACGGAATAATACGGATGAAAATTCATTAACGATTTTTAACGATTTTTTCAAAAGGTTCAATGCGTTCGCTACGTATAATTCGCCGCTATTGAATCGTTCGCACTAATCGTTATGAACAACTATGCAGATAATAGAACAATAGTCGCGCAAAACCATAAATGTTTCATTCGTACTATGCGCACGGTAAAAAACTTTGAAAAATAATGCATATGCGCATTTTTCATAATTTCACATTTTCTTAAATGCCTTGACCGACTTTGACTTATTATATAATAAAAATACGAAAAACTAAAAAAAAAATATATGTATACTAAAATACAATAATACATCTTAAGCGATTAAAATATTAAATATTAATCGATACCTCTATGCTCCTATTAAAAATTTCGTACATACCGCTTGTCTATACAATTTACACCCATACTTCTTGTATGTCTGTACAAATACATTCCATACAATCTGTCCGTACACGAAAACTATATAAAATTTACAAAAAGTTCAAAAAATCCTGAAAATAATGCGTAATCGTAAAATTTTCAAAATTTTAACGAATGAAACATCAATGTCCAAAACACTACTCCATACCCTATAAATAAAAATGGGGTCCTTGGCATGCACATTGTGTGAAAGTGTACCTTTAGGCAAATCCCAAGCCAAGTCGCGGATATATATAATTTTTTTTAACTTTTGCTACTGTTTGGCTTATAGGTTTGCATACTTTTCCCTTTTTCTTGCTCCTGATTGGCTTGTATATTCAAGCGCGTTGCGTAACATACAGACTCGCGCGCAAAGCTACTTTAGCAAGTGCAAATTTGTTAGCATATTAGTTTCGCGTTTCTTAATGGCCAAAGAATTTCTATAAAAAAAAAAACCTATGATTGTGTTCCAATGTGGTAAAAGAAAGAGGTTTTTGCTGTCATTTTCCTAAAAAAACTAACACTGCACCGATAAAATTAGAGTCGTACTAAGGAAGTGACCAAAAAGTACGGTTTGTGCAATTTTAAAAAGTATATGTTGTCGTCTTAATCGACCCATGGCCACGCCATGCCACGTCAAATTTAAACTTTACCTTCAAACACATCTCCAATGTGTTTTAAATTAAAGTATCACCGCTCCACAAACATGAAACAACTCTGCATTTTTTAGAGGATTTCGAAAAAGAGACGATTGTTTTTTTGTCTGTTTGCATCCTGTTTGCATCCAGTGCCCAGGTTATTTTTTTAGGGGTCTAAATAGTTCAATGTCATTTCAGAGGGATTGGACAAAAGAGGCAAAGAGAAAGGCATTTCTTTAACCACAAACAACACAAAACTGGTTATATGTCTACAATGTCACGCAAATAAATGCAACCTCCCAAGCAGTTACAAAAAATAAGGTGCGACAACATAGATTGTAGACGTTGACAATTGTCACATGCATTGTTGACATATACATATGTCACAAACTTAATTAACGATTTCGTTTTTAGGCATTGGGACACTTGAAAGCCGTGTACTTATAATCTTCGCTATAATACAAAGAAAGTTAGCTAAGTTACGATTACACCGAGACACACCCTATACTTGCCCTTAAGCCCAACATATCTAAAAAAACCGTAAAATCTCCCCTCCCCCCCCAAAATAAGGGAAACTCAATACTCTTATTTTTTTGTGGCCAAATGGACCAAATTTTAAATAATTATTAGCAAAAAAATACGAAGAACCTAATGTTGTATATCGACAATAAATTTATTACGATAACACCAATATCGATAGTTGTTGGATATTAAACGGTAAAGGGTTATGATGTATCGCCCGGAGACCAACAAATTATTTGTGGCGATAATTGGACAAATTATAGTACGTCATATAATACTACTTTATAAAATACTTTATTATAATTTTCGTTGTATATAGCGTGGCATGCCACGTGTAACAATCTGTTCCGTACTCTGTGTAACGGAATAACCGCGGTTTAATACGACGGAATAAACCGTACAATTGTACGGTACGAAACGTTTAAATATCGTTGATTGTTATTGGTATTGGTGTTATTAGGATGAAAAACTGATATTGTGGGTTTTTTATCGGCAATAACACCGGTGTCGATATATCGTGCTAATGTATCGATTATCCGCAAGCCAAACAAAGGTACATATCGATCATGGCAAAACCCGGCCGACACACAACACTAAAAAAACCTTAAGGTTGTGTGCCTATGTAACGAAAACTTTGAAATGTGACTTTGGATTTGAGTGAAGATTCTACATAGTATTTTTTTGTGTTCCTATGTCAGAAAACGAAATTTTTACTTAATTCTACGTTACTTTAATTTTGTGACAATGTTAGACTCTATAAAACCTGCGACGATTGTAAACATCTATAAAACTTTGAACAAATTGTAGACGTCGACAAAACTAACGACAATTCTATACGTCTACAAAACTTTGAACAAATTGTAAACGCCAACAAAACTAACGACAATTCTATACGTCTACAAAACTTTGAACAAATTGTAGACGTCGACAAAACTAACGACAATTTTAGACGTCTACAAATGTATGTTGTCAAACCGCATTGTACGAAGGAAAGCGAGAGAAGCGCCCTTCTAAAGACTTCGCGGATATCAATCGTTGCCATAAACCCCTGCAAAATAAAATGTACATCCAGGTTGCAAATGGACAAAACAATGTTTCCGACAAGCCTACTACACCGCGAATCGTTATTAGTGTCAAAGTCACTAATTTGGGTTCTTAAAATTTTGATTTTTTTCCTCAAATAGGATACATGATTTTAATTTTTCCTTAACGTTAATTAATTGACCGTACAAAATAGCGTAAATAACGAAAGTACAATGAGGTATAAATAGTATGGTGTACGGTCGATGTCAGACCGTACATAAATGTACCTTTTCAAGTGATTTTTTTTAAATGAATTAAATCAGACTCGCACGCATAGGAACGTGCGCTAAAAAAACCGGATTATTATGACACGTAAATTAGTCTGACATGTACGGATATTTAAATTTCACGACGGTGTACGATTTTTAATATTTTGTACGGATACATATATTAATGTACATAATCGTACGGCGAATATTCCATTTTTGCTGTTCCCAAATTAGCATAATGCCGAAATTAGAATACACCTTTTTTTTTTAATTTCAAATTCTTAAATAGCATCAATTACGGTAAATTTTCTTCAACACTATTTAAACTTTGACACTAATAACGATTCGCGGTGTACGTTACCTGTGCCGTGCGATACGGGAGAATATGACATTCGCATCGTAGTCAACCACCGTCTATTATAGTCGTCGTCGGCCTTTCCCAGATGCGCGAAACCGCCCACCGTCGCTATGACGAAGCGACGAACCCCTCCCATTGCCTGTACGGTATCTGAAAAGCAAGCTTAAACCCTGCTCGTCTAGATTTGGGCCGGTTGCGCATGTCAGAATTTCCGTGACAAATGCTCGGTACTGCGACCCGGATGAAATTTTGGTAGAAGCTGCCCGTACGGCCTACCACTACAAACCTAAATTCGAACCTTTCAGTTTGAACGATGAAGCCACATCTCCCACCGCAAAATCGCAACCGTCCACCGACAAACAAAAACAAAATTGTGACAAAAACCAGCATATTTAACATTTTATGCGTAACGGTTTGTATTTCCCTTTATGGTCGCATCTCTCTTCAATGTTTGTGGTCACGTGACATCGTTCTTTCCCGGCAACTTGCTCCTGTACGGCAACTTCCGGACATAATTATGTAATTTTCGTACTATTCATTAAAGGACACCGTCTTCCGTGCATCATTCGTTCGTCTTTCCACTTTGGATTTTGGAATTAGGAGAACCTGCTTACCAACACCGATAATTTTTGTTGTCCGGTCCGGAAATATACGCCTCTTGTACTTTTAAGTACAAAGCCCACAAGAAATCTGTACGAGCACGGGTGTAGGAAACAAGAGGCGAAAAGAGCTCCCACCTATATTAAACGTAAATTAAGGGACATTACACAGGTTCACTTAGGGTGAAGTTCCATTAGTACGGACAAGTCTACTGGCAGCGTTTACTGGAAGTCCGCACCATTGTGTCGGGCCAGTAACAAACCTTCCTCAACTATGATTGGCGCCACTAGGTTAGAGTACAGATTCTAAAAATCTTGAAAAAAATCTACAAACGGAATATCTGCAGAAATTTATGTACCACCGGAGGTAATTAATGATTCGTACATAAAGTTTTCGGCTAGATTTTGATTTTGAAATGGAAATCAAAATTTCAAAACAGAATGGCAAAAAGACGCGACAAACTTTGAAGGTCGCGGCAAACTTTGAATGTCGGTGGATGTCAAACGGAGCGTGCGAGGATATTTTCACTTGACCTGCATTCAACGTGGCAGGAGGCACATGGCATGTACGACGTGCACGCCTGTGATCTCTTGTACAACGTAGATACTTTTATTCCTTTTCACGTGTACCAATGGTAATGAATGGAAATCATATAGTGGGCCCCAACTCTCCTCCTGAGGCCCACTGGATGATGTGCTCGATTGCTTCGCGAATCTCAAAAAGTGAAACATCGAACGCTCAGGAATTACGCCTACATCATTGAAGCTTCCCGACAGCTTTCCAGTAACGATATTTCGTCCGACAAAAAAAAAAAAATGGTACGGCTCTGTACGGCGCTGTACGAAAACGTACAACGTCCAATAACGAACCCCATTTTTTCGTCTAATGGTACTTCACCCTTAGTTACGCACGGTTTATTGTAAATCCGTCATCAGGTGGAGCCCTGAACCATGCAATCGAGCCTGGATTTTAATCGACGCGAACATTTTACAATTTCAAACTTTCAATCTTGTCAACCTACGCCCGTCAATGCCGCGGGGACAAAACACCAAATTAAGGGAATTGATCATGACAGTGACTATCTTGGTTGCGCACAGTCACTTACGTCATTTTGTCAAAAAATGTACGTTTAAAGTACATATAAGTACAAATAAAGTCCCGTTGAGAACAAATTTGACGGTCAATCGATTAGATAACTTTGACTTTCAAAATATTGTTTCAACCGCTTAAACTTTAATCGCGCTTGCGGACGTCAACCGTCATAATAAAATTAGCAATTCACACGGCGGGCGAACGTTAACGGTAACAAAATTGCGGCAACCACATGTAAATAAAAGTGTTGCAGACAGTCACTTTTTGTCGTTGCGTGAGCACCACGGTGAGAGCACTTAGCCGCAAAATTTAAATTTAATCGTTTAAGCGTTACATTGAACTTAGACGCAAAGTGAAACGAAACCTCTTTAAATTAAAATACTATGCCTTGTACAGAAATTTTTAAACGTATAAAATGAATAAACTTTGTACACTAATAAAACGAACCGGCGTAAAAAACCAATTGAAATGAAATGAAAAAAATGCGCGTCGTCACGCGCGACGAAATCGAGCCACACTATCTACGAATCAATATTCTTACATTGACAGCAAAATTGTGTTTCATGAGTTTTAATACTTTCGTACAAAACTTAGTAGTTCAGTTTAGTTTAAGGAGGTTTCCTTTCAATTTGCGTCTAAGTTCAATGTAAAACTTACACGATTAAATTTAAATTTTGCGGCTAAGTGCTCTCACCATGGAGCTCATGTAAAGACAAAAAGTGACTGTCAGCAACACTCTTATTTACATGTGGTTGCCGCAATTTTATTACCGTAAACGTTCGCCGACCAAGTGAATTGCTAATTTTATTAGGACGGTTGACATCCGCAAGCGCGGCAAAAGTTTAAGCAGTTGAACAATCTTTTGAAAGTCAAAGTTGTCCAACCGATTTACCGTCAAATTTGTACTCAACAGGACTTTATATGTACCAATATATAATTCAAACGTACAATTTTTGACAAAATGACGTAAGAGTTGATATTTGAGTATTTTCTAGGTGTGAGTGAGGATAGAAAAAGAGCAGAGGCGGTCTGCCTCTGACTCCCTTATCCAAGCCCCCATACTTGTTGTAGTCACTAAAGGCTGGATAGGGAGCTAGAGTCATGGCTACCTGAGTTCACCACATAGACAGGAAGTAGAAATTAAGAAGGTTCATTAAAAGGATTCACGGACGCAGGATTCGATCCTGGTACCTGCCGTCAGTCAAATTAGCCGTTAGCTAACCGTTAAATTTAGGAAAAGTACTAGAAAATGTAGGGTTTGACAAATATTTAAATAGTTACACGTAGACTAGTTCGTTAAACGGGAAATAGATACATAGTACACGGATACAGTTTTAGATAGTACGGAGTACGGTTTTATATGGTACGGAGTACGGTTTTATATGAAACTGATACAGGCATTTGTTTCTACCGCGAAACAAATACCGCGCTTCTATTTTCAACGGCTAGAATTATAGCCGGTTTTGATCGGACAGCCACGATAGGCGCCGCGATCACATAATAACTACGTTTGGCGTTTTACGGTCATCACCACGTCAAGTGACACGTGGCGTGATAACATTGGATTGTGACAATTTCGGAGATTTCGGGAACAAATCCGATTATAACATGTGTCGACATTTTGGCCATGTTGTACGATGGCCGTACAGAAAGTACACCGACACCTGTACTTTTGTGTACGACACAGTAAAGTGATTGGTGCTGTACGTGAATAGATAGAGTCTTAGAGGAGAGATAGGACTTAGAAAATTTTGGGTAGGTAGCTGCCTCTCCCAAAAAGCATCTTGTATAAAAGGCAAACTTTGGCCAGCCATAACTATCAATTTACTTAACCATTTTAAGTGATTCTTTTGCTGCAGACTCATGGGAGTCCACGCTACAGAGGTGTGTAGTCGGTCAAAGTTTTTGTCTGCCAGGGTGGCAGCATTTCTAAAGAAAAGTCAAAGTGGGTGAATGTGTCCAAATCTCATATTATAACTTTGCATTCTGTGGTGGAACTGAGCACACAGAAAGTGTTATTTCACACGGTGAAGTTGTATTGGGGTTTTGACTGTCAAGGGGTTAGTCATTTGGGTTTATATCAAGTTAGGAGTCGGCACTATCTAGATTAGCTTCTTTTGGATCTGCCTACTCTGAGGGCGGATGGAGGTCTCATAGTTTCAGGTTATGGGCCCACTATCTAGGGTGTCTATGTTTGATTGAACAGACTTCACTTATTAGGAGTTTACGATGGAGGGATTGATTTTCGAAAAGCACTTATGGGGAATTGTTTTGGGACAAGTTAGGTGTCCGCCATCGGGCTTTGGTGGAGCTCACTATAGAGATTCATCTGGGGCTTCCCAGAAAACCAACTGGATTTCAGATGCAACGGAAGGTGAAGAGAACACCATAGCCATGGAAGGGGGAAAAGGGGAGAAAGGAAAAGGAACACAAATGATGAGGGGAGCTAGGCTCTCGGCTACGGTCCCACTTGTAGGGGTTATAACTAAAACTGATGAAACCGACAGTAGAATTTGGGAGTATAAGAACACTATAGCAAAACATCTCATACTTAGAAATGTGTCTATATCTATAGCTATCACTCTTTTAAATCTAACCAAGTCTTCAAAAATTTGGGAAACACTAAGACAAATTTATAAGAGTGGGACTATACAGCGGCATCAATTAGTAAAACAAGAATTAGAGGCCTATGTTCATAAAGGCGGTAGCATGATAGAGTTTTGCAATGATATTGCTGCGTTATATGTTAAGCTTGCTAGTGCGCGATATGTAGAATCTGAGGAGAGAAAGATTAACACACTAATCATGAAACTCCCAGATGAGTACGAAAACATCATTAATTGTATGCAGGAAATGGATGGCTCCTCATGGACTTGGAGCATTACCATGGGGATAATTCTTGTGAGGGAAAGCACTTTGGAGCTTTGTAGGGGAAGTAACAGGGTGAATGCACTAACAACTAGTGGTGATTGGCGGAAGCGTGATGAGAGGAACAGCAGTGATGAGCGGAAGTGTGTTGAGAGGAAAGAAAGACAAAGGTAAACCTTATCGAAATTTTGGTGGAAAGAGAGGTAGAGGAAAAGAAAAGGGAGCTTTGAAAAAAGGGGTTTGCTTCTATTGTAGGGAACCGGGTCACTATATGGAGGAGTGTCCTTCTTTGGAAGAAATTAGAAGTTGGAATGTTGATGAGGAGGAACAAGGGGAAGAGGAGAACGAGGATGAAGATATTTTGGAGCTTCTCCGCTTTGATAATATTGGGAAGAAAGAAAAGCACACAAATTCCACGAAAGCAACAGTGTGCTTTTGGAGGTATAAGGGAATTAAAGAGAGAGGAGAAACTTGAGGGAGTTCAAATTATTGAGGATAGTTTCATAGATACTTTGGAAATAGAAAACTGGTCGGAAAAGGAGACTTCAATGGATTTAGAAGTAAGGGAAAAAGTAAGTCTAGAGAGGGCTTCAAAGGATAGGGGAGAAGGAAATATTTGATTAAAAGTTTAGGGGAGGAGAAATATTTTTTGGGAATAAAATTAGAAAGTGAGTGGAAAGAATTTCATGGGAGAGAGTGAAGAAAGTTCAAAAAATGGGCTAATTATCATGGACAAAGATATAAGTTCGGAAGATGTAGATTTTATGAGGAACTTAGAAGGGACACTTGTTTTTTGGAAAAAATTGGGGGGTAATGGATTCGGCATCACTAATGGGAGTGATGTCATTTATGAAGGTGTGCCTGTAAAAGGGTTAGCATCCTGGTGTGTGTTGCAGATTGGAGATGGGGCTGGCTGTTTGAATTGCAAGAGGGAAATTGGATTTAGTGTGGATGGAAAAGAGATGAGGTGGATAAAATCTTTGCTCGGATTTATCAATAGTGGGGTGCTAAATAAAATGTGTGATGCAATTATTATTTCTGTTCATCTAATGCATTGCTTTAAATACGAGAGTAAGTTTTATGAAAGAAAACGGAAAAGGAAAAAGAAAAAGGAAAAAGGGGAGGGGGTGCTTGTATTTTTTTGTGGGAGTTTAGAGGAAAATAGACTAGAAAATAAGTGGAGTGTTGATATTTATGTATTTTCTAGGTCTATTTTAGTATAGAAAAAGAGCAAGGGCAGTTTGCCTATATCAAAATCTGAGAAATCAATTAAACATTAAACACTAGTGAAAGTTTTAGTTTTCCCAAACATTGAAATAGAAGGGTCAAACGTTTTCTCCACAAATTTTGCAACAACAAAATTGAAAGCTCTCAAAGGTAAAATTCAACCTCAAATTTTGCAACAGCGAATTAAAAAGTAATCAAAGGTAACAATTTAGGGTTTGAAAAGTTTTAAGTCATTTCTGGAATCCTTTGCTCTTGAAGAAGTAAAATGCTCCACTTTCTTTCTCCTCCATTAGCGAATTTCCGATTTCCCACTACATCATGATCTTTTCAAATCTAATTCTCACATCCTCTCCCTTCGTGGCTTTAAGCCCTCCCTCTACATATGAATCATTACTAAGAGAAGGCAAGTTTGTTTGGCATCTAGGTAATTGGAGTGAGTTTAAGTGGTGGCTACACTGCCCACCCCGCCTTAGTCTTTTAGACCTGAGCACGCCCCACATCCGCCTTAGTCTTTAGGAACTTAGCACGCCCCACATCTAACCAGCGGCCGCTGGCAGTGTGATCACTTAGTTTCCCTCCAATCCCCTACCATTTCACATTGTGGTTCTACCGACACATGTTAGAGCACCCTCACCCGTCACGGCAGTCAATATTCGAGTGAGCAAACTTCTCATTGGTTTCTAACCAAAGCTTTGATACCATATGTAATAAGATCCCCTACCTCTCAGATAATCCCATAACTGCAACCAATTTCAACCACACATTCCACACATTGGAAAAATACACATCCACATTGGAAAGCACTCACATAAAAATAAACTTTAAATTAGAAGAAGCTTTTGTCCGCATAACATACGCTTGGTCTCTTGCCCTCATGGCTTTACCCAACTTTTTAAAGTGTTTTCCACTACTCTCCACTCTTAATAATTATATCTCTTAACTACTAAAACACTGCTTAACTTGTAAGAGATTTTAGTGCCGAAATGCAAATTCTCCAATTTGGTTTTAATCGCCCAAGACCAAATCAGTCACAATTTCCACAAATTTTTCCAAAGGAAAAGATGTTTACTCTCCTCTTATACATCATTATATATCCATCATTGCCTTGGACTAGCCAGGCCAGAGTCAACGCTCCGTTGAACAGGTTTTACCTGGGCCAATCATTGATCAGCAAGGACTCAAATTGACCAATGCAAAAACGTGTGAAATCTCTTACTAACTACGTAGCATTTCTAACCAATCAAACGCTACGTTTGTTTTATATGGTACGGAGTACGGTTTTATATGAAACTGATACAGGCATTTGTTTCTACCGCGAAACAAATACCGCGCTTCTATTTTCAACGGCTAGAATTATAGCCGGTTTTGATCGGACAGCCACGATAGGCGCCGCGATCACATAATAACTACGTTTGGCGTTTTACGGTCATCGCCACGTCAAGTGACACGTTGCGTGATAACATTGGATTGTGACAATTTTGGAGATTTCGGGAACAAATCCGAATATAACATGTGTCGACATGTTGGCCATGATGTACGATGGCCGTGCAGAAAGTACACCGACACTTGTACTTTTGTGTACGACACAGTAAAGTGATTGGTGCCGTACGTCAATAGATAGAGTCTTAGAGGAGAGATAGGACTTAGAAAATTTTGGGTAGGTAGTTGCCTCTCCCAAAGAGCATCTTGTATAAAAGGCAAACTTTGGCCAGCCATAACTATCAATTTCCTTAACCATTTTAAGTGATTCTTTTGCCGCGGACTCAAGGGAATTCACGCTACAGAGGGGTGTAGTCGGTCAAAGTTTTTGTCTGCCAGGGTGGCAGCATTTCTAAAAGAAAGTCAAAGTGGGTGAATGTGTCCAAATCTCATATTCTAACTTTGCGTTCTGTGGTGGAACTGAGCACATAGAAAGTGTTATTTCACAGGGGTGAAGTTGTATTGGGGTTCTGACTGTCAAGGGGTCAGTCATTTGGGTTTATATCAAGTTAGGAGTCGGCACTATCTAGATTAGCTTCTTTTGGATGTGCCTACTCTGAGGGCCAATGGAGGTCTCGGAGGTTCAGTAAGTGATTCTGCGCAACCAAAGCAGTCACTGTCATGATCAATTCCCTAAATTAAACGCACGAAGTTCTTCACTTTATCGTCTACATAGACAGTTATAGTGCCGAGTTGGGCGGAACCATCGACATATATATGAGCGAACAAGTTTCAAACGCGACCGCACATTAGGTTTAAGTACGGTTGGGATTTTGATGTGCAATTTCTAGTGTTGTGTATCAGCACGGTTTTGCCGATAATCGATATGTAATTTTTTTGGCTTACTAATAATAGATATATTGGCACGATATATGGAATCCACGGTTATCGCCGACAAAAAACCCATAATATCGGTTTTCTATCGAGATAACACCGGTACCGATAACTATTGGCCATAACTGTGCGAAACTGTACATTAATGTCGTTTATTCTATGAATGAACAGCGGACCCGCTCCCCCCCCCCAGCGATTTTGAAAAGAAATCGCGATATTTTATTATTATTTTTTTATTTTTTTTGGGTTTCATGTGGGTTCTACGCCCCCCTACCCTTCGAGAATGTCGTGCTCACAAAATCCTTCGACGAAAACGTTTGAATCTCGAATCAAAGGAGTCCTCCATCATGTCTTTTAGTTTCGTTATACCGTCAACGTGTCTCAATTGCACTTCAACGGGCGCAAGTTGCGACTCTCCTTCGTCGTTACACACTAGGTGATGATAGGTAGGGTCAACCTGACCTTCCAATGAGGGACTCGGTTCACATCCATGATCTCTGTAGTTAAAGACCTTAGCTTGTTTATGGGTAAAGTAGTTTAGGTTTTTTCTTTTGTATGCAGTCTAACTCTGGTATTTATTTTGTTATAGTTCTTTGCTCTTATTAGTATTGTTCTGTTTCGTTTTAATTTTTTAGGCGTAACTTACTTTCTTTTGACTCTTATAGTCTCAATTTTATTTTCAGTTTTTACAAATGGTTTTACCAACGCATTTTTTGCAATAAAGAATTTCCCTTACAAATTTATTAGAAAATGGTGGTAGTAAATGGCGACAAGCTTAGATTTATGTTCATTTGGTTTTCAAAAAAGTTAGATATTACCATGTAATCAAAATTCTTAGTTTCCGTATCATAGTTTCAATACTATAAACTACTGTTTTTTATTTGTGAACGTTTTAGTGCGTTGTCTGTACTAAACCTCGCTATACAGAGTAAGGAACAAATTCTCATACGTGGCATGCCACGCTATATACAATGAATAATATAATGTATTATAAAGTACTATTATATAGCATACTTATTTATTTAAAATTATCAACGATAAGGAATATGTTGGTCTCGGAGTGATATATTGGGACAACTTAACCGTTCGATAACCTATAACTATCAGTACCGGTGTTATCGCAACAAATTTATCGCCGATACAGAACACTAACAATTTGTATCCTCGTTATTACGTGTTCGTAACCGTTCGCTGCGCTGTATAGATGATCCATGATTTTATGCTCTTCAATCACGATGCATTGACTTATTCCACGTATGCCCTTTGGTCGTTGTTAGCAGACATGTGGATCACATCCTAATCGCCAAATGATCGAAAAATTTAGTCGCGCGAAAGTTCCACCATGGCTAATTAAAATTTAAATTATTACGCACGATACCGTAAATAATTAGATAACAGTCAAAGTAACCGTACTTTTAAGAGACGACAATGACCCATAAAAAATGTTTTGTTTTAGTTTTTAGATATTTTATATTTCGGGAAGTTTTGTGTATATGAGTTTTTTCCTTTTGTTTTCCGCGTTAACTTCGATAACCGATCGGCAAGGGGATCCGATAAAATGGCATGTGTCAAAATCTTGTCCCTACTTTGTGGAACGAAAGTACGGAACAACAATCCTTCGCGACGGTGCCGTATCATCATATTAGACAGGTATATCGGTAAAATACCACTATGACTTTTTACCGATTTATTAATAAACGTATCGGCTATCAAATGATATATCGGTTAGCATTAGCTAAAAAAAAAGTACATATCGATCATCGTTAAGATATGTCGATACTCAAAACAAATTTGGGTCCCGTAATTTGAACAAAATAATAATTGAACACCTCCTCAAAGAATCATTTATAGTTCATTATTATGAGCACTCCGAGTAGTTAAAAAGTGCGAGAAGGGGTGGAAACGTTATATCTGGTTAATTCGTATTATACACGTGTAGTTTGGGTTCTTGGGTATAATGCATAGTTGTTCAAATCGCGCGATTTTTTCTTTTTTTCCGATTGAAACTTATAATTCGTGACTTTTTAAAAAATCGTAAAAAAACGTGTACTGTAAACTGAAACTTAAAATTTACGGAAACCTGTAAACAAATTACTGTAATTGTACATTTTTTTACGGATATGTACAGAATAAAACGGGAAATATGCGTCGTACTTATTGGTACTTTCTGTTCAGTGAACAGAACAAGAATACCACGGAAGTTATACGTTATATAATCGAAAATGTACGGACATTTTCGAAAATAGACGTTGAACGTCACAATAATTTTGCGTGTTCAGTTTGAAATTTGTACGGGCGTCTTCTTCAATTTTTTTTAAAAGAAGACGCCATAGAACATTGAAAACGAAACCGCGAGGAAGCCGCTTCCCCATATCATACCCTTTTATTTTTTTGGAGTAATGCGCTGTCTGCGAGATAGAGAAAGAAGGCAGACAGAAGGCGGCCATGTTTGTCTGTCAGATAGGCTCGGACAGACGAAATTTCATAAAATTTTACCTTCGTGGCATTCGAATCCGGGTACGTCAAGTGCGTAGCGTACCATATGGTGAACGAATGGACTACCAGTTGGTGAAGAAGTACCGATACCAGCAAAGAGTGTGATAAAAATATAAAGAGTTTATTGTTTTACTGCTCATTTAATGGGAAAAACTTGCAAATTGCGTTATATGTAATAGTTTTTTGTTTTTTTATGTACGGAATAGTACGGAAGGAAATTCATTAACGATTTTTTGCGCTTTGATCAAAAGGTTCAATGCGTTTGTTACGTATAATTCGTCGCGTACGGTACGTTCGCACTAATCGCCGTGAACAACTATGGTATAATGTATGCATAGTATGGGATATCCACATACAGATTTTCGCATTATAAAACCATGGTTTGGACTTGGGAAATGGAGATGATCTACCGTAGTTTATAGAACACTAAAATAGAGCACAAGTATGTAAGCCGTACACGTGATAGGAGCATTTGCTCTAAGCATAGTTCAAAAGTAGGTGAAAGTAGGCCCATACAATATGCCTATTGTATGCAAAACATACAATATGACCTTAAGACCCATATTGTATTCGGACCTATTCGGACCAATTAAAACATTCGGACCAAAAATTGTACCAATTAAAACATTCGGACCAAATATTTTTGTTTACACCGTCAGATTCGGACGATCGGACGGTCGCTGATCAAAGTAGCGATCTAAGAAGATCACATGAAAAGCCCATAACACAACTTACGATAAAGGCGCCGACCAAAGGCCTACCATAAAAACGCCTACTTTTGAACTCTGGCTCTAAGTAATAGCGTTGTGCTTAAAATATTAAACCCTAAATTTCCGATCGCCAACTACCTTGGCGGCTTGGCTGTTGCACATGCATAGCTGGCAAGACTGTTGTTATCCAGTTCTATGCTGCATTTACTGTTAGTAAAGTTCGCTCTCAGTTCTGAGAGAGTTCATACGTCGTACAGTACAGTTGTGCACAGCGCAGCGAAACGGGCACCTGCGTCCAATGGGCAATCAAAACTTCAAAGTCCTAGGGCGCCTTGTCCTTTTGTCCTTTTCTTCTTGGTAGTTACGCATTGTCACCTGGCAATGTTTGCAGACTTCCGTACGTCAGCAGACCTGTGAGCGGTACAAAGCTAGAAATAAAAGACAGTCACTAGACTCTCTGCAGGAAGAGTGAACGCCGTAGTGCATTTCATTTTTCACTACTTGGAGTTCCAGTGGGTGATTCTACAAGGAGCTGAAGCAAGCAGCTGGCATCTGAAACAAGGTCAGGAAGTCTCACCCATTGAACGATGCGTATGCCATGATTTGAGGGAGAAGAAGGATGTGTATTTATTCTAGAACTAATCAGGATTTTGTGATGATAGTGGAAATCAAGACTTTCACATCTCCCACTTTAGCATCCCAGAGTCGATTGGATCATCTTTCTTTCTGAACAAGCTGGAAAGTAAAACTATTTGAAATCAGATCTTGTAGAAATGAGGTCAATTTGCTGATTTGGACATGTTTAAAGTTCGCAGCTTTTTAACTTCCTGAATCCGTTAGTTTCAGAAGCTTCTAATTTCTGCTACTGAGCTAGCCTACATGTAGGGAATCTTGAAACTTGCAACCAATGGCTCAAATACAGATCTGTCTCACTCAATTGTTTTTGTCATAAATGTGCCAATTTTACTTTTTGTAGAAGAGACAAATCTGTTTGTCGGTGTATGTGGTTTCCTTTGGCTAAGAACTTGCAATAATTTGTCAGTAGTCACTATTTGCAGGATTAGACAGCCTCTATGGTAGTGGATATCCTTTAAATGGGCTGTTGAGTTTCAGAAAAAAGATTCATTACTCACCATCAATTGGTGTTTTCTTGACTTGGACCGAACATGCTAATTTTATTAAAAAACGAGACCACTTCTACACTTCTTCACTCAGCTTCATTCATTGAGCTCTTGTTTAGCTGCTAACTCTATACTTGCCATGTCCAAGATATATTCTGTCTCACGGGATTTTACTTCACCTCCTGCTGTATTTACACTAGACTTGAGGTGCTGATTAAGGAGTATTTCCATTTTTTTGCTTTATTTTTTGTGCCTTTTTGCACTTGTGCGTTGTGTGTGTGTGTGTTATTTCCCCCCCTTGAAGTATTATTTATTCATTTATCTGTTAACTGCATTTTGTAGAATTGTGGATCCAAAATCTTCAAGGTTGACGCTCATTTATATTGTCGATAGTATACCAAGCCTTTATCAAACAAATTCTATTTATTTCTTTCAGGTGCTGATTTTGTCTCTGAATGTCACAAACATTTTGAACATCTGAATGCCAGTGAGTAGGGAATTAATGTCTTGCAAAGTAGATGATGTGAATGGAGAAAGGTGTGGAATTGTTTACGTTGAGCCTCTTCATTAAGCATCCAGGCGTTTTGGTTGAGAAATGCCCTTTTTGTTCCCTCAACTCATATCGACCCACGCAGTTTGTTGATGCCGTTGTGTCGTCAGCTTGGAAAAGCCTTTGAAATAATTGTTCTGAAACCGAGAATGAAGAAGAACAGAGACGCAGTTTTTGATCTACAGGTTATGATTTGAGATGTTTTGTTGAGTCAGAATACCCTTTGAAAACTAGATTTGCGAAATAGCTGGAATGACATAGTGCAAATATGATGTTTCTGCTGCAACCATAGACATGGAAATGATTCTTAGATGTTGATTTGTGTATTGATTGTATCTTGATAGATAGCTATAGGAGTCCAATTTGTTTAAGATTCATCTTGACGAAATTGTAGACAATATGCAGCTGCAATTGTTGCCTTCTTCTCTGTTCCATTCGTATTTCCCATGGTTTACTGTAGGTGATACTTCAGCTGAATTCCTTTTCTGTTTACAGGATGTTTACATGTATCCAAGCCAGATCTTCTGATTGCTGCAAAATTGATTTCGTCCCTCTAATCGTCATGTAGTCCAGATAGCTTACAAATATCTCACCACCGTATGCTGGAGACATAGCTTTCAGTTAGCCTCACATGTTCGTACTGTATTAACATTTAGAAAGATAACAATTATGACGCACAAGATTCCCTAGAATTCCCATGGAGGATGAAGTAGCATGTGTGAGTTGCTGTAGATGGAGGCTTCTTTTCATTTTAGGCTCATTTTCAAATGCCTTACAATTTTATTTAGCAGAAGCTAAGTTTTGATTGGACTCTTATATACGCACTTGATTACAAGCGCTCGTTGTTTCTCTTACTTGTGTGTACTGGTCTTATCCTCGTCCTTTATGTCTGACCTTCTCACGGCTGGTAGCTGAACCCTAACGCAGAATTCTGTGTTGTTGCAGTCTCACGGTTATCGTAATACTTTGTGGCGAAGCTAGTGTAAAGAGCTGAAGTGTACTGTACTCCATAAAAGCCATCGCAATTTGACAATCGAAAGGGGGTGCACAGAAGCCATGGCTGTTATGAGGAGGGAAGGCGTTAGTGCCTCCTCGTCTGTCATTGCAGTAGTAGTAGCTTTTTCGATCTGCTTTGTATGTGCTTCTGGTTTTGCCCAAGCTCCTGGACACACTCTTAAACCAGCTCCAGCTCCCGGGCCTGCTCCTTCGCCAGTACCTGGACCACTTGGACCAATTTACGCACTAAAGAGCGTATCCCCCCCTCCGCCGGTAGTTGCTCCTTCTGCTTCACCTACATCATCACCTCCATCGTCACCTCCTTCCTTACCCCCATCTTCACCTCCAGCTAATCCTCAGGGACCAGCAACTTCGCCAGATTCTGCCTCTTCATCTCCACCTCCTCCTGTAGATATTGCTCCCGGTCCCACTTCCTCAACAAAGACAGGCAATGAGGACGAGGCACCAGGTCCTATGCCCCCACCGACTAAAAGTGACAGTGGTCTCACTACTAATGCTGTGATCGGCATTATTCTTGGTGAGAGCCTTCGTTTCCTGACAATGCGTGAAGATATAGTTCTATCAAAACCAAACCAAGAGTGTTAATTTATCTACATCTGCTTTTACCTTTTTGCTGCTAGTTGCAATTGGCAGCAGCTGCTTATTTTTTGAAAGGGTGTGAATTTATGAGTGATATAGTAGGAAAACCTTAGTTGATTGAGAGAATTTGCAAGCTGTAATTATTGAGTATGCTTATGTTTCATCTTTTCAGGTCGGTGCTGGCCTATATTGCTCGGTTCCTTAACTGACATAAGAATGTGGCTGTAATTGTGTCTGTGGTTGTGCAGGCTGTATCATTGCATTGACGCTTATTGGAGGATGTATATGGGTTCTTCAGAAGCGAAAGCGCAATATCCACCGGGCCACATATGGAAACACAGGGTATGCGTAAATCTTCCTTTCTTTCCACAGGTGGAACTAGCACGCGATTTGCTGAGTAATAGAGCCTTTTTTATGAGTCCATGCTCTGTAAAGAAGCAAGCATTGTTGACATAAATTGCATTTATCACTATGTTCAGTTGCATTCAGCTTGAGAAGCATCTGTGAGGGTCATGGTGAATGTGCCATTGCTCTGTAGTTACAATTGTTTTAAAACTCTCTTGGGCTGGTATTCCTCCACTTCCTGTTTTAAGGCGGATCCAGAGGTTTATGGTATGCCACATGACTGAGAATAATCAAGACAAGTAACTGGAGAGCTAAACAAAGACAAATTCATGTTGCAGAGCGGGAGCCGGTTCGCTGGAGGTGTTTTGAGAATGCCGGGTCGCAAAGATGAGCAGCATTAATATGGTAGGAAACTTTAGAGATCAGTTTTCAACATGGTCGAAGTGTTGGAGATCAGTTTTCATTCTTTTCCTCGTCCATCGAGTTGTAGGGTCTTGTTATTGTATTAACTTTGTTTGTGCTATTCATTGAGCGCGGCTTCACAGCAAGCAAGCAGGTGATATTGCAGTTCAATTTTGCCGCTGGAAAAGATAATATTTCAAAAGATCAGAAGCCACTAGAGAATTATAGTTTGTCTATTTTTACGGTAGGATTCCTAGATGATGAAATAATTGTGGCGCGCAAAATTTGCAGTCAACGAGTTTTAGTGTCATGGCAGGTTTTTAGACCTTGGTCAGATATTTTGTAGTTGGCACCCAATGATATCATTTGATTTCATTTATTGATTTTTTAATCAAGCACCATCAATTTGTATGATTTTGCAAAATGTCATTTATGTTTTGACATTTTTCTTGTGAAACCTTAATTCAAGGTGGACTATGGCCAATTTACGATAGACATTAGAGCCTGTCCATGTGTTGACGCCCATATGGTGAAGCAATTTCCAAAATGAGAGTGTTTATTGGAGCGCCAATGCCCCGCGTTTCGAATGGATTATAAGCGGGTTAAGATACAGAGAAAAGAGAGGAACAAAGGTACTTGGTTGTGTGTGTTGATCAAATCAACTTATGAGCTATACTGACTAATGGATACAATTTCTTTGGCCGAAAATTGTGATGCACGGTAGTTAACACTCTTTGACTGTGAATCATTATTATCAAGTGAGTGGAATTAAACATGTCACTCTGCACTGAAATCAGTGTTATTGATACTAAAACCGATTTGTAGTTTGTCAGTTTTAGCATTGCTGCCTCCTTTTGTTCCCATGTACTCAGATGGTTTTCCATCGCGCTTTATAATAAAGTCAGCCAGATTCTTCTGTTTCTTACTTCTCTTGTCAATTTAAAGTTCAGGATGAGTCATTATAAGAATGAAGAATTATTAGTGCGATGATCATCGATGGGGGGGTTTATATTAGCGTTATGTATTCTAACTCGGTTCTAAATGACTTGGCTGATTCTCAACCGTTTGAAGAATTGGTGCGAAGAAAAAAACGGTAAGTGTCATTGATCAGTGGGTAACCTTTAGGGGCACCGACATGGTTTGATTGACGCTAGCAACAATGCATGGTGAACAAAGTTAGGCAGCGTTATATATGCTCGCAATTTCCTATCAGGTCTTCTAGCATTTTCTCTGTGTATTTTACCATAAGGTGTGAATGTTATGTCAGTTTAACGATACATGACTAAATATTATTGATTACTGCAAATAAAACATGGGACCGTGCTTGACTCCATGTTGTGACAATGGATGCCCTGCCATTACAACATGAAGGTATAATATCTAGATACTGACATTTTTAAAGCATCTAAATGTACAGGAATATAGTCAAATGTCAGAACTCTCGTGGTCCATCAAGAACCAAATCAGGATTGAAAGAGGCTTAAAGGACAGGAAGAGTCTGTTAAAAATTATGACCAACGTCAAAAAAATAAAATAAAATCAAAAAAGTTTTAGTGGATTACACACGCATCATTACCAATCACACTATGTCAGTAGGAATCTAACCTCCAGGAAATTCTCAAACCTCAAAGCCTTCGAAAACACTAAAGAGCCCTAACAAAAACCCTTTCCCAGCAAACTTTGATCTTATATGCAGAGGCATGTTGTCCATATTATACAATGCACTTTGTCCAGTTGGCCTTTGATTCTGTCAATGTCTACGAGTCGCCATTTTGGTTTAGTTTCCCGCAATACAGCAATTTGTCAAAAGTCTGGAAATTTCCACCTATGGTCACTGTTCAATGGTATTGGTTTATCGATTTGTGACCAATTTTTACAACAACGGATACGACACATAGAACGGTGTGTGGAGGCAGAGAGAAGCTGTTCTGCCAAGAAGTCAGTGGTAAAGTTCCTTAGCCAAAAGTGAAGCGAAGTAACCTTTTGGAGATATATCCGCTTTCCCACCTTGAACAAAGCATTGTTCCCCTTCTTTCAAAACTATCGTCAAAGTTTCTTCTCGACAAGGAAGGTCGTCGCCTACGCCCAAGTATCTCGCTAAAACTTCCAGCACACAAAAACTCAACTTCTTCACATCTTCGGTAGAAATCTGCAACTGTTTCACACGATTGCGGCAATTTTCCCGAACCATCTGCAAATGGTTTGAAATATGAAAATGGTTGAGTTATCTTCGGCCGAAATTACGATATTGTCATTCAATTTTACTATTGAATGTGACACGTAACACGAAGCTTTCTGTATAGGAAAATAGTAAAAATGGCATAAGTTTTATTGCTCATCAAGAAACCAAATCAAGCTTGAGGGAGCCTCAAAGAACGAAGGGTCAACCTCAAGAACACACACACACAAAAAAGAGACCAACCAAAAAATATACCAATCAAATATAGAAGGTCAAAAAACATACCGGTATGATTTCAAGGAAATACAAACAACAAAAAGCCTCCAACGTTTTAACAACACATTGTTTTCCCGTTTTTTAACATTCTTTCCACAAATTTCGACGACTTCCATCACTAAAATTTCAAATGCACGACTGAGAATCCGTATTCCCATCCAGAAAAGCGAATCATCATTTTTTAGTTTCTCAAGCAGTGTCACATAATAAAAAGAGGATTTTAAAATATCAGTTATGTTGTTCTTACGGAAGAAAATAAAGTCAAGCTACATGCAATTGTGGAATATAGGAATCTCAAAAAGAAGTTAACACCATATTAGTGTTCATATGCGTTCTTTCTCGTTCATAAGAGAGTGGAATCTATCAAACCTCATAAAACACTCGAGTCTACCAAACATTTCTATCCATTTCAACAACAGTGACTCAAAAAGGTCCCTTTGCCATTCAAAAAAGTGCGATTTAAAATGATTTAGACCTCTTTAATACTTCTTCCTTTCCATATTTTCCATCCACAACTATTTATGGTAAACGAGTTCTCACCTCAGTACTCGGTTTGTGGAGGCTTTCGGCGCTGAATAGCAAATAATTGTAGGCATATGAACCGTATTCTAGAAGACTCCAGTAATTAGTGTTGCCGAGAAAATCCTCCAAAGACATGTCTATACCCAAATGACAAACCATATCTCTGGTCATTGTCATCATCCCAGTAACAATCGCAATAATCGTGATTGTTTATGATTCAGTATATGAAACTCTTTTTGGAATTCGTAGTACCAGTGATGTTATGTTAAGTTGGTCAGAAGATTGGTCGGTAATGAGTACATATAGATAACAACGACGGATATATCCCTTTTTTTTTTTTTTGCCTCTCTTTCTTCTTCGTTAACAAATACTTTCATTCCTCTCGACTCTAGCTTCATTTTTGGAACACACCTCAACACCACAAAAATAAGTGTATAAATTTGAAAAGCATAGATACAAAAAAAAAAAATGTTTAACTATAAACAATAATTTCATGTTAATAAGATCCATGTCCTCAATTCATACCACTAGTGGATGAAACTAGTGTGGACTACTTCCATCTTTTTGTTGGGAGGGTGATTCAAGTGTAGTTGTTTGAAGAAAATAGAAAAAAGGTATGCGGACCAAACGATTTGGAAACACGTAAGATCAAAAGTTGAGAATGTGAAATATTTACCCATTTGTGCATATAATATTCGTACCTAAAACCCGAAAAGTCATCAGTTATGATCATTTCCAGAAATAACCTATATGTTAAAGCCATACATAAAAACTGAAGAAACCTAGCGAAACTAAAAAGATTACCTAACATCCATATTTACCTTCCAAAATTGATGATTCGGACTTCCTTAGGTTGTTTTTAGCCTCGGTAGTGAAGTTGACATTGTCCTTCACCGCATCGGAGACGTTGGTTGAATTTTGAGTTGAATTCCCAAAATCCTCTAAGGAATTCCCAAAGTTTTTGCAACGTTTTAGTGGAATCGGCAAACTAGTTCCTGATTCACACGTGTGACTACTCTTTGACGATATCATTACAGTTGCCTCTTTTGACTCCATCCCCAAGTCAAACTGCTGAACTGAGTCAAATTGGTTGACTTTATTCGCAGTTTTATTTTTGTCTCTTCCCTTTTCCTCCGCTTTCTCCTCCTGGTTTTCCTCCATTTCCTCCTCTACATCATCGAACTCATCTTCTCTTTCTTCCCATTCCTCCTCCCTTTCCTCGTCGTCCCCCCCTTCCTCTTCTATTGGAAATGCAAACCTACCGTCCCTTCCCTTCTCCTCCACCTTCTCCTCCATATCCTCCTTCATATCGTAGGCCTCATCGTCAATTTCCTCCCAATCCTCTTTTTCCTCGTCCTCCTCCATGTCATCGTCGTCCTCATCCTCACTCTCCTCCCCTTCCTCTTCTCTTCCCTTGTCTTCCCCTCCTTCCTCTGTTGTTGGAAATAAAAACATACCTTCATCGTGATACTGACACTCGTCATAGTGAGACCCAACCTCAACTTCCGTACTTCCACTTGGACCACTCGGGTCCTCATATTGAGAGACTGGATTTTCTACTGGATTCTGTAACTCCACATAGCTATCATTTTCACCGACTTTGACTTGAGTCTCTATATCACTACATGAAGCTTCAACATTATTCCTTGCCTGATCTTCTTGTCTTATCTCCTCTAAGTCTTCTATCCCTCTCTCTCTTCCCACCACTTTGGGATACCCTGCCACATCCCAGTCCCATGACTCGACATCTTCGTCATCTTCTTCGCAGTAGTCTTCCTTGTTTATTCCTTCGTACTCTTCCTCGTCGTTTTCTTCTTCTTCTTCTTCCTCGCATTGTTCTTCTCCTTTCTCGTCTGCACTGTCGGTTTTGTCTGGACGTGCTCACAGAAAACCAGCGCTACTAGCATGAAATTTTCATTTACTCCTCACATTCAAACTTTTATTGTAATAAACTGACATATTTCCTATAAGATTTTTTTTTTGAGAAAGTGAACTGATGGTTAAAAATGCAATGCACTTCATCAATTTCACTTTGTTTTTTCAAGATAAAGAACCAATTATGTATTCGTACGCTTAATTAAGTTAATCCATTTATATACTTCCACGTATTGAAAATACGCATTCCTAAATTTGAACGATTTTGACATCCATGGATTTGGCTATACCTCTTGGAGGGGGTAGGTCTCGTTGGTCAACGCCCGGACGACTTCTTCCAACTGGTGGCTAAATATAGGAAAGAAAGAAAGGGTCAGTTACAATGATTATTGATTCATTTTTCCATTTAAAGCATTTTGATGATAAGCTTAGTCATTTTACTGTTTTGATAATAATCACATTATAGTGGAGAAAAGAAAAAAAAATCAATCAATTATTTAATTTTTGAAAATGATACATCATAAAAACCTATGCAGCTTAAAAAACTACTTTTGAAGGTGAATGTTGTTTCCTAGAACCATAATTTAACGATATATAAACCTCTTCCTTATCTCTCACATGTTCTTTCCACTCTTGCATTGTAAAAATAGTCGAAAGTTAAAATACTTAGTTGGCACAATGTGAAATTTGATGTCATCTCTATGCCCAATTTCCTTTTTTGTACCCAATTTCCTTTTTTTTACCCTTTTTTTTTAAACTTAGTTACATGTATGAGACCCCTCTACTTCCATGTTCTAACTTCAATGTCCAAATCTCCCATTTCTATTTTCCAGACATGTCACAAGTTTAGTGTCACAAGCACCACA
The DNA here is from genome assembly GCA_037447655.1 of Zygnema cylindricum. Lineage (NCBI taxonomy): Eukaryota > Viridiplantae > Streptophyta > Zygnematophyceae > Zygnematales > Zygnemataceae > Zygnema > Zygnema cylindricum. The sequence goes on from JBBHKE010001455.1 coordinate 268,558, forward strand.
CATGGTAAACTCCGTACAATTCCGTACAACTTTCAGCCCTAAATGGCATGATGATTTTCCACATTAATTTCCCACTCACTCGAGTTATCCTCAGGATTCCCGACTCCGGATATACGCAACACCGTAGGCTGACGTGGCGCCCATGAGGCGAAACAAGACAAATCTTTGTACGATAAAGGGTTCTATTTATCCACGTGTCTCCGCCTGGCAATTTCCTCTTTACGAAGACATCCCATTCGGCCCAATTAATATTTCTCATGATTTTCAATCTCCTTCTTTTTAATCCCCTTAATCTCTTGCTATTTTTTTTCTCTTTTCCCTCACAAAAACCTAAACTTGCCACTCACTTCTTAACCCTAATTTCTCACCCTCGCCCCTTTCTTTTAAGAAAAAACAGGTAAGAATGAAAAATCAAAGCGCTTTCCTATCCCTCTTGGCCATTTCTGCTACCGCAATCAGCTTGTCAGCTTCTTTGTCGATATAATAATAACATAGCTTCAATCTCATTGGCCAAATAGTTAATATTTTCAAGCAAGGAAAGACTGTCCGCCCCTTTTCCTCAGATTCCCTTGAAAAGCTCCAGTCGCTGGACCCCTGCTTTTCCTTCTTTTTCATGCAGCTATTGAATCCATGGCTGGTCTACTCCATAAGAGCTCGTACGATCTTTTGTTCGACCGTATCTTGCAGTGCTTATATGCTTTCTTCGCCGCAGTCTAGTCTTCGCCAGTTTAGAAAGTTTCCAGGTGATTCGAACTAATTTTTGTATAGAGATTACAATGTATACGGCTGAAGGTTCGATTCCATCGGCGGTTCTCTGCCTCGCTGAATGGAGTTGTCCATCGGCGCGCATCGAGATGAGCGCATGCACATGCAGTGCATGGACGAAATCCGGTTTGCCACGTGGCCTACCGTGGTTGGAGTAGCAACATCCTCATGTCACAGCATTCTGACTGTAAGGGCGTGTCCACATGTAACCGATGACGCCAACGATCTCGGAACAAACTGCGGACATTTGTACGCCGCAAAGAACTCCTGACATACTGGGACAATTGTCGACGCCGACTGTCATTTGTTGACGCCCACGTACGTCTACAAAATGCAATTTGTAGACGCCCACAAGTGGACAACATAAGCAAACGGACAAACATATTTTTTTTCGTGTATTCTCCCAACTGCAAAAAAACAAATGAAAACTTTTGACGCGTGCAACTCAGGCTTTCTATTCGTCAATAGGGTAGTATTTTGATTAAAAGCAGATCGCGATTTGATTTCAGTGCAAGTGTGAAGATGAGCTGGAAGTGGGTGGCGATGATAATACTGCCAAATCGCCGTACCTTTCAAGTTCCAAGATGACGCAAAATGTATTTGAGTTTTTGCCCATTTTTCGTACGGCGTAATATTTTCAAGTAGGAAATCCCATTTTCTGTGTAAACGACGGAAAAAACCCTTACTTGAACACATGGGGACACGCCCTAAGGGAATGTCCCATGTACTTGTAACTTAGCGAACTTTCTTTGTATTTTAGCGCGGATCCGCCGGACCCGGTTTTCAAGTGTCCCTATGTCTGTAACGACGAAATCGTAACTTACGCTTGTGACGATTGTATATGTCGACAATACCTGTGACGGTTGTCAACGTCTACAATCTGTGGTCGCACGTTATTTTTTGGAACTGCATTGTGACGTCGCATGTCTTACCGTGACATTGTAGACGTACCGCCTTACAGCCTGTGCAGTTTCACGGTTAAAGAAGACGCGCTTTGCGTTTGCATCTCCTGTCGACATGAAATGGCATCGGAATTTGAAGACCCCTGCAACAAAAAAAATCCGTACTGGACGAAAACGGACAAAACCAAACAAATTGTGTACTTTTATTTGTCTTATAGGAACGCAAACGAACAAAACATAGCGAATTCTGTACTTTTCTTTGTCCTTGGAAAACATATGAAAATTTTCGAAAATTACAGCACGTGCGAATATATGTTACTATTTGTTTATCGAAAATACCTAGTTTTAAAACACATCGCGCATGTGTTTTAAACGTCGGGTTGAAGATGACGTTTTTTTTCTTGGAAGTGGGTCGAAAAACACAAGAGGACAAATATTCGTACATCTTAAGCTCAAGGATGACGCAAATTGTAATCTACAAATTTGCGATTCCTTCGTACGGTTGCAACTTATGCAATACGGCGTTAAGTTTTATAGGAAAACGACAAAAAAAAAACCCTTACTTATGCACATGGGGACATACCCTAAGGCCGCTTCTCCATCAGGCGCCGACAATAATCATACGAAAACGTTTACTGAAAGTAAGGGTGAAAACTCCATCAGGCAAAAAGTGGGGTTGTTTACTGGAAAAGGTACATTTTCGTACATATCCAACTCATTTCCGTACTGGCTTTTTTTTATAAGGCCGCTTCTCCATCAGGCGCCGACAGTAATGGTACAAAAACGTTTACTGGCACTAATATTTCGTTCACTTCTCCATCAGGTCGTGTGAGCAATGAAATCTATCGCGTATGTGTTTTGTTTCGATTGGTACACGTAGGTTCCTCTTCTGACGACAAACATAGTCAAAGATTCCAAAAGCAAAATATCTGAACTTGTATCCGTACAGCCAGTCGCAAAATTACATCACATGCGTTTACAATTTGTACGTTTGTGTTTTGTTCTTTTTGTCGTTGTTTTGTCGTTCGTGCTTCGTCGTGGCGCCACAAATTTCGGATGTCAACGGATGGTGGAGGAGGCGTCACGACACATTATTCGACAAACATTTTCTCGTTGTTTTCGTTGGATTTGATTCCCACTTGTCCGAAGGCGCGTGGCATATGTCCGAAGGCGCGTGGTTCGTCGTGACCTTTCCACGCATGAACATTTTACACGTCCAGTGATTGCCTAATGTCCTCCCTGAGGAGAGAAGCCAATCACTGGACGGAATGACCTTTTTCTTCAAAAATTCATAATCGGACGGTTGACGTTGTCGCCCAAAAGTTTGGAGAATCTTGACGAATACCCAGTAATCATATTATATATATATAAAAAAAACAGTACGGAAATGAGCTGGATATGTACGAAAATGTTTTTTTTCCAATAAACAACCCCATTTTTTGCCTAATGAAGGTTCACCCTAAAACATGATTACTAGGGATTCGTCAAGATTCTCCAAACTTTTAGGCAACAACGTCGACCGTCCAATTGTGAATTTTCGAAGCAAAAGGTCATTTCGTCTAGTGATTGGCTACTCTCCTCAAGGAGGACACAAGCGAACCACCAGACAAGTAAAATGTTCACGCGTGGAAAGGTCACGACGAACCACGCGCCTTCGGACATTTGCCACGCGCCTTCGGACAAGTGGGAATCAAATCCAACGAAAACAACAAAAGAATATGTTTGTCGAAGAATGTGCTATGACGCCTCCTCCACCATCCGTTGACATCCGGAATTTGCGGCGCCACGACGAAGCACGAACGACAAAACAACGACAAAAAGAACAAAACACAAACGTACAAATCGTAAACGCATATAATGTAATTTTGCGACTGGCTGTATGGATACAAGTTCAGATATTTTGCTTTTGGAATCTTTTACTATGTTCGCCGTCAGAAGAGGAACCTACGTGCACCAACCGAAATAAAGCACATACGCGATAGATTTCATTGCTGACACGACCTAATGTAAAAGTGAACGAAATATTAGTGCCAGTAAACGTTTTTGTATGATTAATGTCGGCGCCTGATGGAGAAGCGGCCTAATACTTCGTCCACTTCTCCGCCAAGTCATGTCAGCAATGGAATCTGTCGCGCATGTGTTTTCTTTCGATTGGATGCACGTAGGTTCATGTTCTCACGGTGAGCAGTCAAAGATTCCAAAAGCACAATATCTGAACTGATATCCGTACATCCAGCCGCAAAATTAAATTACGTGAATGTACAATTTGTACGTTCGTGTTTTGTATTATTTGTAGTTGTTTTGTCGTTCGTGTTTCGTCGTGGCGCTGCACATTCCGGATGTTAGCGGATCGTGGAGGGGACGTCACGACACATTCTTCAACAAAACATTTTTTGGTGGTTTCTTTCATAGTTCAAAAGTAGGTGTTTTTATGGTAGGCCTTTGGTAGGCGCACAAAACTCGCGTAGAGTAAGCATACTGTATTTGTGTGCGTTGTGCACACTCTTGTACGAACGTACGAATCTAATGTATCATCAAAGTACAACGCACGTCGCGGTACGATTTTTTTTAGCAAACTGACTCGGCGTAGGATGACATTCCGCAAAAAAAAAACCCGGAAAAAAAAACGTGGATGTAAGTCCTATCGTAAGTTGTGTTATGGGTTTTTCATGTGATCTTGTTAGATCGCTACTTTGATCAGCGACCGTTCGATGGTCTAAATTTTACAGTTTAAATAAAAAATACCTCAAAACTCACGGAAAGATAAAAATTTGTCTGGATGTTTTTCAAAATTTAGGCATGACGTTTAATTCTCTATCGATCGATGTGCAACTCAACCTAGTTACTATTATTTTTCATTTTGCGACCAATACAATATGGGTATTAAGGCCATATTCTATGTTTTGCGTACAATAGCCACGCGCCTTCAGACAAGCGGGAATCAAATCCAACGAAAACATAGTTTAGAAGTAGGTGATAGTTGGCCTATACAATATGTACGTGACCTTTCCACGCGTAAACGTTTCACACGTCTGGTGATTGGCTAGTGTCCTCCTTGAGAACACTAACGAATCACTAGACGAAGTGACCATTTGTTTCAAGAACTCATAATCAACGGTCGACGTTGTCGCCCAAAAGTTTGGGGAATCTTGACGAATCTTCAGTAATCATGTTTTATAAAATAAAAAAAACAGTACGGCCTTGTACGGCAATGAGCTGGATCTGTACAAAAATGCACTTTTTCAAGTAAACAACCCCACTTTTTCGCTTGATGGAGGTTCACCCTAAAACCGTGGATCGTTTATCATGCATAGAGGAATAATTGTCATCCGATTCTTTGTTACTGATTGTAGTTATACTAAACAAAATAGTGTTGCTACTACTTCAGTAAAGTAATGAAGTGCCAAATGACGTGGCTGGTTTTGAACCGTTTAAATAATTAGAGTTTCATAAAGAGAGAAGCTACACCGCCAATCGTTATTACTGTTTAGAAATTATTAGTGTTATAAATTAATTAACTTTATTAACACTAATTTGAGTTTTTTAAAGATTTCGAAAAAAAAAGTTTACTCCAATTGATCCATAATGTTGATTTGGGTACAACGGATCTGCCATCATGATCTTCATTGTAAAATAGGTCAAAGTACAAAAACTGACAAATCATACACCGTCGTGTCCTTTTACTCTAATTTATTCATAACTTTAATTTCGGTTTTCTCTTGTATAATTAATACGCGATCAATATATTTAAACTAAAAAAGGTACGATCCCATTCTGCCAACAAATTTGTGTGGCTTGTAATTACGCGCCACGACTCGGTATAGAAAACCGCCTTAACGAGCACAATATTTAGTCAAAAGTAGCATGCGAAATACTACGAAATTCAACGAATGCAAATGACACTGCTATAGGTTGATACAAATGAAATTTGTTGTCCACAATGTGATATGGAAAAGGTGGAACGTGATCTCGAGCCACCAAAGAAAAGCCCTATGTGAGGAAAATACAGTTTTTTCCACTTTAGGGACGACATTTGAGAGAATGTGGAGGCCATCTAAAATAGAACAGGAGGAGATATCAACAGCCAACAAAGCTCAACAACTATAAAATGTTGTTGAGGCAACCCTACATACAAGAATAAAACCAAAACTGTCACTCGAGATTGGAAGGCCAACTAATTGATGGGCAAACGTTTTCCCAAGCCGATCATAAATCCCATGGTCGATTTGGCGAAATGATACAGTAAAATTTTGGTCGTCAAAGTCTTTAACATAAGTGAAAAAAACAGTCGTTGGTGGTAACGTCTGCACGGGGTATAAGGGACGCTGAGCAAAACATTGAGGACGAATGACAAACTCAACTTGAGAGCCGCACAACTTTGAAGGTCTTCGCGGTGCAAGAGGTATACATGAGCACCAAGCTACACAACTACATACTTTAACAGATAAATAGATTGTACATTGTTACTTCGTAAAGTGATAGTAGACAGACATAACTTCGTCTTGGGACGCACAATATGCGTTTTATCTGCAATCGAATGGAATATAAAACAAAAAAAAATTGTAATAGATACTCGCAAATCGCAAAGGTGGGTCGAAGCAAAACGACGTGCCACTAAAAGATTTTCTAAACGAGTGGGGTTCTGCTATCTTAATGTGGCAATATCAACGAGCAACTCGAGAAATTTTGCCGAAACGACCCGGGTGAACATTGCGTTGCAGTCTACCCGTGGCAGAGGCGTGTGTGGTACGAAAAAAACAAAGACGAGGAGTGTAAAACACGTCGCTTCTGCGAGGTCATGAAAGTGATAGCCGATAGTGCTATTATTTTGTCTTTTGCGTATATGAGTGTTGAAAGAGGATGCTATGCAAAAAGTGGGCGTTGATCACCTGGTTGACGTCGTAACGAGAGGAAACTGCCACCACCCTCAACTCTCGTCATTGTCCAAATGATAAGATTTGCCGAAATTTTTATTAAAAAAACCTCGACAAATTGAAAAGTCCAGTGTGGAGACGTGACTAAATTCTATTTTTGAAATAACCAATCCAAGGCCAATTCGACAAGATTGATTAAAATACAAATATAAAGTAAAGCCAACCAATCAAAACCCTCAGAGCTATTACACAAAAGGTGGGAAAAACAAGATGGAATTTTGTCTATAAGTAAAGGCTAGTGGAAATAGTCGCTTTTGAATAATAGGGCACGTAAGTGAAGAAAAAGTTGTGTGAGAAATAGTAAAAAAAACGAAATGTGGGAGAGGACCGATAGTGATTGACCCGATTAGGCCCCAACTAAAAAAGTAGAGGGGTTAAGTTCGGTACGAGAAGAATGCAATTTAAAAATGGTTTCAATTGAATACATGTGTAACTCTGAGACCTCAATAGGACCTCAGAGTAAGCATCTCATACAAAGCCTTTAGGATAACCGTGAACCCTTTGTCTTTCAGCACGAATAACAGCCACCGTGGCAAACAAAAGCTTTAACCACCTTCACCCTTGTGAAGGCAAGACTCCCTTGAGTCCATAGCAAAAATAATCTTTGAATTTGCTCCCATGAGCAGTAAGGTATAGAGGGTCAAAGTTGACCTTTTGTACAGAAGCTCTCTAGGAGAGAGCGTCCTATCTACCAATTTTTCTAAGTCTTATCTCTCTCACAAACTCTATCTACTGGTGTACGGCACCAATCATATTACAATGCCGTACATAAAAGTACAACTGTCGGCGTACTTTATATACGGAATTTGTACGATATGGCCTAAATGTCGACACATGTCATATCTAGATTCGGTCCCGTAATTCTCGCAGATGCCGCGATCCAACGTAATCGTGCCACGTGTCATCCGATGTGGCGATGACCACAAACCGTCGAGAATCTCTTCCGCGATCTCGACTTTCTTTTCGGCCGTCCGATTGAATGCAAATTTCAATCGTAGCCGTCATAAATGCTTGTGTGGTATTTGTTTCGTAAAAGAAACAAAATGCGCGGTACTTGTTTTTTATCCAAACTGAAATCTGTACGTTTACATAACTGGATCTATGTATTCGTAAACATCCGCCGTTAAATGATTTTTCCTACTTGTTAACATTTAAATAAATATCAAACCCAATAGTATGTATCGTAACTTCTAGACTTAGCGGTTAATGATACCGGCTATTGGCGTTCTAACGATCGACAGGTACCATGATCAAATCCTGATTCCAACATAGTCCTTTAAGTAAATAAACCTACCTATTTGTAAATTAACTAATATATTTCCCGTAAACCTCTGGATAGCCTAGGTAGCCATGGCTCTAACTTCCTCTCAAACTTTTCAGTGACAACAACAAGTGTGGGAGTTGGAGAAAGAAGTTAGAGGCAGACTGCCTCGGCTTCTTTCTATATTCCAATTTAGACCTAGAAAATAATAAAATAACCATCGATTTATAAACACCCCTTATTTTCTAGTCAATCTTTAATTTTAGACCACACTTCTCTCTGTAGAAAAAATAGTTTAGGGGAAGGCACAAGTTTGGTCATCCTATCTGCTACCATCTCACTATCTAGTCGGTACTCTAAACTGATTATTTTGTTTTCCATTTTCTCTCTAACAAAGCTGAGTCTAATGTCCACGTGTTTAGCTTTAAAATGTGTTTAGGATTGGCAGAAATAGCGATTGCTGCCTGATTATCACAAAATATTTTTTGCACACCACTCTTAAGGTGACCAAGCTCACCAAGCAAAGACTTGACCCACATCAATTCTTTTACAACAGAGCAAGAGGCCTATACTCAGCCTCCATGGTGGATTGAGCAATAACCTTTTGCTGTTTGCTACTCCAATAGCAAGCCCCATCACCCACATATAATACATATCCAGAAGTATATCTCCTCATCGGAGCATCACCATAACTGGCATCACTCCAAGTAGTGATGTCAGAATTCTCCCCACCTAAGTGCAACCATAGATCCCTAATTCCTGTCAAATATATAAGGACTCTCTTAGCTGCCTCCCAGTCTTTCTTAGTGGGAGCATTTAGACTTCTACTCAACACTCCTACAGCTGCAGCTAAATCAGGCCAGGTATAATTCATAAAATAGATTATGCTTCCCACTACTTACTTGTAAGGAATAGTCTACATGAACTTCTGTTCTTCAAGACTTAATTCCTCGTCTAATACTATGACTCCTTCCTCACTCCCCTCACTTCCCTTCTTTAACTCCATTGGAGTTGTACAACTATTAGCTTTATCCATCTGAATTTTTTCCAACATGTTCCCTATTGCTTATTTTTGAGTCAATCTTATAATCTTTCTTTTCTCAGTCTCTTTCTACTTGAATTCCCAAAATATATTTTACTTCCCCCATATCCTTCATTTAAAATCTCCCCTTAAGATCGATTTTCAGTTTATTAATTTTTTCCATTGATTTACTTAAAACTAGTAAATCATCAACATAAATTCCAATAAATATAATACCTTCCTCATCTTCAAAAACATAGATTGAGTGATGTGAGCTGATGCGGATATATCCCAGACCAGTAAGAAACTCATCAAGTTTCTAATTCCACTGTCGAGGCGCCTGTTTCAAACTGTTAAGGGATTTAATTAGCCGGTATACCTTACTCTCTTCTCCTTCCTCCACAAATCCTTCGGGTTGTCGCATGAAGATTTCCTCTTCTAACTCTCTATGCAAAAAAGTTGTCTTGATGTCCATCTAGTGTACCTCCATGTCTTCCGCTGCAGCTAGACTGAGAAGTATGCAGACGGAGGGAAATCTAACGATCGGGGCAAAGGTTTCCTCGAAGTCGATTCCTTCTTTCTGTGTAAATCCTTTTGTCACTAATCGGGCTTTGTAACGCTCAACGGTGTTATCTAGGTTCAATTTTAATTTGAAAACCCACTTACAACCGATTGGTTTTCGGTTAGGTGGACAGTCCACTAGCCCCCAAGTATTGGCTGCCATAATTGAGGCCATCTCCTTATTGATGGCTGTCTTCCACTGGTTCCTTTTTGGACAAGTCCTCGCCTCTCTATAAGTTTGAGGTTCATCTTGATGAGATAGTTTTGTTACCTTGTTATTAACCTGTTTTTCTTGTAATCTTTTACTACTTCTCCTCCCCCCCTCAAAATCTGTGGCTAGAATAGATGGTTCTCGTGGGTTCTTTCGAACATTCTCGGCTTCTCCCCTATCCCTTGATTCCGAATCAATTTCCATCACGTCTTCCACTCGGGTAGAGTTGTCACTAGAGTTTCTACAGCCGAGTTCTTTTCGGTCTGATTTGTACCTGCAAGAATGTCATCTTCTCTAAAACCTAGATGGTTACGAAGTTCAAAGTCATCGAAATTTTCTTACTCAAATCTGATTTTTACTAACTTTGTATACTTGAAGGGATCCACAAACTTTCATTCATCCATAAATACTAGATGCATAACTAAGATTATATCTTCCCTTTTTAGATCATAAAATCTATATCCTTAGGATCCTCATCATATCCTTATAAGTATCCTTGTTTTCTTTAGGATCGAGCTTCTAATTAAACCGATCTGTATCTAGTCTGAATACTTGACTGCCGAAAACCTTTAAGTGAGATATGTCGGGTTTCCGGCCTGTCCATCTCTCATAAGGTGTTTGATCTTTTATAGCTGAAGTAAGAACTCTATTTTTGAGGTAATTAGCACAGTTCATTGCTTGTGCCCAAAACCCTTTTCCTATCTTCTAGTCCGACAACATACTTCTTGCACTATCACTTAGTGTCCTATTTAATCTTTCAGCTACCCCATTCTATTGAGGTTTTTTGGAACTGTTTTTTGGTGTTGGATTGCATATTCCCTCAGAAAATCCTCAAACTGGTTAGAAGTATACTCTCCACCATTGTCACTCCTTACTCTCTTGATTGGAGTTTTATGGAGTTTTTTGCTCCATGCTTTATATTCTCTAAAACAATCTTGAGCTTTTGACTTGTTTTTCAAAAAATACACCCTAGAATACCGAGACCAATCATCAGTGATAGTCATCATAAATCTCTTCCCCCCCAAAGAGGGCACTTTGGCTGGTCCCCAAATATCTGTGTGTACTAAATCTAGAATTTTTTCTCCCCTATAAGTGGTTGTTTTGGGAAAAGGCAATCTGTGTGCTTTACCTTGAGCACATCCACTACAATCACTTAGATTCTCACTCTCACTGAAATGAATTCCTTCCACCACTCACATCTTTTTCATGTCTCTTAGCTTATCTAGATTCACATGCCCAAGCCTTTTATGCCACATCATTATATCATTACACCAGCATAATAAAGTTTGTTCTTTTCATTGCTTAAAATCAGCCTAAACATCCCTTGGCTACCTTTTTCAGCGGTGAAATAAACTTCCTTCTCAAAACTAACAGTAATGACTCCTTTCGTAGTGCTAGTATCAAAACCCTTATCATCTAATACAGACGTAGAGATGAGGTTTTTGTTCTGCTGTGGAATAAACAATACATCGGAGATTGTAACTATGGATGTCTTTCCTTCTACCAACACTTTCATATCTACCGATCCTACAAGAGTAGTAGTGACTATCCTCCCATCCTTGTACTCTATCTCTACGGTGGGAATCTTTCTTATCTTAGTGAACAGGTGTTTATCCTTACACATGTGCACGGAGGCACCTGAATCTACAATCTAGCATGCTTAACCTTTCAATCCACCGTGTTGAAAAGAGGTAATTAATAGTTCACTTCCCTATTTTACTTTTGCTTTAAAGAAAGAGAGTGAGGATTAAAGGCGCGCCATGGCTGCCGCAATATTTAGAAAGTGACAGTTTTTGAAGTAAAGGGTATTTTGGCTAAAATGATGCCTAAGTCCAGATTTCAACCTATGACCTCTAGATTCTCTATAGCCTAACGCTTTAACCATTAAGGCGTTACGAAACGATACACGTGACGGGTTTAATAAATATATAAATATTAAAGCAACAGCTAATTAACAACAGACTAACCAAAAGGAGCAATTTCTGCATGTACGCGAATCTGAACCGTGTAAAATATGTTTTGATCGGACGACCGGCATTATAGCCGCCACGCGAAATGAGCTTTTGGCGGCATACGGAGATAGCATCACGCGGTGCCACGTGGCGCCACATTATTTGATACCGGAGAAGATGGGAGGAGGAACCATGGCTTCCGATTTGACAGGTGTCACCTTGTAGACCTTGTCGTACAATGGTCGTACAATAAGTACATCGCCCATTGTACCTTCTTCTACTATATAGTGTTCCTATTGGACTAGGGTTTAGTAGTAGGTAGTCGTGAGTAGGCAGGCCAAGACTGAGTAAAATTTAGGTACCTCTCTCTCTAAGAGAGCTTGTAACTATAAAGGTCATCTTTGCCAGCCATAACTTACTGCTCAGGTGAGCAAATTCAGTGATTCTTTTTGCGTTTGACTCAGGGGAGTCTTGTCCTCACAGGGGTGAGAGTGGTCAGAATATTTGTGTGCCTGGGCGGCGCTTATTCAGCGGGAAAGTAGAAGGGGCAAATATTATCCTAGAGGCTTTAGTTAGGCTGCTCATTCTGTGGGTCAATGGAGACCACAGAATTTTAGGTTATGGGCCCACCCTCTAGGGTGCCTATATTTGATGGATCAGACTTTCTTTATTAGGAAATGATGATGGAGGGAGAACTATTTGAGAAGCATCTATGGGGCATAGTGTCTGGACAAATTCGATGCCCACCTCCACCTGGGTTTGGAGGGACACGTTTTTCTGGCACCTCCGCCTCTACAGTTGGTAGAACAGCTGCCACCATCACCGAGGATGAAGATGAGGAAGGAGAGGAGATTGTCATGGAAGGAGAAAAGGAAAGAGTTGCAACTCAAGTGACACCATTGCCGAAGGCGATACCGGCAGCAGCACCACCAAAAACGGCGATAAGGGTTCAGACCGAAAGATCAGAGTATGAAAAGTGGAACTACAAAGACAAGGTTGCTAAGCTCTTAATTCTTAAAAGTGTAGCAAACGGCATTGCCATTCCCCTTATGCATGTCAAATCTTCATCTCAGATTTTGGATATCACTAGTTAACAAATATAAGAGTGGATCATTGCAGCAACAACAGTTGGCCGAAAATAAGATTGCAGCTTATACTTATAAAGGAGGAAGTATGAATAATTATTGCAATGATATAGGAGCATTATTTGGAGAGTTAGAGAGTGCAGGTAGCTCATGGTCCGAGAGACAAAGAGTGAACATATTAATGATGAAACTACCTGAAGAGTATGAGAATAGCATTAACCGATTGCAAGACATGGGAGATAGCAATTGGAATTGGGATGATACAGTGGGAATGATTTTAGTGAAAGAAAGCACCATAGAGCTTAGGAGAGGGAGTCCAAGTGTTCAAGCATTGTGTGTAGGAGCTGATTGGCGGAAGCGTGATAAGGAGAGAGGGAAAGATCCTTATCGAATCTTTGGTGGAAGAGGACAAGGAGGTGGCAGATTTGATAGACAGGGGAGAGGAACTTCTCGAGGAGGATTATGTCACTTCTGCAAGAAACCGGGACACTATATGGCTGATTGTATCAAACTTGCAGATCTTCGACTGAAAGATGGTCAAGGAACCCCAAGGGATGGAGGAAAGAAAAAGGCTTTTTTGACTCAAGTTCATGATGAGGAAGTGGAAGGAAAAACTGAACCAGAAGAGGAGCTTCAGGAGCTTCTTCTTAATCCGAAAAACATTGAAAAGCATGTTGACATTCCACGGAGACAAAAGTGTGCTTTCGGAGGTAAGAGGGATCCACCAAAGGATGGGTGGATCATAGACTCAGGGGCTTCAATGCATATGTGCAAAGATAAGCGGTGGTTCACTAAACTGAGAAAGATCCCAACAGTTGAGATAGAGTACGGAGATGGTAGAGTAGAAACCACAAGTCTTGTTGGAACTGTTGACTTGAAGGTTCTAGTTGATGGAAAGGCCTCAATTGTAACACTCTCAGACGTTCTTTACATTCCACAGCTTAGTAAGAACCTAGTCTCAACAGCTGTCCTAGATGAAAATGAGTTTGAAACAGGAACTAGGAAAGGAATCTTCACAGCAAGCTTTGATAATGAGGTTTATTTCAAAGCTGAGAAGGGCAGTCAAGGAATGTTCAGAATTGTTCTTTGCAATGAAAAGAGTGTTCTCTACTCGTGTGCAAGTGAGATGATGCTTTGGCATAAAAGGTTGGGGCATGTGCATCTAGATAGATAAAAGAAAATGAAGAAAAAGGGAATAGTGGAGGGTATTACTTTTGAGGATGATGAGACCTTTGATGATTGTAGTGGATGTGCCCAAAGGAAGATTCATAGACTTCCATTTCCAAAGGCAACCACATTTAGGAGAGAGAAAGTATTAGATCTAGTTCACACTGATGTTTGGGGACCTGCTAGGTATGCTTCACATGGGGGGAAGAGATGGATGTTAACCATCACAGATGATTGGTCTAGATACACGAAGGTATACTTTCTCAGACATAAGTTAGAGGTATTAAGATGTTTCAAAGAGTATAAAGTATGGAGTGAAAAACTACATGAAACCTCAATAAAAGAGATAAGAAGTGATAATGGGAAAGAATACACCTCAAGGGAATTTGAAGAATATCTTAAAGAAGAAGGAATTCATCATGAGAAAATTGTTCCCTATAATCCGGAACAAAATGGAGTAGCAAAAAGAGTGAATAGAACTTTGGGAGATATGTCCAGAAGTATGTTAACTGATAAGAGGATAGGGTTGCAGTTTTGGGCGGAGTCTATGAACTATGCTAATTTCATCAAAAATAGAGTCCTAACTTCAGCAAATAAGGAGGAAACTCCGTATGAGAGGTGGACAGGAAGAAAGCCTAATTTGTCTAGTTTGAGAGTGTTCGGAAGTCAAGTCTACAGTTTGGATTCTGATAAGACTAAATGGAAGTTAGAGGGGAGAGGGAAGCCAGGATATCTTGTAGGATATGATGAGAGCACAAAAGGATACCGAGTGTATGACTTGAAAAAGAGAGATATAATTTTAGTAAAACACATAGTGGTGATGAATGAAAAGAAGTCCATTGATCCATTCAAATATAATAAGGAAGTCAAAATCAGATTTGAAACGGATCAGTTTTCTGACTTTGATTTTGAAAATGAAGAGAAAGAAAAGGGAGAAAAAGAAAAATCTGCAGATCTACCAAAGGAGAAGGAGGAAAAGACAACATCCGAGGCAACGCCACAATAGAAGTGGAAACCGAGGAGGAACTTGATGAGACACTGGAATTGGAAGATAGGGGAGCTGAAAATCTCCCTAATCGAAACCCAAAGATGCCTTCAATACCGGCGTCCGATTTTGAAGGGGGAAGAAGAAGTAGTAAACGACTTCAAGAAAGACAAGTAAATAACCAACTTAGAAAGATGTCTCACCCAGATGAACCTCAAACATACTTAGAGGCCATAAACACTCCAGAAAGTAGCTGGTGGATCACAGCTATAAATGAAGAAATGGCCTCTATCATGGAAGCCAATACATGGGAGTTGGTAGATTGTCCACCGGACCAAAAACCGATTGGATGTAAGTGGGTCTTTAAACTTAAATTAAACCAGGATAAAACCATTGAGAGGTACAAAGCTAGGTTAGTTGCAAAAGGTTATACTCAGAAAGAGGGGATAGACTACGAAGAAACCTTTGCACCTGTAGTCAGATTTCCTTCTGTTAGAATCCTTTTAAGTATAGCTACAGCGGAGGATATGGAAATCCACCAGATGGATATTAAAACGACCTTTTTGCACGGAGAGTTGGAAGAAGAAATTTACATGAGGCAACCGGAAGGATTCGTGGAAAGTGGGGAAGAAAATAAAGTTTGCAAACTGATAAAATCACTCTATGGGCTTAAGCAAGCCCCGCGACAGTGGAATATAAAGCTCGACGAATTTCTGACCGGTTTGGGGTATATCAGAATTAGTTCAGATCACTCTATATATTTATTTGAGGATGAGAATGGAGTGATATTTATTGCTATTTATGTGGATGATTTGTTGGTCTTAAGCAAGTCCTTAGATAAAATTAACAAACTAAAACGCGATCTTAGAAGCAGTTTTGATATTAAAGATCTTGGCGAAGCAAAGTACATTTTGGGAATTCAGATGGAGAGAGATAGAGGGAATAGAATTATAAGACTCACTCAAAAAGAAGGAATATTTATGATTAATGATGAGATGGATGAGATAGAAAGAAAATTTATGGAAAACATTCCTTATCGGCAGATTGTAGGCAGTTTGATTTATTTTATGAATTGTACCCGTCCGGATATAGCTGCAGCTGTAGGTGTCCTTAGTAGAAATCTAAATGAACCAAGAAAGAGAGACTGGGAGGCTGCCAAAAGGGTGATGAGGTATCTGGTGGGGACAAGGGAATTATGGTTGCATTTGGGAGGGGAGCACACTGACATCACCACTTGGAGTGATGCCAGTTATGGAGATGTGCCTTTAAGGAGGTGTACGACTGGATGTGTGATGCAAATTGGATCCGGTGCATGTTGTTGGAGTAGCAAGCAACAAAAACTAGTTGCTCAGTCCACTATGGAGGCTGAATACATGGCTTTTTGTGCTGCCACCAAAGAATTAATGTGGGTTAAATCTCTTCTTGAAGAACTTAGGTTCATGAAGTCTCGAAATCAAAATGTTTTTTGTGATAATCAAGCTGCTATCTCTATTGCAGCTAATCCAAAACATCACTTCAAAGCTAAGAATATGGATATTAGACTAAGCTTTGTCAGAGAGAAGGTAGAAAATAAAATTATTAAACTGGTTCATAAAACTGATAGAGAAATGATTGCAGACATGATGACAAAACCAGTGCCTTCCCCTAAGTTAATTTATTGCAGAGAAAACTGTGGATTAAAATTGAAAAGTGACTAAGAATTAAGGGGAGTGTTGAAAAGAGGTAATTAATAGTTCACTTCCCTATTTTACTTTTGCTTTAAAGAAAGAGAGTGAGGATCAAAGGCGCGCCATGGCTGCCGCAATATTTAGAAAGTGGCAGTTTTTGAAGTAAAGGGTATTTTGGCTAAAATGATGCACAAGTCTAGATTTGAACCTATGACCTCTAGATTCTCTATAGCTAAACGCCTTAACCATTAAGGCGTTACGAAACGATACACGTGACGGGTTTCATAAATATATAAATATTAAGGCAACAGCTAATTCACAGCAGACTAACGAAAAGGAGCAATTTTTGCATGTACGCGAATCTAAACCGTGTAAAATATGTTTTGATCAGACGGCCAGCATTATAGCCGCCACGCGAAATGAGCTTTTGGAGGCATACGGAGATAGCGTCACGCGGTGCCACGTGGCGCCACATTATTTGATACCGGAGAAGATGGGAGGAGGAACCATGGCTTCCGATTTGACAGGTGTCACCTTGTAGACCTTGTCGTACAGTGGTCGTACAATAAGTACATTGCCCATTGTACCTTCTTGTACTATAAAGTGTTCCTATTGGACTAGGGTTTAGTAGTAGGTAGTCGTGAGTAGGCAGGCCAAGACTTAGTAAAATTTAGGTACCTCTCTCTCTAAGAGAGCTTGTAACTATAAAGGTCATCTTTGACCAGCCATAACTTACTGCTCAGGTGAGCAAATTCAGTGATTCTTTTTGCGTTTGACTCAGGGGATTCTTGTCCTCACAGGGGTGAGAGTGGTCAGAATATTTGTGTGCCTGGGCGGCGCTTATTCAGCGGGAAAGTAGAAGGGGAAAATATTATCCTAGAGGCTTTACATAGGCTGCTCATTCTGTGGGTCAATAGAGACCACAAAATTTTACACCGAAAGCACATTTTTGCTTTCGTGGAATTTCTACCTCGTTTGTCGCTTCCCACTCCTCATCCAATAAAAGCTCATAGTCCTCGTCTTTGGATTCCACCTCATGTACTTGTGTCTCAATGGCCTTTTTCTTTCCTCTCGGGGTTCCACCGGTCTGCCCCTCCTTTAACCGAAGCTCGGTTAGTTTAGTGCGCTCCTCTATATAGTGCCCTGGTTTCTTACAGAAATGACATAAACCCTTGGGAGCCCTTGGTTCGAACTCGTCGGTCTGATTTTTTTGCTCCCCCCCTCCGTAATTTTCGACCGGTCTTTGGGAATCCTTGTTCCTCCACTCGGTCCCAGTTGCCAAGGCTTGCCCACTCTTTCCTCCCCTTCGGATCTCAATTGTATTCTCCCGAACAAGAATCATTCCTACCACTGAGTTCCATATCCACCTTGAGTCCGGCAAGTCCTGCACACGGTTCACTATGTTCTCGAACTCATTGGGTAACTTCATTTGTAGACAGTTAACCTTTTTTTTTCACTAAAATCTTTTCCACCACTCTCTAGCTCCATGAAAAGTGTAGCAAGCTCATAGCAAAAATCCAACATCTTCCCCCCTTTGTATACGTACTCTTTAACTTTCTGATCAGCCAACTGTTGTTGCTGAATCGTACCATTTCGGTACATCTCTATGAGAGCCATCCAAAGATCGGATGCCCTTTCTACCTGCAAATGAGGACATGCAAGTCCTTGAGTAAGGTGATGGGGGAGGAAGTGCTTTGCGGCCATATTGTTGAAGTCCAAAGTATCAGTAGCATTCTCCTTGTTCCTCGGAATATGTGACATGAATACAGAACCAATTGTTATTGGTGTGGTCGTCTCTTTCTCTTTTCCTTTGTCCACCACCTCTCCTTCCTTTGTCTCCTCTGTTGAAGGTGGATCTGCATCTTTAGTGAATCTGCCTCCTGTAAACTCTCGAGGTATCCCATGACAGGATGGACACCTCACCGGTCCACTCACTATTCCCCAAAATCTTTTCTGACATAGAGCTCCTGTCATCATACTTTCCCAGTATATGAAGCCAGCTCCATTGAATATGGGCACCCTAGATGGTAGGCCAATAACGTGCAACTCTGAGAACTCCATAGGACCTCAAAGTAAGCAGCTCACACAAAGCCTCTAGGATAACCCTGACCCCATTGTCTTTCAACACAAATAATAGCCACCCTGGCAAACAAAAGCTGTGACCACCTTCACCCGTGTGAAAGCAAGACTCCTCTCGGTCGATAGCAAAAAGAATCTCTGAATTTGATCCCCTGAGCAGTAAGTTATGGAGGGACAAACCTTTTGACCTTTTGTACAGAAGCTCTCGGGAGAGAGGGTCTTATCTACCAATTTTTCTAAGTCCTATCTCTCTCACAAACTCTATCTATTGGTGCATGGCACAAATCATATTACACTGCCGTGCATAGAAGTACAACTGTCGGTGTACTTTATATACGGAATTTGTACGACATGGCCTAGATGTCGACACATGTCATATCCGGATTCGGTCCCGTAATTCCCGGAGATAACGCGATCCAACGTAATCGTGCCACGTGTCATCCGATGTGGCGATGACCACAAACCGTCAAGAATCTCTTCGGCGATCTTGACTTTCTTTTCGGCCGTCCAATTGAATGCAAATTTCAATCGTAGCCGTCATAAATGCTTGTGCGGTATTTGTTTTGTAAAAGAAACAAAATGAGCGGTACTTGTTTCTTGTCCATACCAAAATCTGTATGTTTACATAACGGGATCTATGTAACCGTATACATCCGCCGTTAAATGAATTTTCCTACGTGTTAACATTTAAATAAATATCAAACCCAATACTATGTATCGTAACTTCGAAACTTAACGGCTAAGGCTACCAGCTACCGGTGTTCTGACGATTGGCATGTACCAGAATCAAATCCTGTTTTTGACATATACCTTTTAGTAAGTAAACCTTCCTATGTGTAAGTTAACTTTTTTATTTCCCGTAAACCTCTTGATAGCCTAGGTAGCCATGGCTCTAGCTTCCTCTCTAACTTCTCAGTGACTGCAACAAGTGTGGGAGTTGGAGAGAGAAGTTAGAGGCAGACTTCCTCGGCTTCTTTCTATATTCCAATTTAAACCTAGAAAATAATAAAATAACCATCGATTTCTACAACATGGCCGCCATGTTTGACGCCAAATAGAAAAAGAGAAATTCTTGGAAAAGAGATAAGCAAGCCATTGCTGAAGGTTCCAAAAGATCGTCGCAAGAGCACACAGCAAATATGTTGATTATTTTAGGGCACTTTCCCATGTAACCGAAACTTAGCCTTGTAACTTTGTTTTTTAGAAAAGATTGTCAGTACTACTTTAAAATCATTCCGATGTAACGCAACTAACTTGTTACTTTAAAAAGTGACGGATGAAGACACGAGTGTAATTTGTGACTGTTGTCGACGACTACGAAACTCGCGATAACTGATGACGTTTACAAATCAGTGATGGTTGTAGGCGTCGTGTTATTTGTGACATTCTAGATGTTTAAGGTTTGTGACATTTTGACGTCACGCTCATTTATGACAACGCCGACGTCACAAATTCTAAAACTTTCTGCCATGGTTTCGTGATTGTTTTTTTGTCTTTTCTCAACATGTTTGCCATCAAAATACGCCCAAAGATAGTAAAAAGCAATTGTTTTAAGAGCTATTTAATTTGATACCATTATTGACGATTTTCACCGCAAGATTCGTGAGATAGATGCGATAGTGGGAGGGGAAGAGAGAGAGGCGCTTTCACATACTTCGATTTTGCGAAATGGCGTCCGTTGGCCGAGACCCCTCCACGGCCCTTGTACGGAAAAAAACGCACGGAAAAAAGTCATGCACAGGCAAGAAATGTGTTTTTTTTTTTTTTTTGTACTGCGCGCACAAAATTGTAAAAACCTCCGACGCGTGCGAAATCATCTGCCTATTCGCTCACATGATGGAACTATAATTAAAATCACCTCGCGAGGTTAATTTATTAGGAGTTTGAAGATGAGATGGAAGGATGCTAAAGTGGGTTGAAATGTGCTAGACGACAAATTGCATCGCGCTAAACGACCAATTGTAGTACATTTTAAGTTTCAAGGTGACGCAAATTGTAATGTGGTAATGTCAATTTTTTGGTACATCTGCGGATATTCTCGTTGAGTGCTAAGTTTTAGAGGAAAACGACATAAAAAAACCCTAACTTTATCTTATGGGAAAGTGTCTTTAGGGTACTTTCGTATGTAACCTAAACTTAGTCTTGTTGCTTTATTTTTTAGCGAAGATTCTCCGTACAACTTTTAGAGCATTCGTATGTAAAGAAATGAAATCGTAACTTTAGATTGTGACGGAGGTAGACGTGGGTGTAATTTGTGACAATTGTAGACGAGTACAAAACTCGCGACAATTGATGACGTTTACAAAATAGAGACGGTTGTACACGTCTAGCTACTTGTGACATTGTAGATGTTTAGGGTTTGTGACATTTTGACGTCACGCATACTTATGATAGCGTCGACGTCACTAACTCCAAAACATTCCGGCTTGTTTTCCAGATTTTGTTTTTTCGTACGTTCTCACTCTACTTGCCACCAAAATAAACTAAAAGACAGCCAAAAAAAGTATTTTTTATAGATCTTTTATTTGATACCTTTCTTGCCTCTTTTCATTCCAAGAATTGTGAGATAGACCTGTTAGTGGGAGAGAGAGAGAGGCGCTTTCACGGACTTCGCTTTTGCGAAATGGCGTTCGTTGGTCGAAACAATAGTTCAAAAGTAGGCGTTTTTATGGTAGGCCTTTTGTTGGCGCCTTTGGTTGGCGCCTTTATCGTAAGTTGTGTTATGGGCTTTTCATGTGATCTCTTAGATTGCTACTTAGATCAGCGTCCGTGCGATCGTTCGAATCAGACGGTGTCAATAATTTTTTTTGGTCCGAATGTTTTTATTGGTCCAATTTTTGGTCCGAATGTTTTAATTGGTCCGAATAGGTCCGAATACAATATGGATCTTAAAGTCATATTGTATGTTTTGCAAAGAATAGGCATATTGTATGGGCATACTTTCACCTACTTTTGAACTATGGTCGAAACCCCCTCCACGACTCCTGTACGGAAAAAAAAACGTAAGGAAAAAAGTCACGCACAGGCTGGAAACGTGCAGTGGGTTTTTTTTTGGTACCTTGCGCACTAAAATTGTAAAAAACATTCGACACGTGCGACAACATCTGCCTATTCGCTCACCTCATGTAACTATAATTGAAATCACCTCGCGAGGTCATTTTTATTAAAAGTTTGAAGATGAGTTGAAGGGACGCGAAATTGGTTTGAAATGCGCTAGATGACAAAATACATTACGCTAGATGACAAACTGTAGTACATATAAAGTTTTAAGGTAACGCAACCTGTACGGTGGTTATTTCAATTATATGGCACGGCTGCGGATTTTCACGTTTTTTCTAAGTTATGGATCAAAACGACAAAAAATAACTCTAACTTTAGCAAATGCGAAAGTACCATTAGAGTCGTAAATCTCGTGAAGTGTTCGCTTTCAACTGTTGCAAAGAGTGGCGCCAAAGGTCTACAATTGTCATGCCATTTATGATAAACCTAAATGAGATTTTTAGGGTGTCACATTCAGACACCCAAAATGAAAACGACACAAAAATGTGGCGCTAATACAAGGACGAGCCCTAAAGTTGGCATGTTGGTGCCATGAAGATTATGTCGATCATAAAATCCAACAAGCTGGCAAGTGAATATGTTTCGCTACGTCGCTGGCAATCTGTACGAATTGAGAGACGCCACCCAAAGATAGCAAATGCTAGCAACAATCTAAGGGTACGTCCCCATGTATTAAAGTATCGACTTTAATATGTCGTTTTCACCCAAAACGCAGTTCCGTACGAGAAAAACTTTAGTC
>JBBHKE010001456.1:0-162384 GCA_037447655.1 Zygnema cylindricum
TTTCTAACCGTACTCTAAAGTAATCTGTCTATGTACCTGATGTACGTTAAACTAGTCAATGGTCCGTATACAGTTCCATACAAAAGGACAAACCTCATTTATCTACATACGACTTTCACTAATTGTACACACTAATAAACAAATATACGTCAAGACAAACTCCCGTTTCCACAAAGTTATTACCCACATTGAAACTTTATACGTGACGAAATCTGCCGCGTCATAGTGGTCCACTTTTAGATTCTAGTAAATCGTTGTCTGTCCGATCTTGTCTATCGGACGGTATGTCATAGTTAGTTCGTGCGCGCCATTTCATAAACTTCTTTTTGCTTAGGATTCGTCCGATGTGATCTCCTTAATTTTGTAAAGTCTAGATTGTTAAGGTACAGTAATTTTGAAACATAGTATCAATGACAACGCTGAAAATATTTCTAAGTCACGAGACTTCCTCTCACAAAATATAGAGAGGAATAAAGCTTTCAAAAACAACAGGGTTAAGGGTCAAAGTAGTAAAAAATGTTACAGCGTACGTTTCATAAGGTACTAATAGTCGTTTGGTACATATGATGGTTTGTTTCGTACAGTTTTCAATACGAAACGTCATAAGATATATTATGTAAGTTACGTAGGTAGTTTCGCGTGTGAAATTTGTGACGTGCGAACGTGTGAAGTCCCATTTCAATTTGCGCGCAATTTTGCACGTAAATGTTACGTAGTGAAATGTAGTTTTTGTTTTCTTTAGAAATGCTACGTAGTTAGTCAAAGATTTCACACGTTTTTCCATTGGTCAGTCGTAGTCGCGGCGAATCAATGATTGGCCCAGATGAAAACCTATTTCACGGAGCGTTGACTATAGCTTGGCTGGTCCAAGGCGATGATGGATAAATGGTGAAGTCGAAAAGAAAAGTAGGCATCTTTTTCTTTGGAAAATATTGTGGAAATTCTTACTGATCTTGGACTTGAGCGCATAATACCAAATAGCAATAGCATTTTGCACGGAAATCTCTTACCAACTAAGTTAGTTTCTAGTATTTAAGAGATATAATTATTTAAGAGGTAGAATTATTTAATAGTGGAGGGCAGTGGGAAAATAATTAAAAGGAAGGATTGAGCCAAGAGGGCAATCAAAGATTTCGCATGTTTTTGTATTGGTCAGTCGAAGTTGTAGCTGATCAATGATTGGCCCAGTTGAAAACCTGTTCAAAAGAGCGTTGACTGTGGCCTGGCTTGTCCAAGGCGATGGTGGATAAATGGTGAATTCGAAAAGAAAAGTAAGCATATATTCCTTTGGAAAACTTTGTGGAAATTATATATGATCTAGGTCCTGAGCGCATAATACCAAATTGGAGCAATGGCATTTTGCACGGGAATCTCTTACTAACTAATAAGTGATTTAGCAGCTAAGATTTATATTTAAGAATAGAGGGCTGTGGAAATACTTTAAAGGAAGGATTGAGCCAAGAGGGCAAGAGACCAAGCTGAATGTCATGTGGACTAAAGCTATTTCTAATTTAAAGTTGATCCTTACGTGAGTGACTTCAATGTGAATGTGTGTATTTCAATGTATAGAATGTGTGGTTGAAATTGGCTGTAGTAATGGGATTTTTTGAGAGGCATAAAATCGTGTTACATATGGTATCAAAGCTTTGGTTAGAAGACAGAGAGAAGCTTGCTAACCCAAAAATCAGTTGCCGTGACCGCTGAGGGTGCTTTGACCCGTGTAGGTGGAAGCACAATGTATAGTGGTAGGGGATTGGAGGGAAACTAAGTGACCACACTCCCAGTGGCTGCTGGTGAGATGTGGGGCGTGCTTAGGTCCTAAGGACTCAGACGGGGTGGGCAGTATAGCCACCGCTGAATCTCACTCCAATTACCTAGAGGCCAAACAGACATGCCTTCTTTTAGCGATGATTCATGTGTATAGGGAGGGCTTGAAGCCATCAAGGGTGAGGATGTGAGGATTACAGAGTAAAAGAACTTGATTTATTGGGAAATAAAAAATTTGCTAAAGGACGAGAGGGTAATAGGAGTGCTTTACTTCTTCAAGAGCAAAAGAGTCAAAAAATGACTCAAACTTTTCAAACCCGAAATTGTTAGCTTTGAGAGATTTTCAATTTTATTATTGCAAAATTTAGGGTTGAATCTTACCTCTGAGAGTTTTATAGTTGAATCTTACCTTTAAGAGCTTTCAATTTTGTTGTTGAAAAAATTGTGGGGAAAATTTTACCTTTATGCTTCAATGTTTGGGAAATTGAATAACTAAATTCGCACTAACTTACTTTCAATGTCTTATAGATTTCTCATATTCTGATCTTTTTCAAATGATTTGTCAAGGAGAAAAAGTCTTGATTGGAGCAATCTGAGGACTTCAAATTTGCAGCAAATTTCTTTGGGAAATTATATTCTATCTTTCCTTTTGTTTAGTTTCTCTGTGTGAAAATGACAAATTTTGCATGGAAACGTGAAATAGAGAATGCCTAGAATGTTTTGAAAAAAACATATTGTGAAATTAGTAAAGAGATTTAATAATCATGTTGTTGCTGTGGATGAAACAATTTTTGAATTGAAAAATGAATTAAAAGTGTTGTTCTACAACCACTGTTGCAGGAGGGTAACCAGCAGGAGTAGTGGACATAGACATGGAAAACTGCATAAGCTATCAAACACCTACTCAGCAGACAACTTTCAGCTTACACCAAATATGGCTCAGAAGGCCAATATGCCTCAAATTTGCCATAGTGATAAACAATACAGTAAACTGACAATTCCGAATATTGCAGCCCAAATGACCTAGTTAACCATAAGATATGATGTCTGGAAGTTTCCCAAAAACTGCCTTTAGAAGATCATGTTCCCAAAAACCGAATGCTACAAAATTGGCTAAGTCCTAAGTTATACACTCACATTGTGTATCTATTGATCTACACTAATTTGGGTAACCATTACTACGGTTATTTTCCTGACTAACGACAAAGCATCCTACCTGTACGTCATTGTACCTCAAAACCCTAATTATTATTTTCTAAAAACCTAATTAATAGAACACTATTTTTTATGACACTAAACTACAAAACAATGTTATTCAAATATTTCTAGATATTGAAACGTACACAAAACGTTCCAAATGCTTAGTTAGCGGTAGTCGCTAAAGTCCAGCTGAATGTGGTCGTGTAGTACGAAGCACCTGAGTGCTTCGTCACTTGTGGTCCCACGCAAATCACGCTTGTGGTCCCTCGTGAATCACGCTTGTGGTCCCAGGTGAATCCCGTTCGTTGGAACAAATTCAATCGACAATGGTACCGACAACTGTACCATATATTTCCGAAATACCTGGTTAAATTGTTGTTCGTCCGATCATGTGAATCAAATCGTCAACTGCGTGACTCGTGTGGCTGACTGTCGGCGCCACTCCGAAAAAATTGCATATGTTCTTTTGCCGACACGTGTCCCTGTAAAAGTACTATACACTCTGCTGTAATTTTTGCTACTGTAACGCTAATTAAGGTAAGTATTACACTAGATTACTTAGAAAATATTATAAGTTATTTTTACCCCTATTTACTGAAATAAAGATTTATAAATTACAACACTCCCCTAAATATTTAGACTCTGTTAGTCACTTAGTCGAATAGCATCTCTGCAAAACTGTAACTTAGGAGCAGGAAGGGCTTTTGTTAACATGTCAGCCACCATCTTCTCATCCGGTAATAACACAATTTAAGACTTTTGCAAGTACTTTTTCTTTAACAAAGTGAAGTCTAACATCCATTTGTTTGCTCTTAAAGTGGTGGCTGGGGTTAGAGGCAATTGCAATGGTTGCCGGGTTATCACACCAGATAGCTTGAGGACTAGTTTGCATATACCCAAGTTCTTGTAAAATGCACTTGACCCATAGGAGCTCCTTGAGTGCGGAAGCTGCTGCCATATATTCTGACTCCATTGTGGATTAAGATGTAACCTTTTGTTATTTGCTACTCCAGTAGCAAGTTCCATCTCCAATTTTTGAACAAAGTCGGTCGTAGATTTTCGGCTTCGCATGTCTCCATAGCTAGCAACGCTCCATGTCTGTATTTTCACCTCCCCTCCTCCTAGTACAAGCTTGAGATTTCGAGTACCTTCTTTTTGATTATACCCCTTGGCCACTAGTTTGGCCTTATACCTTTTGATGGTGTTGTCCGGGTTCAGGTTCACCTTGAATACCCATTTGCTACCGATAGCTTTTCTGTCGAAGGAAGATCCACCAGCTCCCATGTATGTGCCTCTATAATACACTTCATTTCATCTTTTGCCGCCTCGATCCACTCATTTCTCTAGGTGATGAGAAGGCCTCCTGGATTGTTAGAGGCTCCTCTGTAGCTGCAAAAAAAGTAAAGCGAGAGCTTGCTTGCAGACGTCTGCTAGATCTCTTTCCCCTAGAAATTCTGAGGCTGAAATCGTCTGCAACCTCTGATTTTTCTACTTTGCTTGAAAACAACCTGATTTGGCACTCACTGTGTAGCAGGTCCTTCCTCGTGAGTTGTAAATTGGGGTAAAACATCTTGCAAAGGCCCTAAAAGAACAGAAGGAAGAGGTGTCCCATTTGCCGGTGGAAAGTAGACTCGCTTTGTATGGTGAAAAATGACATATTCCTGCTTTTCCTTGGCCGATTGATCTGGCACTTGAAAAAGGTCAATCGAATCCTGTTCATCTTTAATCTAGATATTCCTAGAAATAATCACTCTCTGTTTATCCAATACAAAAACTTTATATCCTTTGGCATTATCATCATACCCCATGAAAATCCCGGTAGGTCTTCAACCTCCATTTTCCATATATCCAGTGAAGTACCTAAAATAAAACACTTGCTGCCAAAGATTTTAAAGTGACTAACATCAGGATTTTCTCGTGTCTAAAGCTCATAAGGTGAAGTGCTAACAGATCTTGAAGCAACTCTATACTTGATATAAACAGCACAGTTAAGTGCTTCGGCCCAGAATTTCAAATCTAGCCCTTTATCTGCAAGCATGGACCGATCACTCTTTGTCACCGTCCTATTTAATCTCTCAGAAAAGCCATTGTGTTCTGGTGTATATGGAACTGTAAGATTGTGACTGATACCTTTTTGAAAGAGAAATTGTTCGAATTCCTTTCATGTGTATTCTCCTATGTTGTCCGATCTCAACGCCAATATCGGAACTCCATGAAGCTTTTCCGCCCACGTTTGTAGTATTTGAAGTGAGTAAACACTTCACTCTTATGTTGCATGAAGTAAACTTTGGTGTACCTTGAGTAGTCATCTATAAATGTGACCATATAGTTGACGCCTCTTACTGAAGCCACTTGTGAAAGGCGGAGAACATCATAATGTATTAGTTGCATAACCCTTTCAGATTTGTGGTCTGTTTCCTGTGGAAATGGCAATCTTTGGATCCTACCAAGTGAACAACCATCACATGATTTTATAGGATGAGAACTTAGAGAAACTCCATCAACTTTTCGCGAATTCACCATTTTTTTAAAACTATCATAATTCATATGTCATAATCTTTTATGCCATAACTCATTATCAGATTGGACAATGGAGTACTCTCGTGCATGTGTCCAATCGAACCAAAAATCATGCAACCCAACCAGCTATAACGAGAAGGTGGAACAAACGAGCAATGAAAATCCTCAAGCAAAAGAATTACATTACAAAGCAAAAATGAACATGAAAATATGAAAAAGAAATAACAGGTAGAAGGTGTTGTTTTTAAAAAGATTTAGTCCTCTCTATGCCTCAGCTGTGAGGGAGAGAGAGCTGCAACTCTGAGACCTCCATAGGACCTCAGAGTAGGCAGCTCACACGAAGCCTCTAGGATAAACCTGACCCCTTTGTGTTTCAGCAAGAATAACTGCCACCCTGGCAAATAAAAACTCAGATCACCTTCACCCCTGTAAAGGCAAGACTCCCCTGAGTCTATAGCAAAAAGAATCTCTAAATTTGCTCCCCTGAGCAGTAATTTATGAAGGGTCAAAGTTGACCTTTTGTACAGAAGCTCTTTGGGAGAGAGGGTCCAATCTATCAAATTTTTCTAAGTCCTATCTCTCTCTAAACTCTATCTCCTGCAATACGGCACCAATCATAATAGTGTATCGTGTTGAAATAAGTAGTTTTTAAATATATTTTCTAGGTCTAAATTTATTTGAAAAGAAAAAGTAGGCAGCCTGCCTCTATCTCTTCTCTCTCTCTCGCCCCCATACTTGTTGTAGTCACTGAAGGAGAGAGAGAGGGAGCAATGGAGCCATGGCTGCCTTAACTCCATAGGAAGGACTAAAGAGTGGCTTAAGCCACTCTCAACAAAAGGTTGAGTCCAGCAGGACTCGAACCCCCGACCGGTAGAGCACGGCGTAGCCGTTAGCTCTAACCAGTCTGTCCTAGAAGTCGGTTAGGAGATATAGGGTTTCATTAGTACTTAAACTATTGTAATGTACTAGATTCATTTAACTGAAACCCCCAACGCCACACATAGATACAGTTCTACGAAATACGAAGTACTGTACTTGTTTGAAATGGATATCGCGCATTTTGTTTCGAAAGCGAAACAAATATCGCGCAAGTATTTATTACGGCCGAGATTGAATGTGAATTTAATCGGACGGCCGAAATTAAACGCCGAGATCGCGGAAGAGAATTTCGGCGGTTTTTGATCATAGCTACAGCGGATGACACGTGGCGGAATGGCATTGGATCGCGGCATCTCCGAGGATTAAGGGAGCGAATCCGGATATACCACGTGTCGACATTTAGGCCATGTCGTACAATGTTCGTACAAAAAGTACATCGGCAGCTGTACTTTTACGTACGGAGGAGTAATCTGATTGGCTCCGTACATCAGTAGATAGAGTCTGTGAGAGAGATAGGACTTAGAAAAAATTAGGAGATAGGACCCTCTCTCCCAGAGAGCTTTTGTACAAAAGGTCAACTTTGACCCTCCATAACTTACTGCTCAGGGGAGCAAATTCAGAGATTCTTTTTGCTATCGACTCAGGGGAGTCTTGCCTTCACATGGGTGAAGTTGGTCAAAGTTATTGTCTGTCAGGGTGGTAGTTATTTTTGCTGAAACACAAAGGGGTCAGGGTTATCCTAGAGGCTTCTTGGAAGCTGTCCACTCTGAGGACTCATGGAGGTCTCAGAGTTTCACTTATCAACAAAGATTAAGTGATGCACAGATTACGATTGGCAAACAGGTTAGGTGGATGCAAAAATTAGCATATTTCAAATTTAACGTCAAACATATTCCTAGAAAATCAAATGTAGTGGCAGATCCCATAAGTAGATGTTTTGAAATAAGTGTGATGGTTCAGGATGAATTATTTTTTAGATGTTGTTTGAAATGGTTATGATAAAGATCTTTGTTTTGTTGTAAATTGCAAGAAACTTTTCAGAGGGATTTTCGACCTATTAAATGAGAGGCATGTCAAAAACTTTGAAATAGATGACGGTTTACTGTTTTTGCAAACAGGGGATAGGTTATGCATTCTAGAAGTGGGGAACTTAAGAAAACAACTTTTACACAAAGCTCGTGAACATTTAGGAGATCTAGGTCACGATAAAACTCTAAGTCGGTTGTATAGTAGATTCTTTTGACAATGGATGGCAAAAGAGGTGTCTAAACATGTGGAAAGTTGTGTTCCTTGCCAATAGAGTAAACCTAGTAACCAAAAACCTAGTGGTCTCTTAAAACCTTTAGATATCCCCAAAAAACCATAGGAGTCTGTCAGTATGGATGTTATTGTCAGGTTACCAGTTACATCTAGAAGAAATGACAATATCATGGTTGTAGTCGATAGGTTCAGTAAAATGGCAATATTTATCCCTTGGAAAACTACTCACTCAGTTGTAGAAATTACAAAGTTATACTTTGAAAACATGGTTAGGCATTATGGAGTTTCTCTGTCTATACTCATTAATAGGGATTCTAAATTTACGTCTAGATGTTGGAAAGAATTGCAACAAAATTTAGGCATTGAAATAAAAATGAGTACCTCTTATCATTCATAGATAGACAAACAAAAAGAATGAACCGTACATTGGAAGAAATGCTTAGGACTGTTTGCAGTGGAGTTTAGAACACATAAGAATCTAAACTGCCAATAATAGAATTTGCATACAATTTGTGTAAACACGCCAGTACAGGATTCTCACCATTTGAAGTTGCAAACAGCTACGAACCCAGAGAAGCATTAGACTTAATAACGAGGCTCACTCAAGAGAATAGAGATTTAAGAACATAATTTTGGGAATACATTCAAACAATTTGAAAAACAACCCGAGATACATTAGTGGAGGCAAAACGGAGGCTGGAATAAAATGGAAACCGCAAACGGGGTGAATGGGTGGTAAACACAGGTGACAGAGTTTAGCTTTCAACAACTCATCACCAGTGCAAGATCGAGGGACAATCGGATCTTGCGGGGAAATTTGCTTTCAAGTACATAGGATCATTTAATGTAATCGATGTGTTGTATATCGGTAAAAAAAAATCGCGATAACACCGATACCGATAGTTATCGGTTATCGAACTGTCAGAGGTCCCGATATATTAGTCCAAGACCAACAAATTCCATATTGGCGATAACTATACAAAAATATAGTATATATATAATAGTACTTTATAACATACTGTATTATATTGTTGACTTTGTATAGCGTGACATGCCATGTAAAACAATTTGATCCGTATTTGTTTACGGACATCGCATCTCATAAACGTTGACAAATTTAAAACAATACTTTATCGTTCGAAAACTATAGTACCGAAACGACAAAATTAATTACATTGTAAATTTGTAAATCAAACTTTTTCGAAACAGACGAAAAGAGCAGACGAACACATTTGTCAGATTGCCGCCATTTGCTGCCACCATGGAAGTGATATGAGGGCGTAACTAACCTTTGCGAAAAAAAATAACATTCAGAAGGACTTTTTGGAAGGGTACGAAAACGTGGAACCCAAAAAAAACACCTTTAAAATATAAATAATCAAAAAAATATCGAGATTTTTTACCGAAATCCGAGGGAGAGGGGTCTGGGACACGTCTGGGGAATAACACGTACAACTGAATGTACTGGTCGTATAATTATCGCCAATAGTTATCGATAACGGTGTTATCTCCGATAAACAACCGATATTATATGTTAATTATTAGAGATAACAACGATTGTGATATATCGTACCAATATATTGATTATCGGCAACCTATAAAAAAGGCCCATATTGGTTATCGGCATATCCTTACGAATACATGACACTAGTAATCGAGATGATATTGCCAGTTGCTGCCAAATTTAAATTTTCCGCCTTTAACAAAAAATCATCCAGTGATATATATCAGTCAATTGAAACATGCAAATCTTCGACCAACCAAAAGAGAATTAAAAGTGGATCCCTCAATAACTATAGAATCTGAGGTATACTGATGGGTAAAAGATTGATTTGGTCAACGGTTTAAAGTCAACAATACTATATTCTAGCAAGTGTAATATCTAGAAAAACGAGAA
Organism: Zygnema cylindricum; assembly: GCA_037447655.1. Classification (NCBI taxonomy): domain Eukaryota; kingdom Viridiplantae; phylum Streptophyta; class Zygnematophyceae; order Zygnematales; family Zygnemataceae; genus Zygnema; species Zygnema cylindricum. The sequence continues at coordinate 9,524 of JBBHKE010001456.1, forward strand.
GATCTTTTGACCTTAGAGGATAAAATTTATGAGTTTTTGCAAAGGTAATAGAGGGATAAAAACATAAAAGTACCACCTTGAGTGTGAAATGTGTTTTAACTAAGGTTAGTTAAAGATAAAGAGGGGATGGTGTAACAGTAATAAAGGATCAAACTTCTTCATAAATGGGTATTTAAGTGTTACGGATATAGAGTTATGAATTTGTTAGACGTCCGCGAAAGAATCGCACAATTCAGAGTTGTATTTTAAAAGTATAGCGATTGGGGTATTTAGGCGACAACGCGAGGTTGAAATAACAAATGAGTGTTCGTTACAGCGGGTTAAGGGTCAAATTTGTAGCGGAATTTCCGGCGTACGTTTGATAAAGCACTAATAGTCGTTTGGTACACATGATGTTTCGTTTTGTACGATTTTTAGTACGAAACGTCATAAGTCAAATTTTGTAAGTTACGTGGGTAATTTCGCGTGAGAAATTTGTGACGCGCGGACGTGTGAAGTTTTGTTTCGATTCGCGTGCACTTTTGCACGTAAATGATACGTAGTGAAAGGTAACATTTGATAAGTTAGAAATGTTACGTATTTAGTAAAAGATTTTGCACGTTTTTGCATTGGTGAGTCATAGTCGTAGTTGATCAATGATTGGCCTAGGTGAAAACCTGTTCAACGGAGAGTTGCTCTGGCCTGGCTGATCTAGGGAGATGATGGATAAATGGTGAAGTTGAAAAGAAAAGTAGGCATCTTTTCCTTTGGAAAGGTTTGTGGAAATTATGACTGATCTTGGTCTAGAGCGCATAATACCAAATTGGAGCAATGGCATTTTGCACGGAAATTTCTTACTAACTAAGTAGTGTTTTAGTAGCTAAGAGATAGACTTATTTAAGAGTGGAGGGCATTGGAAAATACTTTAAAGGAAGTGTTGAGCGAAGAGGGCAAGAGATGAAGTTGAATGTCATGTGGACTGAAGCTTCTTCTAATTCAAAGTTTATCCTTCTGTGAGTGACATCAATGTGAATGTGTGTATTTCAATGTATGGAATGTGTGGTCGAAATTGGTTGCATTAATGGGATTTTTTGAAAGGCAAGAAATCTTGTTAAAACCAAATAATCTACATGTTCCCATTGTGTAGACCTTAAGTATGTGTTTACGTAGTCAATCATGTTAAAACTGGTTCAAGCTTTTTCACGTAGATTTCGTTAGTATTCTTCAAACCTAAGGGAGATTTTTTGTGTCGTACGAGTTTCCTCGACACTTTTTGTGTATCTCGGTGTGGAAAAATTTAGGTTTTGGGTTGATGACTCAGTTTCTCTTTTGGATATAGTGTATAAAGTGGTTGTTTGGGCTCTTATTATATGGTTTTTATTTGTAAATCTATCAACTGATAGTGATACTTGTTTTTTTACGTTAAAATTGGTACTTTTTAATTTGTGTTAATAACTCTAATTTTGACAATTTTGAAGTAGTGTGGTGTACGAAATGTGTCTGTCCGTACTAAAATTGCTTGTTGTTTCCCATAATCGTACAGAAAGTGTGTCGAATAAAGGCGTCGACACTCGAAAGTGAGTGCGTCGACCAAAAAAATCGCACTTATATTTAATTCCCAGTGATAAAGATGGGGGAAAATCATGCGAACCTGTCCACACATGTTCAAACGACGACTATGTGAACATAGGCTGTACCGGCTTGTAACAGTAATAGCGGATCGAACTTTTTTGTAAAGGGGTATTTAGGTGTTATGAATATAGAGGAATGAATTTGGTGGACTTCCGCGAAAGAATCGCACGTTTTGGAGGTGTATTTCAAAAGCTATAGCGATTGGTGTATTTAGACGATAGCGTAGGGTCAAACTAACAGGTGGGTTTCTGGAAACGGGTTGAGGGTCAAAGATTAGGGCACTTTCCCATGTGCTAAAGTTACAGTTATTTTCTGTCGTTTTCCTTTATAACTTGGAAAAAAAGGAAAAAATCTGCAACCGTACCAAAAAATTCAAATGACCACCGTACAAGTTACGTTCCATTAAAACTTTAGTTGTATCGCAGTTTGTCGTCTATCGCGATTCAGTTTATCGTTTAGCGAGTTTCGACCCACATTCAGATCATCTTCAAACTTTAATAAAATCACCTCGCGAGGTGATTTTAAATAAAGTTCCACGACGTGGCCAAATATGCATATAATTTCGCACGCGCCGGAGGTTTTTGACAAAGTTTTCCTCAAAAAAAACCAGACTCCACGTTTACAGCCTGTACGTACTTTTTTCTGTGCACCTTTTTTCGTACAGAGGCAGTTGAGGGGTCTCAACCAACGGACGCCATTTCGCAAAAGCGAAGTCCGTGAAAGGGCCTCTCTCTCTCTCCCTCTCCCACTAACGCTTATATCTCACAATTCTTACAATGAAAAAAGACAAGAAAGGTATCAAATGAAAGATCTATGAAAACGATTTCTTTCGACTATCTTTGAGCGTATTTTGATGGCAAGTAGAGTAAGAAAAGACAAAAAACAACAATCGGAAAATCATGGCGGAAAGTTTTAGAAGTTGTGACGTGGGCGCTGTCATAGTTGAGCATGACGCGCGTGATGTCACAATGTAACAAACCCTAAACAGCTGCAATACCTCCACGTCGACAATGTGGCGTGTACATGTTTTTGAAGTGACAGAAACTGTTCAACGTGCGGGTGGACGTCTGAAATCGAAATTGAGTGGAAGTTTCGCAACATTTTGTGTACCGTTTATGTGTCACATGTTTCGTACACGTCTACGCTTGTCACTTTTTTAAGTAACAAGTTATTTGCGATTACATCGGAATGCTCATAAAGATGTACGGAGAATCTTCGCTAGAAACAAAGTTACAAGATTAAAGTTTCGGTTACATGGGAAAGTGCCCTTAGCCGCGAAAATTCAGACGTACGTTTAGAAAAGTTCCAAACAAATCAATATGTCATTTAGTACGCACGTTGGTTCGTTTCGTACAATTTTAGTACGAAACGTCACTTTCACTTTATGGAATTTCGTAGGAAGTTTCGAGTGCGAAATTTGCGACGCACGTTCGTGCGAAGTCGCGTTTCGTTTGTCGCGGGCTTTTGCACGTAAATGTTACGCAGTGAAACGTAGCGTTTGATTGGTTAAAAATGCTACGTAGTTAGTAAGTGATTTCGCACGTTTTTGCATTGGTCAGTCTGAGTCCTTGCTGATCAATGATTGGCCCAGGTAAAACCTGTTCAACGGAGCGTTGACTCTTGCTTGGCGAGTCGAGGGCGAAGGAGGATAAACAGTGAAGTCTAAGGGTATTTTCGCATGTAACCGAAACTTAGTCTTGCTACTTTTTTTTTAGCGAAGATTCTCCTTATAACTTTCAGAGTATTCGGATGTAAGCGCAAATAACTTGTCACTTAAAAAAGTGACTTAAGTAGGCGTGTACGAAGAATTGTGACAGATGATTTGGTACATAATATGAGGCGAAACTTCCACTCGCCTTAAATTTGAGGCGCTTCTCCGCACGCTGTACAGTTTTTGTGACTTCGTAATGTCCGTACGCCACATTGTCAAAGTGTCGAAACCCTAAAATACCTTTCGCTGTCGCACAGAATTTGCGGTTTCGATTATCGTCTTCCCACTTGCCGACAGGTGGCCAATATTTTTCATACGCCATATGTGTGAAAACACATGTTTTTTAGAGAGACGACCCTTGTACGGATCAGCGCAAGCAAGACATTACGCACATGCTAGAAATGTGCAATGTGTTTTTTTTTTGGTACTCCGCGCACAAAAATTGTAAAAAACTTAAGACACGTACGATAGTGTCTGCCTATTCGCTCACCTTATTGGACTTTATTTTAAATCACCTCGCGAAGTGATTTGATGTAAAGTTTGAACATGTGGTGAAAGGACGCGAAAGTGGGTCGAAATGCGCTAAACGACAAAATGTATCGCGCTAGACGACAAACTACTGTATGTATAAAGTTCTAGGGTAATGCAACTTGTACGGTGGTATTTTATTTTCTTTGGTACGGTTACGGATTTTCTCGTTTTTTTCTAAGTTATGGAGGAAAACGACAAAAATTAACTGTAACTTTAGCACATGCGAAAATACCCTAAGAGGAGAGTAGACATCTTTTCCTTTGGAAAAATTTGTGGAAGTTTTGACTTATCTTGATCTTGAGTGAATAATACCAAATTGGAGCAATGGCATTTTTGCACTTAAATCTCTTACAAACTAAGTAGTGTTTTAGTAGTTATGAGATATAATTATTTAAGAGTGGAGAGCCGTGGAAATACATTAATAAGAAGGGTTGAGCCACGATGGCAAGTGACCAAGCTAATGTTATGTGGACAGAAGCTTCTTCTAATTTAAAGTTTATTTCTTTATGTGAGTGTTTTCCAATGTGAACGTGTGATTTTCCAATGTGTGGAATGTGTGGTTGAAATTGGTTGTAGTAATGGAATTTAATGAAAGGTAGGAGATCATATTACATTACACTATGGGAAAAATATAGTGTTGTGTATCGGTGGCCATTTGTCGATAACCGATATGCCTTTTTTTTGGCCTAGCAATAATCAATATATTGACATAATGTATCGGTACCGGTGTTATTGGGATAAAAATCGATGTTATCGATTTTTAATCGCGATAACTCCGATTCGATAATTGTACGGTTTATACCGTAGAACGATTACGGCGTAGTCCACGTACAGAACAGATTGGCATACGTGGCAAGCCACGTTATATATAGTGAAAAATAATCGACAGTATGTTTTAAAGTACGTTTATATAGCGTACTACATTTTTTTCCACTTATCGCCGATAAAGAATTTGTTGGTCTCGGAGCGATATATTGAGACCCCTCACCGTTTGGTAACCGATAACTATCGGTATCTGTTTGATCACGATAAGTTTTGATCCGATACGGAACACCGGAAAAATGTATCCAAATTGGAGTTATGCATAAATTAAAGTTAACATTTTCTTGGCGAAAGGCTTGAACCCAAATTAGAGCTAATAACACTAATTGTTTTTTTACACTAAATATTTTTTAACGCTAATATGGATTCACCGTGTGACCCCCGCCTACTTGCCTTGTTTGAGTGGTACAACGTAGGCTTGTCTCCAGACATTAAAAATCGTCAGTTTTTTACTTGAGCGCAAAGTGTTAGTGGACAATCTAAATATAAGATTTGTACGGAAGGAAAAATCTCTAACAACATAAAACAAGACAAAAAAGTGCGGGAAACCACTTAGGACAAAAGGAAAGGCAAAAGGAGCTAGGAGATCCTCAGCATAGATTTTATGGCGGATTTTGGTGGATGTGCATCCACCTTGTCGTTAGCCACATAACGTCTGTGGCGTGTGAAGTATACAACGGTCGTTCATCATTTGCTCTTCATTTTTATTATACACGTGGACAGTAGTGTCAACAGGCTGAATTGAGTGAGTGATTCGCGATTGCTGAAACAAAAAAATCGAACGGTCTACCCCTGGACCCTTGTGAATCTCGATGAATTTTATGTTTCGAAAAAAAGAAGAAAAGTTTTTATTGCAAAAATTGCGATGGGAAAGCCATCTTAGTACAAAAAAGGTAAAACTGAAAAAAAACATTTGGAGACTACAAGAGTCACCAAAATGTAATCTACGCCTAGAAACAAAAAAGAAAGACAACAAAAATAACAAGAGCAAAGAACCAAAACAAAACAATAACAGACTGAGACCGCCTACAAAATGAAAAAACCTAGACTAGACTACCCGTAGGCAAACTAAGGTCCACAACCACGGCGATCATGGATGTGAACCGGGTCCCTTGGCGGAAGGTATGGAAGACCCCGCCGATAGTCCGTGAGTGTGCTACGTCGAAGGAGAGCCGCCGCTTGGGCACGTTGAAGTGCAATTGAGACACACTGACGGTAAAACGCAACTAATAGACTCGATGGAGGACTCCCTAGACCTCGAGATTCAAACGTTCTTCGCGCACACTGTCGAAGGAAGTCATCGAAAGACTTGTCTAAAGAACCAAAAACCTCCGCACTCACTTTCGCGTGTCGACGCCTCATATGTGACACTCTTTTTGTGCGATTGTACCAAATATTGAGCAATATTAGTGCGGACTGACACATTTTGTACACTACACTGTTTAAAAACTGTCTAAATTAGTAAATTATTCACGCGTGTAGTGCGGGGTCGCCCATGTAGCGTTTCCAGACCCTTTCCAGTTTCCACATCTCCATAGAATATTTGAAAGGGAACTGCTAATCGCAGCGACAATTTTTGCTGTGCGTAGGTACTTGCGTCATCTTGTCAAAAACTGTACATTTTAAGTACAGATTAGTACAAGCTACGTACCTTTGAGTTTATGCTTGACGGTCAATCCGTCGAACAGCTTTGACTTGCGAGATATTTTAACGACTGGTTAAAAAAGTGCCGCGCTTGCGAGCGTCGGCCGTCATAAAAAAAACAGCAATTCACACGGCCGGCCAAGGCTTACTGTAGTAAAACTGCGGCAACCACATGTAAATAAAATTGTTGCGTGCAGACACTTTCTCACTTCACTTTCTTCACTTGATCGACTTTGGATGTGCTGATACGTTTGGCCAGCGTACGGAAAATGCTGTGTTCTTCGGTTGATGTCGGTGCACCTACGCTGTTGTCGGTGCATTAGGTTAGGAATGCGGAAAAAAAGTTCCATACTATTATTTGCAAACGCTTTGTGTTCTACGCTTTGCGAACTTTTGTGCGGCGTTTCTGCCGTGTCAATCCGTACTAAACGCACACGAAGATATACGGCCTGAGCCTGCGCCCTAGATTTGAGATCTGCGGTTAGCGACTTTGCCGCGCATGGTAAATGCGTACGAAAAAAGTAAAATGCGCACTTAAAGGACAATATTCCTGCGTGATCGTACTTAAAATCTTTAGGGTACGTTTTCTTATCTTGTACGAAGTTTATTTCGTTTCGTGCGAGTTAAGTTCAACGTAACCATAGTTAAAAAGTAGGCGTTTTTATGGTAGGCCTTTGGTCGGTGCCTTTATCGTAAGTTGTGTTATGGGCTTTTCATGTGATCTTCTTAGATCGCTACTTTGATCAGCGACCGTCCGATCGTTCGAATCTGACGGTGTAAATATTTTTTTTTGGTCCGAATGTTTAAATTGGTTCAATTTTTGGTCCGAATGTTTTAATTGGTCCGGATAGGTCCGAACACAATATGGGTATTAAGGTCATATTGTATGTTTTGCATACAATAGGCATATTGTATGGGCCTACTTTCACCTACTTTTGAACTATGAACGTAACGCTTCGCGATTACATTCCAATTTGGCGGCTAAGGGTACTTTCGCATGTGCTAAAGTTACAGTTATTTTCTGTCGTTTTCCTCTGTAACTTAGAAAAAAACGAGAAAATCTGTAGCCGTACCAAAAAAACGAAATTAATACCGTACAAGTTACATTACCTTGCGTCATCTTGGAACTTGAAAGGTACAGCGATTTGGCAGTATTATCATCACGACCCACTTCCAGCTCATCTTCACACTTGCACTGAAATCAAATCGCGACCTGCTTTTAATCAAAATACTAACCTATTGACGAATAGAAAACCTGGGTTGCACGCGTCAAAAGTTTTCATTTGTTTTTTTGCAGTTGGGAGAATACACGAAAAAAAATTTGTTTGTCCGTTTGCTTATGTTGTCCACTTGTGGGCATCTACAAATTTCATTTTGTAGACGTAGGCGATTGCTTATGTCGTTCACCTGTGGGCGTCAACAAATGACAATTGGCGTCGACAATTGTCCCAGTATGTCAGGAGCTCTTTGCGGCGTACAAATGTCCGCAGTTTGTTCCGAGATCGTTGGCGTCTACAAATGTTAGCAGTTTGTCGGCGTCTACAGGTGTCGCAAGTATAACTGCCACATATTCAAAATAATGAGCGCGCAAGTAACGATTGACATAGGCACACTTTGAAAAGTACACCGTAAAATCAACGCTAAGTTCCAAAATAACGTTTCAAAATATCGGTTACATGGGGAGACGCCCTAACCCGGAATTTTTAAATAATGTAATAAATAGTGTCTTGTGACGCGCCACGTGACAGAACTTTAACTACTGCGTCTATCTCAACCGATGAGGTGTACATTTGTACCCGACAATTAATAACAGTACACTCCAAAAAAGATGTTTTCCACGATTTTGTCAGTTTTTTTTTTCTAGTCTGCATAGTATCGAGCTATCACTATCCCCTTTATTTTTGTAATTTTGTTTCAACCTTCGAACACATTTTTCTCCGTACATACTTGTCAAATTATCAATCGAATGGTCGCAATGAAAAGGTAATATTATTACCTCCCAATTGGCGTCGTGCAAGTGAAATGGGACAGGTGTGCACGGGAAAGGGGTGATTTAACTATCGAAAAATCAGTAATGTCCAATAGCGGTACGCAGTGCAGTCTGCAGATAATTATTTTCGGTACAAATAGAGTGGCGCTGCGGCATACAGTACACCGCCAATCGCTATTAGAGTCAAGGATTAAATAGAGTCAAAAAACAATTAGCGTTATTGATTCTAATTTAGTACCTGAGACGTGGCAGATTATGGTCCACGTACTTAAATAGCGTTATTAATTGTATTTCAGGCATTTTTTTTTGAAAAAAGGGCACCGAATTGGCGTTATATACTCTAATAGCGATTGACGGTGTAGTATATCTGAGACTCGTAGGGTAAGGGGGGGAGGGTGGAAGAGTGAGGAGTGGACAAATGTAGATTGCTCACTGGCGGGGGAGGAGGGAAGCGAGAGGAGAAATCTTGATCCTCGAGGAGGAGGGGGGGCAATGGGAGGGGAGAGATGTGTTTGTCAATTTATTGTCGATGCCAATAAAGAATCCCACAGAGTTTGAGTTTTAGAGGCTGTAAAACCAGAATTTACATTTCTCAATTTGAATTCGGACCAATGTAACCGAGTTTTAGTTAAAATTCGTTTTACAAGTCTACTCTTTGCCAGATTGTGGTTGTACTAACACACATAAAAATGTTTTTTTCTTCTCGCCCTGCCCGTTTAATCTTTGAACGGACTGGACACATGTCAACATGCCCATGGAGCCCCAACTTCCACAGCCCGTTGTTGTTAGAGTGGAGCAATTATGAAGAAAAAATGTGAAACCACAAGGCATCCTACTAATATGTCGCTGGGGAATGTTCGCTTGTCTTTAAAGAGTGTCTCTAACCACTTTTAGAAAAAGCCGCGACCAAAAAAGTATCATAAACACTAATAGCGATGTGGTTTTACAACATCAGCACATGACATCACATAACAAACCTCTCTAGTTTTTCGTTAGGTCGTTAAAAGTCTCTCTGTAGACTTGTTGAGACGCGTAACCAGCACTCGTATTGAAGTACAAGTCTACTCTTTGCCAGCTTATGGTTGCACACATAAAAATTATTTTTTTTCTCGCCCTGCCCGTTTTATTCTTTGAACGGACTGGACACATGTCAACATGCCCATGGAGCCCCAACTTCCACTCCCGTTGTTGTTAGAGTGGAGCATTTATGACTGCATTTCAACCAAGCTATCTATATGCAATTTCCATAAACAGAAGGGATTCACCAATCAAAAACACAAATCCGTGGAAAACATTCGTGGACACTGCACCACCTATCGCCATTATTGTTGAATTTTCTTTTTAACCCTCCTTAAATCAACGTTTCACCGTTAATTCTGTTACTGTAGAATTCCGGCGCATTTTTGTGCAAATAATGGTAATGAACCAATGCTCACCAGGACAAACTGCATTACTAAAAATATTGTTGGAAGTTGAACTTATATAGACGACTTGAAAAAGCACTAAATGGATAACATTTAGCCATGTCTTGGACATGACCATTTTGTTGTTTAGCATCCTTAATGTGTCTCCTGATGTAATCAATGGAGTGACAAACAAAGTTTTAAAAACTCTGGAGTCCATCAATATTCGACTTTTTTTGAACGAAGTATGACTGTCACATTTCAACCAATGGAAACAAAACACTGAATGAACAGAAAGCCTAATCTGAACCATTATTTGGGATCTGTGTGAGTATTTTTAGTTTTGCTTTGGCTTTTCCTTTCTTTTGTTTCCATGCACTACGGCTTACCATCGAGTAGTTTCCGTAATATTTTTTATTACGAGTTAAAAAAAAATCCATAACCTTTACTCCTCATAACAGATCCTGCAAACTATGTTTCCTAACAAACTCTCAAACAAATTATTTTTTCGTTTAGTTCAATCAATACAGAAATGTACACCACAATTCACATTTTCACACTTTTATATTTCAGAAGGGCAATAACGATCCATCAAATTGACAGTTCAAGCTTTTTTTCGACTATTGAGAGAATATTAAAAACTTTTTCACCTGCATACAAATTTCCTTCTCTCTTTTATTTTTCACTTCAAGTTTACTCCGATCCCAAAATCAGCATAAGCAGACAACGGTGAAGACTTCATGTGACTTTGCAATCGCGTGTTTGTCGATTTATAAACTTGTAGAGGATGTTCCGGAATAAACAACTTATCTGGATAAAAAAAAACAAAAAAGAAAAGTTTGAAAAAAAAAAAAATCCAATAGTGGACAGGTGTCAACAAACCAGACAGTAAATTGAATGCACTGAGTATACAAATGAATAATAATGTAGTTGTATACTAGACTTTCAATTGACACACAGGTTTAACAAAAAATAAAAACATACGCTGATCCGGTGATGCAGTTAAGAAAAACGACACTATTCATCGCTATTAAAGGTACTATCAATTTTTAATACCAAATTATAATAAACAACATTAAATAAGAAGTTGAGTGACGTGGCAGCATGCGATCCGCTCCTTAAACTAGTGCTACAACACTATTTAAGTATATTTAAGTGAGGGACAACCAAAAACCACACAGTCAAATTAGTGTTATTTACTCTCATACTGATGGACGAGTGGTGCCCACCATAGGATACCAGCCACCATCATATGAAAGAGAAGGCCCGATGCTCCGAACTTAAAACCACAGTAAAAGAATATTCTGACAAAACCTCACCAAGTTCTGGCCTAAAAAACACGACAAAGGGAGCATACCACGACGCTTTGTCGCAACGTGAAGAGTGTCCAATGTGATGATGCCATCTGTCAAAGGCAAAAGCTCACACTGTACTTCAGCGGTACCATTTGGAGGAACCCGTCTGCAACCAATCACAATGTAAACAAAATATGTGAAAATTCACAAACCATTCTGTAAATAATTACATTCAAATGTCATCTAGAACGTCTAGCCAAATCCAGATCAAAATTGAACTCTGAATCGGAAATCAAACGTAATATTAATGTCGCGCCTTAAAGTGATTTAAAGTCCAATCCCAATCCATACCCAGAAAGGAGTAATCCTCACGACAAGCTCATTACATTCAGACAACATCCCAATCGTAATCTTTAACCTAACACCTAAATCCCACACATCCCAAATCCCAACTCCAATAAAAAATCTCTGCATAAATGGCCAAACCTCTGGAAAAATAACACATAATGATTCCCTCCACACAAATACAAATAAGAAAAGTGACCATTGCCCCCAAAAACAATAGCCAGAGCTCAGAGCTCATTTTGCAAAGATTAAAAAAAAAAATACGAAAAAGAAACCTGAAAATAAGAGAAAAAAACTGAAAAAAACTAAACTGAAATAGCTGATAGTGTAGGTAAAATTGATACAAAAAAACATACCCAATAGGGACTACAGATTGGAGCCACAAATGTGATCGATCATATAACTGTTCTGCGACAAGTTCTGCGGCCGACGTCGTTCTTTCGATAACTCCGGTGGTTCGTAATCGTAAATTTTCGAGAGTCGCAGAAGAAATTCCAAGTAAGCTTTCCATTCGTCGAACAGGCGGCAAAGAAATGATTCGCGACAAGAAAGCCCCTGAGGGCTGGTTTCAAACAATGGCAAAATTTTAGCAAAAGAAGTTAAAGAACTGGCCAAATGAAAAAGGATATAAACGATGACTGACAGATGAAAAGACTAAGGAAAGTGATTTGTCATTCAACAACGTATTTTCAATATTCAACCCCACATTAAATATACTAGTCATTTACACAACGAGCCATCCCCAATAATTCCTCTTCACCAGACTTCTTCTGCAAATTCCCTTTAATTCTCCTCTTTGAAATCACCTGTTGCGAAAAACTCGACACAGATCTCATCAGTTTTTTGCTCCCAAACGATTCCAGTCTTCTGTCCTTCTCTCCTTCCACTTCTACCTTCATCTTAAATGGTTGTCCCTCTCCTTTTGATGATGTGTTTGACATTGAAACATGTTGTTCCCCATTGGAGTTTCCTTCACCCTGACTTTCCGTCGTGTCGTTCATTTCTTGAAAAGAGCCTTGAGGACTTCCAGGAAAGGAGAGACGAGAAAGAGCGGTAGTTGCCAGGGAGCTCGGGGCTAGGAGCGTGAGATTGAGTTCAGAAGAAGTTAGATTTGTGGCACTGACTGTAACCATCTGCAAGGAAGAAGAAGAGAAGGTGAGAAGATGACTGGGGAGAGGGAGAGGGAGAGGGGGAGAGGGAGAAAGAAAGGGGGGGAAGAGAGGGAGAGGGAGAGGGAGAGGGAGCGAGGGAGAGGGAGAGGGAGAAGGAGAGAAGGAGAGAAGGAAAAAGAAAGGGGGGAGGAGAGGAGGGGGAGCGAGGGAGAGGGAGAGGGGGAGAGGGAGAGGGAGAGGGGGAGAGGGGGAGAGGGAGAGGGAGAGGGAGAGGGAGGGGGAGCGAGGGAGAGGGAGAGGGAGAGGGGGAGAGGGAGAAAGAAAGGGGGGGAGGAGAGAGGGAGAGGGAGAGGGAGAGGGAGAGGGAGAGGGTGAGGGAGAGGGTGAGGGAGAGGGCGAGGGGGAGGGGTAGGGGGAGGAAGAGGAAGAGGAAGAGGGAGAGGAGAGAGGGAGAGGGAGAGGGAGAGGGAGAGGGAGAGGGGGAGAGGGAGAGGGAGAGGGAGAGGGAGAGGGAGAGGGAGAGGGAGAGGGAGAGGGAGAGGGAGAGGGAGAGGGAGAGGGAGAGGGAGAGGGAGAGGGAGAGGGAGAGGGAGAGGGAGAGGGGAGAGGGAGAGGGAGAGGGAGAGGGAGAGGGAGAGGGAGAGGGAGAGGGAGAGGGAGAGGGAGAGGGAGAGGGAGAGGGAGAGGGAGAGGGAGAGGGAGAGGGAGAGGGAGAGGGAGAGGGAGAGGGAGAGGGAGAGGGAGAGGGAGAGGGAGAGGGAGAGGGAGAGGGAGAGGGAGAGGGAGAGGGAGAGGGAGAGGGAGAGGGAGAGGGAGAGGGAGAGGGAGAGGGAGAGGAGAGGGAGAGGGAGAGGGAGAGGGAGAGGGAGAGGGAGAGGGAGGGGGAGAGGGAGAGGGAGAGGGAGAGGGAGAGGGAGAGGGAGAGGGAGAGGGAGAGGGAGAGGGAGAGGGAGAGGGAGAGGGAGAGGGAGAGGGAGAGGGAGAGGGAGAGGGAGAGGGGGAGAGGGAGAAAGAAAGGGGGGGAGGAGAGGAGGGGGAGCGAGGGAGAGGGAGAGGGAGAGGGAGAGGGAGAGGGGGAGGGGGAGGGGGAAGGGGGAGGGGGAGGGGGAGGGGGGAGGGGGAGGGGGAGGGATAGGGAGAGGGAGAGGGAGAGGGAGAGGGAGAGGGACAATATATATAAGCTAAGGACAACTAAATCATTTCTAAGAGAGAACGAAGATTTTTTTTTTTTTAATAAAATACAGGTTAGTATTAAAAACACAATCAGTAATAGACTAACTAATATCAATGTAAATTAGTCTAATACAAACAATCCTCTACAAATGATGAGCGATGATGGTACATAATTGGAGTTTTTTTTAAACTAGAAACTGAGTGCCAACCTGTGGGGCGAAATAGCCAGAGGAGATTTTGGAAGGAGAAGAAGGAGAAGGTTCATCGAGTTTAACAGAAAGGAGAAGGTCCCTCCTAGGTCGAGGTTGCCAGGTAAGAGGATGTCGATAGTGCAATCGAGAATCTGTAAAAGATGATATTGTTTTCCATATTTAAGTCCGATATTTAAAAATTGAGTTCACATATTGCAGATTGTTTTGGCAATCAGTTTTTATTTTTCACTAAATGATTTTCTGATGGTACTGAAGTTGTTTTTGCCTGAAAATGCAGTTATTTCCCTGTAATGTCAAGATTTAACTGATAATCCTTTGACAAAATACGTCGGCCAAAAAGATTGTCAAAAATTATGGATTGGAAAAATTGAAGTTTGATAGAGGTTGAACCAGGGAGACAACGAACAGAGAAAGAGAAGAGAGGGAGAGATGAACGGAAGAGGAAGGACGCAGGAAAGGTTTGTTAATCTCAAATTGACAAAATTATTCCAACATTTTCATCAAACTTTGACAAAAAAAGGGGAAGGGAAAAATCATTGCATGCCTTCATGAGCACCCTCCCTCCCTCCCTTCCCCCTCCCCTCCTTCCCCCCTCATTCCCCATCTAATTCAGCTTTTCCCTCTTTAAAACCAAAATTTGCATTCCTTCACCTGAATAGGAACAAGAGCACGCTATCACCAAGGAATACTCCCATTCATTTGCCTCCTCTGTCCCTCCATCAGAGTTGTTTTTTTCTCCCGTTGCCTCTTCTGATAATGACTCCAGCCGTGAATTATTATTTGAATGTGGTTTTCCCGAAGGAGTTCCCGTGGAAGGGACAGCCATGGCGGTTTGAGACGGTCTAAGGACGAAGGAATGTTGTTCTCCAGGCCTGGACATAAATTTCAAAATTAGTTTAAAACAGGGACTAGATGACATTTTTTTGACAATTATGAAATAAAAATGTCGAAGTTTGTGCTTGAACGTTATCAGAAGCTGCAGAATTTCTGTCAAGAATAGCAAATTTCTGTCAGGAATTGGAAGTATTCTGTCACAAATAGCAAATTTCATGTCAAAAACAGTCGGTTTTCTGTTAGAAAGCAATGTCATTTTCAGGAAGCTACTGTAAAAAAAATGAAAAGACAGCAATAATATAAAAAAGATCCCAGGTTCCTGTCAAAAACCCAAAATGTATGACAGAGTGCAGAATTCTTGACATTGTTAAAGCATTGTGAAATTTTCAGAGGGGGAGCCAACAAGAGTGGCAGTTTGAAAAATTGAAAGGTCGAATCGCCTCTCATATTCTTACGTGAAACGACTCATATGCCCTCAGAGATTAAGAAGACACTTGGTAGATGTATTTTTTCCTTAGCAAAAAAGTTAAACACACCCTCTGAGGCAAGAATTCCTGACTAACAAACTAATC
Source organism: Zygnema cylindricum (assembly GCA_037447655.1). Taxonomy (NCBI): domain Eukaryota; kingdom Viridiplantae; phylum Streptophyta; class Zygnematophyceae; order Zygnematales; family Zygnemataceae; genus Zygnema; species Zygnema cylindricum. The sequence goes on from JBBHKE010001456.1 coordinate 24,779, forward strand.
CATTGTTCCATCCATTAATTTATGAATAGTGAAGAAAAAATCGTACAGAATGCACAAATAGTCACTGAAGTCAAGAAAAGTCATCAGAAGTCAACGAAAAGTCAAAAAAAGTCAACAGGAACTAAAAACAAGTCTGAGTCAAGTGGATAGCTGCTAGTAAAAGTGAATTGAAGTTAAAAAGAAAGTCAATAGAAGTCAGCATGAGTGAAGGAAAACCTGAGCATTAAACCTGGGAGTTGATCCTGACCATCCCCTGACTCCACAGGTGCCACGTGGACAGGGAGAGGCCCCTGACATTTATTTTGAGGGCGACACTCCATACTGATACTGTCAATATAAATTACCATATCTAAAGTTTCACCTTCATCTTTGGGCAAAATATTCTGCAAAAAAACGGAAAGCAACAAGAAGAAATCTTCCATAGTATTAACAGTCACTACTGTAAAAACTTACTAGTTTGTATACTTATATACCATAGAGACTTGCGGAAAAAGTGCAAGGAAACCGCAAAAGGAAAGTATTACTGGAATTTGAGTGGTCAGCACTTGGGAATGTGGTCAGTTTGATCGCATTACCATAAAATAGTGTGGCTTCAAAAATTAATTACATAGTTTAAAACTTCCATATACTAGCAGCATGGACCTGATACGGTCTTATGCACGATATTCCTGGTTATTCCTGGGTATGTTCAACTAAAGAAGAAGAATGAATCTGCAAACTTGTTTTTGAAATGCAAGGCAATTATATTCAATAAAGCCTCCTGGTTATAGTTCCCTCAACGTATCCACTAGGATCTGTTGCCATCAGTAAAACCCAATTCATTACATACCGATGGACTACTCGACAAAACATTTACTTCTGACTGAGCTTTCAGAATTCATGTCGAAGTATTCTGATTACTTTTCTTACAATTTTCCTTAGCCACAATTGTACTTTTAAATACATGTCAGATAGAGGCCATTCCTAGCCCTACCATTTCTATCAAGAAGGTCTTGCGTATTTCCTAGACCCTCTTATTATTTTCACTTCAAGTTGAGGTTTACTCATATAGGACTTTTTACAGTTAAAAAGTTTCATACAGGCCAGAACTATTAAGGAGAGGCTTTTATCCCTACAAACACATTAAACCTTACGGTACATTCAACAACCATCGATTCTGTTTTCTTGTTCATTCATATCAGTAGATTACTGTAAGCTAAAATTTTGTTCAGGTTTTGGTTAAGGGCTGTCAGAGTTTCGATTAAGGGCTGTCAGTGTTACAGATAAAAATTAATTACTGTTAGGGCTTTGTTTTTCTCCCCCTCTCTCTCTCCCCCTCCCTCCCCCACTTCCCTCTCTCCCTCAACCCCCCCCTCCCCCCCCGCTTACCCCTCTCTCTCTCTGGTTCTGGTCTTAAGTTGTTATTGCTTTGGTTAAGGTATTTCAAGGTTTGCAGAACACTAAACAACTCTAAAAAAAAGAGAGGCATCCTTACCTCTATCAACACACAAATAAGATCTTGCATATTACATTCAGCGATATGACTCTCCACGAGTATAGGTTGAAGAACTGAAACCGGTCGTAACCATCGCCTTCCGGGAACATAACATCCATTCAAACCACACTGTCCTGCGAATCTTTGAGGCTCTAAGTTTGAAGCTCGGAAAGAGAGAAGTCCCTCCGCCCCTATTACACCCATATCTCTTTGGGCACCTACTAAGTCAAGGTCGGAAAAGGTGGAGAGAGAGGAGAGAGAGGAGATGATGGAAGGAGAGGGAGAGATAGGAGGGGATTGAGTGACGGGAGAGTTTGGGATTCGTGAGAGGGAGAGGGAGAAGGGAGATGGGGAGGAGGAGGAAAAGGAGAAGGAATGGGAGGGGGTCCAGGAGGTACTTTGAGATACACTGGGAGGTGGTGGGTTTGTTTGGGCTGGAGGCTTATCTAAAGGTAATAACCATTGTTGTAATTGACTCATAGGACCAATACTTGGAGAGTTAAAACCCTTTCCAATTCGAAAAGAAGGAGAAGGGAGAGGAGAGTTGCGAGGAGTTGTAAGATCTTCTATATCCTGTGAAAATTTTTCAATTCTCTCGTATTGGAGAACTTCTAGAACCGCATCACGAGTCAGAACGTTTGTGTCAATACAAACCTCCAGCAGAACCTGTTTCCCCCCAAAATCAACCTGACAGATAGAATTAGAATGACTTACATGAATATCACCATATGGATCGTGGATCAATGCCACAAAAGTACCACAGATATAATAAGCATATAAGCTAGTGCAATTAGAGTGAAAAAAGTAAGAAACAGATTAAGAATAAGAACAGGAATAATAAGCACAAAGATGAATATACCATACATTGACAATTTCTAAAGCGTGTACATAATCACTTGCCAAATACTTGAAACTAAGTGCACACAGTGACATTTTCTAAACTTCGTATCATTGTCGCTGCCAAAAATTGGAACAAAAGAGACTAATAAGCCATGAATAGGAAGGAAACTACTAAAAAGGCAACTAAATTATGCATTTAGAAGTTTGGCATATAAAAGAGTACCGCAACATCGCCATTTTCTAATGCTCGAACGGCAATCACTTGCCTCGCGAGACCACCGCCAGAGAGAGGATCAAAATGAGAACTCTCCATAGTAATGGGAGTACATCCATATTTTCCTAATCTTGTCGAAACTTGGGGAGAAGGCTTTTCCTCACCATTCCCTATCTCTTTTCCTCCTACCCCATTGATGTCAAAGCGAAAAGAACTCGCTAAAGGTAAGGAACCAGAGGTAGTCCTGCTATAATCCTGTTGCCTAAACACAAACCACAAAAGGAAATAACATCAACAACTCTGAAAAGAATATGGTTCCTATCTTCTCCTCTCCCTCTCCTCCCTCTCGTCTTATGTTTAAGTTCTCCCCTAGGCACGCCCTTACGTTGTCTACCTCCAACTCAAGATTAAAATATACCCTTAAGGTTTTTGCGGTTCACAAGGTAAAACTTAAGGAACATCTGGGTTCTCTAAGCTAAAAAGTCATTTTCATTTCCAGTTTTCGTTGAGACAAAAAAAAAAAAACCGTAACCAAACGTTTTTCTTTCCTGATCACTTAAAGCCTGTCGAAGCCCAAAACAGTAGTGAATTTTTCTTACCCCGATTGAGTCGCAGTAGTAGGATCTGATATGCGTACTAAATAATGGGATCTTTGGGCACTCTCAAACAAAAGACGACTTCGTCTTCTGTGACCTTCTCCCCCCGCAAAACTTGGAAATCTTTGAAGTCCCGACGCGACACGTACACTTTTTGAGAGAGGAAGAGAACGAGAGAGAGAAGGACCCATGAATAACTTTCCTGGCTTATCGTTGTCAAGGGAAGAGGAAGATTTTCCGACAATTTCATCATCAAGGTGAGTTGGAGCAAGTCGCCGAAGAGCAATAACAGATTTAACTACCGAAGAAAAAGATTTTGATCTCCGATGTTCACCGATGCTTATATTGGATGGAGATTCAACTTTTACAAATTCTACGGAAGGTTCTGGAGCCACAAGTTCAGTTACTGAAGGATCTACCGGTGTGATGTGGACAAGAATATGCATTCGTTCACCTGATAAGTAAACAAAAATGGAAAAAAATGGAAAAAAATGAGAAAAAAAGGAAAAGAAGCAAAAAGATGCAGACACATTTCATAAACTGGCGATTAGATTCTTAGAAAAGGTATTCATTAGTTTCATTCCAACAAATGAAGGAAAAAGGTATTTTGATAGTTGGTTCATGGCTTACTCCCCATATTTTCATTTAAAAATAAACAGGATAACCAGACAAAAATCTCAACGTCTGGACCTTTTGGAGTGTATCAAGTTGAAAACAAGTTAAAGAAGAGGCAAAACATGGCAAAACAGAGAAACTTTTTTGACTCTGCCGCGGTGTTGAATTTCCAAATCATTATTTTTTGTGAGATCCATCTGCCCAAACTCAAAAAAATGTGGACCATCCAATATTACAGGAAATAAATGATAACAAAAAACACAAACATAAAAAACAAAGGCGCTTTAGGGAAACATCGTCAATTTTAAAAATCTCAAAGGATAGTAAGCAAAAAGAGCACATTGAGGATTGTTTAGAAAGAGAGAAACGTGGGACCAATTGTAGATAAGCCTTCTAAGTTTCATACAGAAAACAACCTTACCTGCAAAAACAATATTTCTGCCGAGATTGGCAAAAGAAGCTGCGTCAGGCGTGGAATCCCAACCCTGTGGTATTGAACCTGTAAAATTACATATAAAAAATGAAAAAACCCCGTAAAATAAGTCTAAAAAGCAGTTTTAACAGTAGAGATCTTAATTGGGTGTTCTAAGAGGAATCTCGAGGCAAGGGAAATAGCTATTTTCACTGATTTGGAACAATAAGTCTAACAATTCAAAGCCTACTCAAAACATTCAAACACCGAAGTACAGTTGGAGTGAAAAGCTAGTTACTTGCTAGTGTAGCCAGAAAACACAACAGCATTCCAATGTCTCGCTATTCTGAGACTGGAAAAATGTGGAAACAAATCGCCATGTGGAAACACATTCTGACTCATAAGGAACAATGTTCAAGTAAAAAGAGATTTTCAGGATCATTATTGCAACTACACATAGCTGCTAAGAATGTGCTAACACTGAGTACCATCGTTCTAAAGTATGGACGTTCTACGTTCTAGGTTTAAATTTATTTTAACCGGTAGAGCATACTCCTCATTTTCATTAGTTTGAAATAATAAAATAAGTATCCACTTAGGGCTTTTAGCGCACACAAAATGGTGTCGCCCACATTTATGTCTCACCAATATAGGTGGTCTGTCCATTACAGTTACCTTAAGGAGTACACTTTCCTATACAAGCAACCATAAGGCTTGGAATCTCCATTTTAAATTCCTCAATCGACTAAAAAAGTTTGCTACCTCTGTAAAGCTTATGTACAAATTCCTTAACTGTTATAAGTTTTCTGACATTAGAAACATCCAAGAGAAGAATATTGTTGCGAACTTTTGAAGGAAAATCAGCCCAAATTCATTGCATAAGGCTTAAACTCCAATTGTTGGCTTTCACCGGTCAATTTAAACAAGAGGTATGAGCCCGCTATTCTCTGCACTAGCAATAATTTGGTTGCAATATGTCATAAAGAGAGTGTCCATTAGACAGTCCAAATCCTTATGCAAATTGGTACCTTAAGACATTGTGTCCTATGGTGTAAAGGTCACACGACGTGGATTTCATATTGTTTTGCAACAGAAAAGACGAAGGAAGTATGAAAAGCAAGAAAAGACATACATCATTGCATAGGAAAAGAATGTTAGATACAGTTGCAGCCATAAGTATGAAAAATAGGAGTTCCGATGTTGGCAAAAAAAAAATCTTGCCTGAAAATGTGACTCGGGATAGATCAAAAGAACAAAAAAACTGAAGGATAAGAGAGAAGCAAATTTACGAACTGTAAAACTAACTTCCAGAAGATGCCTTTTCAAAAATTGAAGGTCACATAAACAGTGCACCGCTGTTTGTGTGCATTCTATAATTACAATGGGTCGCCATTGAAAGTAATACTTTATCTCATCAATTGCGAACACACCTTGCTGCAAAATATTACTTGCGATTAACGTGATCCACAAAGCCAAACGAAAAACACTTCGAACTGCTAAAGATGGTGCTAACAAGAGTAAAAGAACACTTTCCAAACATACATTGGAAGTGATGTTTCCTGTCTCAACATAAGATGAAATGTCTTTAAATTTCCTTGAAGAGGTGGTTTTATTCAAATGCCACAGCAAACCGGCATGCTTTTTTGCTCGTTCTATCGATATTATAGCAGAACTAAAATTTACACCGCAAGGACACCTAACATCACCTGCTACTGATGTGTAAGATGTAATAAACCTCAAGCTATAGACCACTTTTCTGGATATAAACATTAGATTCATGTATTGTACAACGCTAACCAATTGACTCGCTAGGGACTTTCCGGTTTTTTCCTGACATTTTAGAGTCCAATGATGTGGATCCAGAAGAACAGATGGTAGGATTTACTGGGGCCCATAGTAATTTAAGTTGCCAGCATCAACCAGAAATTCGCCATAAGCAGAATTAGTCTCTTCACAGTGGAATACAGACTTTTGTGAACAAAAAAAAGTGTTGAAAGATACGTTCAGGTTTTTTCCTGCCATCTGAAAACCACAGTCCACATGATGTGATGGGCAATGTCTTGTTAGCCTTTAAAACCAGATGATAGCAAACCATTAACAACATACAAATGGCCAATCTTCACCAATTGCATGTGGACAGTGTGGACCACACTAATATTGAATTGATATTATTTTGGACCAAAGCTATCAATGATAACCAGTGTGATGTTGCTGATTCATCAGAATTTGATTGGATTGGAAAGCGGTAAAGAAGACATTTAGCATGTTAACAGGAAAAGACGGCCCCCCACGTATGTTATTGAATTTGGTTCACATTATTTCACGTTTAGGAGTCGAAAGTAGGCATATGGAAATTCGTGTTGTCCAGACTGATCACAATAAAGTGTACGCAGTTCACCGCAATATCTGGACAAAGTACTAGTAGTACAGACAAGGAAAAGTATTTATCCATGCCGGTAAAAGGTTGCAAAAAAGGCCAACGAGTTCTATTTTTCCACTCTGGTTCTAATACAAGGACAGCTGTGGTCTGCACCAACGTGTACTAAAAGTCACACCAACTTTGGTGGCGCTCAATTTTGAGGTTGTTCAAACATGTATGCAAGAGGAAAGACGGTTGGAGATGTCTTAAAAAAAAAGGGAAAGAAAAATGTAACATCTGAAGATTCGCATAACAACAGTGGACTTCAACGAGCAACTTAGGAGTTTGAGATACTTGTCTTTAAAAAAACAAGAACTGGGTCACAAAATAGACCCCTATGTGACCGACAACTTTGCCAAAAAGTTGAAACATAAAAGGGACCAAAGAATGTAAATGGAATTCACATTGGTCCAGTTAAAACTGTTCTCTGAATTGGTGGTAAAAATTTAAACAAAAATATCTTTTCGGAATTTCGTATTGCAACATAAGTGATTTGATTTTAAGCCCGTTCTCTCATTCTTTGTTAATTGCATTCCATTTTTGGGTGACTAGTTTTGACCAAAAAAATAAAAATTGAACAGACTGAGAGAAACTTTACTTTTAGCAGAGACTTTGTCTTCAAATGTTATAATTGCAAGAAAAAGATGTGATCAAATTCCTGTTTATGTGTGAAAGAACAATTGAGCAGAAAAGGAGAGATTATGACGCGAAGAGAAGAGAGGGGACACGAAAAATGTATTCAGGAGAAGAGAGAGGACAGAGAGAGTAACAAAGCGAAATGGCGAATAAGAAAAAAAAAACACAAGAGAGGGTGCGTGAAAGATTGAGATAAATAAAAGAGATTAGATATTAAAGAGAGAAAGAGAAATCATCAAACAGACAGATCTTGAGAGAGAGAGAGAGAGAGGATGAACAGGATACAATAACCTCAGATGGCAGTACAGTGGTGTGGCCCTCCAATGGCATGCGAGATCGCACTCTGTGGCTCTCCATGGACGCCTTACCGCCATCGCTAATCACAGGATCACTGCTGCTCAGCGGGTAGTAGTGGCCCGAGCCGAACCCTGGACTGTCCTTGTCTTTTTCGCCGCCGGACATAGCCTACAACGAGACAAAATGTTCGGCAGAGGACCAGGACATAGCCTACAAGGAGACGAAGACTACGCCAGAGGACTAGGCGGGGAAACTCTGTGTAAATTCCGAGGGAGGACGAAGGGAGTGGGAAGGGAACATGGGGAAAATTGAGAGAGGACAAGTGGAAAGCCGAAAAGGTCATACGCAGCAGTCACAAGACAGACCGCTGACTGACGAATGGCTGGAAGTCATGTACGACAGGAAAGCATGTGAAAGCTGTACGTAAATGTGTAAAAGGTACGATTTCTGGTACCGTGCCGTACTACCCATGTGCCGATATGTACGAATTACGTAGCTTGCAGAACATGACGCCAGAAAGCGATTTAAACTGCTTATATTACGTCATCAAATTTGATGTGGCCTGTGGACCCCTGCAGTATGAGTTACCGAACTGTACAATACCGTAATGAACCAAATTTACGAAAATATAGTGTGGATTCCATAAACCCTGCGGGAATTTCTCACAGAGCAAATTCTGTGCAGCGATTCGTTTGGAACAGGAGAACAGCTCCAGAAATTTCCGCACAGTTTGCGAATGCCGCACAGAATACAGGCACCTTTTGTTTAGTGCGTGTGTTTTAAACTTCTAAAAACAAAAAGCTTCTAAAGAGCAGTGTTTACAAAGATACAAGTATTCTAGAAAGATATGAATTGCTGAAAGCTCTAAATATTATAGAAGCTTGAGGCTTAACGTTTTAATTTAGATCTGTCCTACATATAAGGGTGAAGTTCCATCAGACGTTTCTGTAGTCGTACGGCCAACTCTACACCGCGAATCGTAATTAGAGTAATGAAAAAATTAGAGTAAAAAAAAAAAAAAACAATTAGAGTAATGAACTCTAATTTACGTGATAGAACTTTTTCACAGAGGAAGTTTACACTAATTTATTTAAGTACTCTATATTGGGTTATGTCGGCAATAATTATCCGCGCTGAAATTACGAACACTAAATTAAGTAGACGTACAAAATCTGTCAGTCCGTATAGTTTTGACTTCATTATGACGCTAGTATTATTTGTCGCGCTGAATGTCAGTTAATGTTCACACTGACGACGATGCTGTCGACGGACGAGAGTTATGCGAACGGCTTTTTTTCGATGTGGTTTATTTTTCGCTTAGTGCGATTTCACGTGCGAGCGCGATTCTATTAAATCATTATTTGTACCTTTTTACTTAAAAAAGTACAATTTTGCACGGTCGAACGTCGTCCGTACTCCACACTATTTTAAAAAGAGCTTATATTACAATTTTATACGCTAATTAAACTCACCTAAATTAGAATAATGAAAAAAATAGAATCATTTACTCTATTTGATGTCATAGAGTCGAAATTTCGAGCGACCGAATTAGAGTAATTTACTATAATTACGATTCGCGGTGTACAGACCGGGTCGATTGAGGGTGGACTTCCATTAGGCGTCTCAGTAATTGTACGAAAAAATTTAATGAAGGGCCTGCCTTCCATTAGGTTGCGTCAGTAAACCACTTTTTTTTTGCGTGGCTCATTCTGGTTGGTAATACAAAGGTTAATATTCGATGCTTAAAATCTTCAAAGAATCTTAGAATGCAAAGTTTGAACGCAATATCTGTATGAGCGGAGGTAATATCTGTATCAGCGGAGGTAATTAATGACTCGTACTGAGGGGCATTAAATGTACTACCCAAAATTTCAAAACGCAACGACAAAGGCGGCGGCAAACTTTGATGGTGGGAGCGTGACGGGATAATTCGGCGGATTCGCTTCCACGCTGGCGGAAGGCACATGGCCCTTGCGACGTGTACGCACATACGTGCGCGCTCATCGTGGATTATTTTTACCTTTTCCACGCGGCCTATTTTTACACGTCCAGTCTTCGAGAATTGTCCTCCCTGTGCACGGTCTTAACAAACTGTAGGGTTAGTGACGTGGCATCTCGGATAAAAAGTGAAATAGCATCCGACGGTCCCAATTTACGCCTACAACCTTGGACATTTTTCTGTAATGATGTTTTCCTTGGAAAAAAAAAAAATGTACGGACCTGTACGAAGCGGTATGGCCGTCAGTAAAAAACCCCACTTTTTCGCTAATGGAAGGCCACCTTGATAGCCTATTCCCACCGGAGCATTTCCCATTCCGATGATTTTCCGTTTTCTGATAAAATATGAAACTTTTAAAATCCTTTGTACGTGCAAAACTTTCTTTCTATTTGTCGAACAGCGATCCTTTCATTCATAGCCTATTCCCACGGGAAAAAATTCACTTCCGCAACAGACGGACGGTCGAATAATGTACGGCTTTCTATGAAAAACCGTACAAAAAATATTGCCGGATGTAGAAGTCGGGTTAAAGTAGCGTATTTCGCCGAAAAGCTGACGTAGCCAAAACAACATCGAACGGCTATTTCATTGCACTCGCGCGAAACAACTGCCGGTTTTGAACCACCGTCGTCGTCCTTCGAACATTCAATACTGCAGGTTTGTTTTCGCGCCTATGTTTGATGACGTCGAAACTTGTACGTTTTCCGATCAGTTTCGGAAAATCAAATGCTCCGGTGGGTATCCATCACGAAGAATATGTAAACCACGTGTTTTAAATTGACTGGCGCCACGAAAGCTACGATCCGATATTGAATATATTTCAGATTTTTAGCACAGACAAACTTAACTTCAAATATTCACTTGCGTACCATGTACCTGCGTACGAAGTAATCATACGACAAAACTTTTATACTTTTTGCGGACGCCAGTCTGTACGCCAACTCATTTTTTTAGGGTTCTTGTTTTCGAACATAACGAAAGTCTTTTGAGACAAATAGTGTGACAAACAAAAGTTATCGAAAACAGCGTGACGAAGGAGTGTTACGAGATTACATTTTATTTTTGGTTATATTTTTTAAAGCGCGCGTCATGTGCAAATTTCGTCAATTTTCATTGGTTTTACATCATGACACGTAGCTTAATCGTCCAGCGTGTCACAATGTTTTTCTTTATTTATCTGCCAACCCACCTCCTCGAGGTGGGTTGACAATTACAGAGAAAAATGAAGCGAACGCCTCGCAGATGAACATCCGACGGTCTGTATTACCTCTCAGACCTTCGGATTTTTCGTATAAAAACAAAATAATCGGTACGTTTTGGTACAGATAGTCGCAGATTTCTATAAACTACCCCACTTTTTGTCTGATGGAACGTCACCCTAAGATATGTAATCGCTCACCAAAATAGTATTATGGCTGGAAATCAATATTATATACTATATTTAAGTCAAATGATCGAAAGAAACCTGCGCCTAATTAGCGTTATCTGTGCTAAACCATCTGCGTGTGTACCATATAACCAATTTAGTCATTTGCCATTACACAGGCACACATACAACAACATACAAAAAATATATATATAAGATACGTTTCCATACTGATAACAAACGAAGAAAAATCATCACAACCGTACACAATTAGTACACATGCCCTATGGTCAATTAAAAGTATTGTTGTGTATCGGATGAAATATTGTCGCGATAAAACCGATACCGATAGTCATCAGCTATCGAACGGTGAGGGGTACCGATATATCCGTACAAAAAGTATGGAATTTATGGTACGGAAAAATGTACGAAATGTGTACGGAGATGTTACGATGCAGGGGGGGGGGGGGGGGGGGAGGGAGGGGGGGGGGTGTGTGGGGGGGCTTTTGAACTTTTTTTCACAATCACTTTCCGTACCAAAGTATGGAGTTATTGCCGATAGTAACGATCCAGTGTTATTGTGATGAAAAACAGTTATTATCTTTTTCAGGGTTTTTTAATATCGATTATCGGTAGGCCCAAAAAGAAGGGGCATATCGGTTATCAGCAGATGGCTACCGATACACAACACTAATCAAAAAGCCTAACCTGTAGATTAGGGTTGCGTATAATTGATTGAATGTAGCTAAATGTCAGCAAATAATAAAAATCGAATGAACCAAAAGCTATGAATAACCGGAGATAGAATTGCGGCTAATTCCAAGGTGACGTAGTACCCAATATGGAGAACTTGTAGGTGCACTTGGTGAATATTTCAAACTTAAATCACGAAAGTAGTTTTATCATAGACTCGCAGCTGAGTGATAAGCTTAGGATTCAAGGATCAATGTACAGCAATGTACATCAATATGCTCATAATTTAGCCGGAAAAAAAAAGGGAGAGAGAAAGAAACCTTTGCATCACAAACAAACCACTTTATTCACTCCGACCATCCCACTTTACCCTAAAAAATCCTCTCGACCGTAGTTTTGAAGTGCGAAAACAATTGGTAATGCTACATATTGTTACTCCACGGTATTTTGTGTACAGCACGTGTACCTCAATTGTTTTCGCATGATAAACCTATGCTCTCAACCCCTTAACTGCATGCTTTCACCCATCGGAACTGGAAGGAGCAGCTACTCGTGATCATGCGAACAGTAACAACCTTTTCATCAGTTTAAAAACCAAAAAAAATGGCAACTTTGAAACGAGTTGAAGTTCTCGATCCGCAAGTATAACCAAAAAAGATGTTTACAACTCAGCTTTTCTAAAATTCTCCAGGTCACCTACCAACATTATTAAGCATCACCTGCCTCTTTCTAATGCACTCCTCTTTTCCCTCCTCTTTTTCCAATGCCCTAATCTCTTCCCTAATCTTTTCCCTCCTCTTCCCCCCCCCCCCTTTTCAAATTTCCTCTTTTCCCTCCTCTTTCCCAATGCATGTAAAGTATACAATCCACTCTAAGCTCCTGCTTCTGCTGCGGCTATCCTACGATAAACTGCCATATATGTTTTCCCTCCATTTCGCTCAACCTGTATCCACCCATTCCGACAGGTCTTCAGTTCCTAAGGCTCAGATTGTTTAAATCTTTGCGAGTTTCTACAGTTTCGTTTTGGCTTTTCCTTCTTTTGTTCGAATGGCTTACAGTCGCACAGTTTTCATATAAGTGTATTAATATTATTATTGTTATTATAAGGCTCAAGTCCCGATCACATGTTTATGAATATTTGGTATCAACTCAAACCATCTCCCTCTCCCGCCTCTCTCGTTCTCTCTCCCTCTTATAAATACGTGGAATCTTATACTTCAAACAGAGACAGACTTACTACCATCCCTAGTTTCAGAGGAAACTTCCCTCCCCCTCTCTCTGCCTCTCCTCAGTGGTGGAACAACTGGAACCCTCCCCTCTGATTACATGCAGTGGGGTTCAATGTGTGTTGTGGATCAAACCTTTAGACCTTCCTCTGAGCTCGTTGCTAAGAGCTCCACAACTGGATCAGCATCCTGCAAAACACAGACAAAAATGACAACTAAAAGAGTGAGAGGTGGAAGAGAGAGAGAAGACGGTTCACATTCATGACAGATTTCCACGATGTGATTAATCAGTTCTGTGAAGGATTCCTATATCTTGTATTGATTAGATTATACAAGCTTCTTCTGTCTGTTGAATATAGAATATAGAAGAAAAGCAGGTAAGAAGGATGTACACATCTTAGCAAAAAAAAAAAAAAACAACCTTGTTTCAGATGCGGATGCGGAAAAAAGAAAAAAAGACAGGATAAAGAGTAGAAAACTTCTATGCGTCCAGCACATAAAATTATTCAAACAAATACCAATGATTGCTCTTGGATTATGGCAGATTGGTTTCGGCTTTATCAGCCAAAAACCTATTATAATCAATAGGTGGGCGTATGAGGAAGTCAGCATACTAATGATGTATTGTGAGAGCCATCGATTAATCAAAACCCAGAAGTGAAAAAAAAATGTTGAGAACGGCTGATTCTCACCAGATCTTCTTGTGACACCTTTAGGAACAACGGATGTGCAGCAAGATGTGAATCCATCCAGACTCCCAATTCTTCCACATCAGTAATGGTGTAGAGAATTCCTGTTCTCTAACGACACCCGATACCACAAACACTCTCCAATTGAGGAACAATTGTATTGATTACCCTGCAGACAAAATAAATCTTCCAGCAAACAGAAAGACTTCGTGCATAAAATTCCTAATATATTCATATAAATCAAAAAGAGCAAGAAGCTGTGACTGACCTCCAACAGCCATCACATAGGCATATTCCGCAAGAAGAGCGGTCCTGTCACTCCCAGAGCCCTTATCAAATTTTTCAGCGGTGAAGATTATCTAGAACTGAATTTAGTACGCTCTATTCATGAACTTAATGTCCATATTTGAAATAATATAAACATACTAGTAAATTGAACATCAATGTCCTTCTTTGTACCATTTTACTTGCTTTTTGTGCATATCGTGGTGAAGTTAAAGGCAGCACCATATATCCAAAACGACAGAGTTGTCATAAATTTCCAATTATAAAAACTTTCTGTTCAGAACAAATGCCCTTATTGCTCTGTGTTTTTGCCCAGCTAATACTCCCATTTTTTCATTTTCTTTGCTTTATCGCTCAAGCTTTGTGTGTCCAATACTGCAATGTTCACAACCTTCCAACTTTCAAAGATACAAATCAAATTAGAAAAACTAAAAATAAATAAACTTGTAATGTGACAAATCTGAACTGGACCTTAGCCCTTACATCATAACTTACATACAGACATTAAGATTGTGACGATGAGGTGAATAATTCCCAGGCCACAGGTCCAATGGTCTCACGTGATAATCCTCCGTCGATGGTTCTTCTCTTTGAAGTGAGGATCCGGGAACAGAAAGAACATCTTAGTGAGCTGTAGCACAGAAAAACCACTGGCATACTTTAACCAAAGTTTCAAAGATTAAAAATAGTACCACTTAACTGCCTCGTTCAAAAAAATGATTCTTCAGAAACACAAGCTCATTTCCCGAGCATAAAAAAAAAAGAACTTCACAACTGTAGTACTCCAGGCACTCAAATGAGCACTTGAAAAAACAAATTAGAGTAAATGATTTCCTTCAAAACCCCCAAATTCCCAAATAGCGTCAATAACGCTAATTGTTTCATTACGCTATCTATTTCATTACGCTAATAGCGATTCACGGTGTAGTTATTAGTGTTAACAATTTTTTCGCCACTTCAAACATCTTTTCTCCGTACACACTTCTCCGATATTCAAATGAAGACCGCTAATTGAAAGCTGAGAATCTTACCTGCCAATCGCAACCGTCAGATATACAATCTGATAAGTGTGTACGGAGAAAAGATGTTTTAATCGATGAAAACAGCATTAACAGTAATAGCGATAGACGATTAGACGGTGTACAGTACACTAACCGTGTATCGCTTCGTTATTAGTGTTAAATGGCTTTTCGCAATTCCAAACATCTTTTATCCGTGCACACATGTTCAATTTTCGAAGACAGACGGCCAATCGGAAGGTTAGATTTATTCCTTCAATCGGAACCGTCAGATTTATAACGACAAGGATGCAGGAAGAGAAGCTGAAAAAATCATTATCGCTAATAACGATACACAGTGTACTGTCCCTGTTGCTTCACTGTACGAAGGGTCTTTTGTCCTTGATTCTGTCGTCACCAATAGGCACATTCTATTGGCTCCTCAAGTCCTGGAGCTGAAAGAATGATTGTTGTAGACATATTTTTGGCGTTTCCTTCGATTTTTTGACGTTTTCTTCTTCAGGGTAGCCACGCCGACCTACCCGACACAAAGGCGTCACGAATGACGCTGAAATCGGCTCTGACAGATCTACTATACCTAACAGTGCATAGAACTGCACATGGCTAACCAGTACGGATTTTCTGAATGGCTGGACCGTACAAATACCTTTATTTCGGGCTCAGACTTTAAGACAAAAAAACAAAATTTGAGCAAGAGTACACAGAGGAGAACTCGAGATCAGTCTGTGATCTGCAGACTATTTTGTCTTTTAGTGAACCTTTTGACAAAATCAAACGCATGCATCTATTGCCCAAATACATGCGCTTACAGTACATTTGTCGTTAGCGAAATGATGATAACTGTACCCTGCGTTACAGCAGTGGTCTCTTTTAAAATTCCGATGGTCCTTGGATATTGATCTATTAGGATCGAAGTATCGAACGGTTTCCAGTAACGCTTCGGGTCCAATGATTGGACGGTCTTAACAAGCGTACTTTATTTTGAATAATTGCGCACCGTCTATTCTGGAAAGCACATGTACTGTACCTTCCGATACTGGAGTTAGGGTTTGATATATTACAGGCAGACCTGCTTGACGAAAAGTTTTAGGGTTGAGCGCTTCCCGCCGTCCTGAGCCGGCTATAAAGCAGTACCATAGTACAGTTTAGTACATTACAGTACGGCAATATAACGTCTTGTACTTTGCGTTAAATGACATGTCGTTTTATTCCTATCGGACAGATATATAATTTAGGGTTGGGATTGGGGTTTGTATTTTTGTTTTTGTGAGTTGCCGTGTTTTTCATTTGAGTTAGGGTGCTTTTATTTTCCTTTTTGTTGTTTCCTTTTTTTAGGGTGTGTTTTTGTCGCTCTTTTTGTTTTTTTGTTGTTTTTCAGTGTTGGTCATGCCACCCCTTTTGTACCCCCAGACTCAGATGGTTTACCATCGTGCTTTTTAATTTATTCTGCATTTGTGCAGAAAGTCATTTAAACTGCTTATATTAGGTCATCAAATTTGGTGTGGCCTGTGGACCCCTGCAGAATGAGTTACCGTACTGTACCGTAATGTACCAAATTTGGAAAATATAGTGTGGATGCCATAAATCCTGCGGGAATTTCTCACAGTGCAAATTCTGTGCAGCGATTCGTTTGGAACAGGAGAACAGCACCAGAAATTTCCGCACGGTTTGCGAATGCCGCACAGAATACAGGCACCTTTTGTTTAGTGCGTGTGCTTTAAACTTCTAAAGAGCAGTATTTACAAAGATACATGTTTTCTAGAAAAACCAGGGATTTTATCGAAATATAAAAGAGAAAATCAAAAGTACAATATGAATCGCTGCAAGCTCTAAAAAATATAAAAGCTTGAGGCTTAACGTTTTAATTTAGATCTGTCCTACATATAACATATGTAATGGCTCACCAAAATAGTATTATGGCTGGAAATCAATATTATATACTATATTTAAGTCAAATGATCGAAAGAAACCTGCGCCTAATTAGCGTTATCTGTGCTAAACCATCTGCGTGTGTACCATATAACCAATTTAGTCATTTGCCATTACACAGGCACACATACAACAACATACAAAAAATATATATATAAGATACGTTTCCATACTGATAACAAACGAAGAAAAATCATCACAACCGTACACAATTAGTACACATGCCCTATGGTCAATTGCCCTATTGTTGTGTATCAGATGAAAACTTATCGCGATGAAACCGATACTGATAGCTATCGGCTCTTGAACGGTGAGGGGTACCGATATATCCGTACAAAAAGTATTTAATTTATGGTACGGAAAATGAACGAAATGAGTACGGAGATGTGACGATGCAGGGGGGGGGGGGGCTTTTGAACTTTTTTTCACAATCACTTTCCGTACCAAAGTACGCAGTCATTGCCGATAGTTATCGAACCGGTGTAATTGCGATGAAAAACCGCTATTATCTTTTTTAGGGTTTTTTAACGCCGGTACCGATATATCGTGCCAACATATCGATTATTGGTAGGCCAAAAAGAGGGGCATATCGGTTATCAGCAGATGGCTACCGATACACAACACTAGTAAAAAGCCTATCCTGTAGATTAGGGTTGCGTATACTCAATTGAATGTAGCTAATGTCAGCAACTAATAAAAATCAAATGAACCAAAAGTTATGAATAACTGGAGATAGAATTGCGGCTAATTCCAAGGTGACGTAGTACCCAATATGGAGAACTTGTAGGTGCACTTGGTGAATATTTCAAACTTAAATCACGAAAGTAGTTTTATCATAGACTCGCAGCTGAGTGATAAGCTTAGGATTCAAGGATCAATGTACAGCAATGTACATCAATATGCTCATAATTTAGCCGGAAAAAAAAGGGAGAGAGAAAGAAACCTTTGCATCACAAACAAACCACTTTATTCACTCCGACCATCCCACTTTACCCTAAAAAATCCTCTCGACCGTAGTTTTGAAGTGCGAAAACAATTGGTAATGCTACATATTGTTACTCCACGGTATTTTGTGTACAGCACGTGTACCTCAATTGTTTTCGCATGATAAACCTATGCTCTCAACCCCTTAACTGCATGCTTTCACCCATCGGAACTGGAAGGAGCAGCTACTCGTGATCATGCGAACAGTAACAACCTTTTCATCAGTTTAAAAACCAAAAAAAATGGCAACTTTGAAACGAGTTGAAGTTCTCGATCCGCAAGTATAACCAAAAAAGATGTTTACAACTCAGCTTTTCTACAATTCTCCAGGTCACCTACCAACATTATTAAGCATCACCTGCCTCTTTCTAATGCCCTTCTCTTTTCCCTCCTTTTTTTCTCCTCTTTTTCCAATGCCCTAATCTCTTCCCTCCGCTCCCCCCCCCCCCCTTTTAAATTTCCTCTTTTCCCTCCTCTTTCCCAATGCATGTAAAGTATACGATCCACTCTAAGCTCCTGCTTCTGCTGCGGCTATCCTACGATAAACTGCCATATATGTTTTCCCTCCATTTCGCTCAACCTGCATCCACCCATTCCGACAGGACTTCAGTTCCTAAGGCTCAGATTGTTTAAATCTTTGTGAGTTTCTACAGTTTCGTTTTGGCTTTTCCTTCTTTTGTTCGAATGGTTTACAATCGCGCGGTTTTCATATGAGTGTATTATTATTATTTTTGTTATTATAAGGCTTAAGTCCCGATCACATGTTTATGAATATTTGGAATCAACTCAAACCATCTCTCTCTCCCTCTTATAAATACGTGGAATCTTATACTTCAAACAGAGACAGACTTACTACCATCCCTAGTTTCAGAGGAAACTTCCCTCCCCCTCTCTGTGCCTCTCCTCAGTGGTGGAACAACTGGAACCCTCCCCACTGATTACATGCAGTGGGGTTAAATGTGTGTTGTGGATCAAACCTTTAGACCTTCCTCTGAACTCGTTGCTAAGAGCTTCACAACTGGATCAGCATCCTGCAAAACACAGACAAAAATGACAACTAAAAGAGCGAGAGGTGGAAGAGAGAGAGAAAGACGGTTCACATTCATGACAGATTTCCACGATGTGATTAATCAGTTCTGTGAAGGATTCATATATCTTGTATTGATTAGATTATATAAGCTTCTTCTGTCTGTTGAATATAAAATAGAAGAAAAGCAGGTAAGAAGGATGTACACACCTTAGCAAAAAAAAAACAACAACCTTGTTTCACATGCGGATGCGGAAAAAAAAAAAAAACAGGATAAAGAGTAAAAAAGTTCTAGGTGTCCAGCACATAAAATTATTCAAACGACTCTTGGATTATGGCAGATTGGTTTCGACTTTGTCAGCCAAAAACCTATTATAATCAATAGGTGGGCGTATGAGGAAGTCAGCATACTAATGATGTATTGTGAGAGCCATCGATTAATCAAAACCCAGAAGTGAAAAAAAAATGTTGAGAACGGTTGATTCTCACCAGATCTTCTTGTGACACCTTTAGGAACAACGGATGTGCAGCAAGATGTGAATCCATCCAAACTCCCAATTCTTCCACATCAGTAATGGTGTAGAGAATTCCTGTTCTCTAACCACACCCGATACCACAAAGACTCTCCAATTGAGGAACAACTGTATTGATTACCCTGCAGGCAAAATAAATTTTCCAGCAAACAGAAAGACTTTGTGCATAAAATACATAATACATTCATATAAATCAAACAGAGGAAGAAGCTGTGACTGACCTCCAACAGCCATCACATAGGCATATTCCGCAAGAAGAGCGGTCCTGTCACTCCCAGAGCCCTTATCAATTTTTTCAGCGGTGAAGATTATCTAGTACTGAATTTAGTACGCTCTATTCATGAACTTTAATGTCCATATTTGAAATAATATAAACATACTAGTAAATTGAACATCAATGTCCTTCTTTGTACCATTTTACTTGCTTTTTGTGCATATCGTGGCGATGTTAAAGGCCATATATCCAAAACGACAAAACGTTGTCATAAATTTCCAATTATAAAAACTTTCTGTTAAAAACAAATGCCCTTATTGCTCTGTGTTTTTGCCCAGCTAATACTCCCATTTTTTCATTTTCTTTGCTTTATCGCTCAAGATTTGTGTGTCCAATACTGCAATGTTCACAACCTTCCAACTTTCAAAGATACAAATCAATAAATTAGAAAAACTAAAAATAAATAAACTTGTAATGTGACAAATCTGAACTGGACCTTAGCCCTTACATCATAACTTACATACAGACATTAAGATTGTGACGATGAGGTGAATAATTCCCAGGCCACAGGTCCAATGGTCTCACGTGATAATCCTCCGTCGATGGTTCTTCTCTTTGAAGTGAGGATCCGGGAACAGAAAGAACATCTTAGTGAGCTGTAGCACAGAAAAACCACTGGCATACTTTAACCAAAGTTTCAAAGATTAAAAATAGAACCACTTAACTGCCTCGTTCAAAACAATGATTCTTCAGAAACACAAGCTCATTTGCCGAGCATAAAAAAAAAGAACTTCACAACTGTAGTACTCCAGGCACTCAAATGAGCATGTAAAAAAGACAAAAGCCAGGAATAATCTTTGATCTCTCACCTGCCCCTTTCTAAAGTAGTTTGGAAGGTACTTCATTGTATTTGTGCGTATAGCAGAGATATTACCGTACTGCATACACCACAAATATTTTTCAATTTCCAGACAAAACTATATAATAAGTCATGACAGATGTCCCATTCAAACAAAAAGTTGTCAACAAAGAGACAATCTATACTTCAACAACAGTTTGCAGAATGTATGACGAGGTTAATTCACAACTTCACCCCAGAAAAAAATAGACAAAATAGCATTTTTCTCTTGTGGTGTAACTTTAACAAAACTAAACTTTGCAAAGCTCTGCACGAAAACGTTTATCTATGTGCAGACATGTAGACTTTTTCTCATCGGAATATCGCAATCAGAAGGTGAGACATTTAACGCATAAATTTCTCAAATCGAATAGAAATCCGACAAGTCTGGACGGAAAAAAAGGGGCTTGAGAGGCAAAAAAACATTTAACTTCAACTAGGTTAACAGATGTACAGCCCTGCAAATTAGCCCTAACTCCTGAAGCAGCTAAAAATGGATAATTGACGGACAATGAAACACAAATATGAAAATAAAAAAACTTGCCTTGCCAGGATGTGTTAAACGAAGAGCCGTGATTCGATCCCTCACATACTCGCTAACCTGCAAGCATAAGTTTCACGGCTTTAAGGCCCAACAACATCAAATAACAGTTCCTAGCAGTTTGTCTTTTGCTCTTACATTTGGAAGAGTTTAATAATAGTTTGAATACCATATTATAAGTGGAAGAGATGCTGCATTAGACATGCAGAGACACTGGAGTCATAGAAGCCATTAGCTGATTTTTCTCTTTGTGCCCTCAAGGCTCATAAAGATGATAAAAAATTATGGGAAAGTGAGAAGAGCTTTACCTTGTCACGCAGCTCCATTCCCACCATGAGGGTGTCAGGAAATAGAGGTGACAATTTCACTACAAAACCCAAAAAGCACAGCCCCAACCTTAGCTTTTAACGTGTGAGAAACGAAAGAGAGGATGACAAACGCACAGAGAGAGAGGGGAGAAAGAGAGAGAGGGGAGGAAGAGGGGGAGAGAGAGAGAGCATTCAATCAGGTGGCTGATAAACAACCCCGTTACCTACTGTCTCCTTACTTTTTTCCATCACCTCTTTGAACACTAAAATAGAAAAAACTGGTGCTTTCTTGCTCACAGACGGAAAATAGACGGCAATGGGTTTACAAAAGGTTACCCAAAAGTCCTCCAAAACCACAGCCCACATCAGCAAATCGCACCAAAGGCTCCTCCTTTTGTTCCACATCGGCTTGTCCGATTTCACTCGCAGTTGCAGCATCTGCTATAAGAGAATACATATTCTCAAATTAATAATATTTTTTTTATTAAATGACACACATTTTTTCAATGCAAGAATACTTTCATGGACCATTTCCTGAATATCAACAATTTTTGCTGGACAAGAAAATGGCTATCATTGAAGTTTCCTGAATTCAGAAACGGATTATTATAGATCTTTTCCGGACTAGTAAAATGGGATAATGGAAAGAGGATATATGGAGCTCTCAGACACTTGTTTGGCTTGAGTTTGAAGACAAGTTGAGATCTACGTATAATTCTGGTGTTCCTGTATATTGGAACGTAACTGACCTCAACATATATGTGATTTTCAACTCAATACTGTTGTATACTCGTCCATCATGCTAATGATTGGACATTGCACGATTCTCCTTCACTTGCAACTTAGTTCAAATTTTGTTTCACCACTTGTACTTGGTAAAACCCTGACTATATTTGAAAGCGTATAACGATTATATTGAGGAATTTAAAACAAAGCCCAAGGGACATTTGGCCCTTACTTTCTCCAGAACAGCTGATTTACACTCTCCTGTACAAAACAGCCAGAGTTCTCAATAAAAGGTTCTATACAAAGACCTGAGTGTTCTATGTTTCTCAAAAAAAACCAACGAATTAGGAGTATGACTAATTAAATTTAAAGCAAAAACTGTGGGTCAAAAGACTTCCCATCCGGATCATACAAAATTCCAGGTTCAAACTGATCAAACACAAACACACATTCAATTCAAAAGGCATTTTTCTGACCAGACACATTCTCAGCAAGCCCTCAGTATTTAATTGGCAAATTACTTGTTTATGCTTAGGCAAAAACTGTGATAAAAAAGTGTAGGCAACAACCTTGATTTTCTCTAGTCGTCTCAATGGCAATTGTTTCTGACAAGCCAGCCGTTTCATTTCCTTGGCCATCCGATGCGGTTAAATATCCATCTTTAGCATTACTTTTATCTTTATTTTTGAAGAATTCGGGAAAATACTCCGCCCAATCGAAGGCATCTGGACAAAGCGGTCTGTAACAAATACAAACCCTAATTTGGAAGTCATCATACAGACACTCGCGTTTTCAGCGTGACTCTAAATGTAACACAGATAAAAATTGTCCCGCCAATGGACATTCAGTAAAAGAAAAGTTACAGAAAAATTGACACAGAGGCATTGTTGGATTGTGAATGGAAAGCAGGGAGGGAGGGTGGGAAAGCGGGAGGGAGTAACGCACATTGGGAATTGAGAATCACTAAAGGGATTGCTGTGAGCCCGGGCCCGATAAAAACGCTTCTGAGGCATTGCAGGACAAGGGCCACCATGGCTGGCTTTGTCAGGTCCTTGTTGAGGTCTTTTCCTCCCTTGACCTGCATGTTGATTCATGAGCCACGTGGCACAACAAGATACCGTATAAGAAAGCCTGAATGAGCCTGTTAGCAAAATCAATGACTCTGTTGAAATTGATAACAACAAGGTGAAGAAGTTACCTGGCACGGAGTTACCTGATAAGGTCTAAAAGCATCCTTCAGAAGTGTATCAGAAACCGTTTGAACTTAGAAGAAGCTCTAAAACAACTTGGAGGCATCATTCATACGCATTCATAAATTTTTTATGTGAAGTCAAAATGTACACTCACGGTAAGACTTGAAACATTCTCTTGGGTTTCTTGCGATAAAGTTTATGATTCTAATTTCCAATATCGTACAGCAAAACTACCGTTTTATTATTACTTGTCAATCATACCAATAACTCTTTTAGTGTTGAATAAAACTGTAATTAAAATTAGATTTTCTCGAGATGAGAACAAGCAGATTTTGATTCTTTCATCACATCCAACATTCTACTCTTTCCTTAACATTTAACCCAACAGATAAACTGTATATCGCCAAAAACATAATAATGGTCCCCAAAAAACGTCTCAAATTGCTAACATAGGTAGAACTAAGCAGCTACAGCAATTACCAATGTAGCTGGTGAATTCAAACAACTGAAAATGCCAAAAAAAATCTTCTTCTGTTAGCAATACATTAATTTTCCCACGCTACCTGAGTTCACCTTGAGAAGTGTAGAGAAACTACAAGCGTGCATATATTTCACATATGATAGAGGTTGTAATACAAGCAATTTATTGGAAACAACATAGACCTTGCAATTTCGGCCTGCTCGGAAGCTTAGTACACATGCACAATTCTTGAGCACCCACCTGGAGCCATGTTGCAAAAACCTCAACGCAATTTCCGGGAGAAGTGGCGCCGGTGTGAGAGAGAGAAAGAGAACCGAGAAGCAGAATAAGTCACGCATCCACAAAGTCTTAGTTTCACCGTGTATCGCTATTAGTGTATAATTTTTTTTTCCACTTAAAACAGTTTTTCTCCCTGCACACCTGCTTTACTGCTAATCTGACGGTTTCGATTGAGAGGTAGGATTTGTACCTTTCGATTGGCGGTCTCCAACAGGCAACAGAGAATCAGACAGGTGTGCACGGAAAGACGTTTTAAGTGCATGCTCTGTGGGTTTGAATTCTGAATTTCGTACAGTATATTACAGTACAGGTAAGTACTGTACTGTACTGTATTTGTACAGTATTTCCTGTATGGTACCCGAGGTCATCGACAGTATATTCAAAGGAACACCATTTCCCGCCCCCCACTCTTAAATTTCATCATCTTTCGACAAACCACAAACTGGAGACGTTTTGAGTCACGTCCAGGCTTTAGTCTGATGATACATCTCTACAAATTTAAATCCACTTGTCAATCTTGTCGAGCTCTCCGCATTTTTAGCATCAGTCGATCGTTTCTATTGCCCTCTCGTTATACTTTCTTCATCCAATGCTTCCCTCCACTCTGAGAAGCCAAAATGTTGTCGTCTCATTGGCTCTTTCATCACAACGCTCTTTGAAAAAATCTTTATTTTTTTGTACGGAATCCAAACGCCTCCTTGTTACGCTTGTGAATCGCGACGCGAGAAGTAAAAGTTTTGTCGTTTTCGACAATTTTCCAGCCAATAGCTACCGCCGCAATATTGAGATTCGGGCAGCACATCAAATCTTTTTTTCGGAGGAAAAGAAAATTGTAACGACTTTGGAAGCATCCACAAGCAAAGACGGGCCATGGAGTCTTCTCCCTGGGGGACAGGTAACTTCAATTCTTGAACTCCTTTTTTTTTCTTTTTTTTTTTTGTGGTTAGTTTTAAGGAGCTTTTATTTTTTTTCATTATTGTTTTTTTTTTCTTTGGTTTTTTTTTCATTATTATTACCATTGTTTTTTGTGATGAATTATAAGTTTTTCTGCCCCAGGTTTAAACATTAATTGAAGTGTATGTTTTAGAAGGGAAGGTTCTTCGCTTGAAAATTAAAAATCAAATGTTTAACACTTGGATTTAAACATTTCATTTCATTTCATTTAAAAATTTCGTTTCTTTTCATCCATCTCATTTTCTTTTTCATTTTTATTTTTTACTTTTTTTTTGTTTTTTTGTTTGACTCATGAGGCTTCAAAACATATGCTTATCATTTCATTTTTCTGATATCTCCTTTTCAAAACCAAATAATGAAAACAGGATTATATACTTAACACGGGCTCCTGATTAGTGTGGAATTAATTTCGGTTTTTAGTCGAATTGGACAAATTTATTGATTTTGACAACAATTTTTTCCGCTTGTCAAATGTACAATCTTTTGTTTATGAAAATTTTTGCTAAAATTGAATTAAGAAAGGTTTGTATTCTTGAAGTCCCTATTACGACTACTTCAAGAAGAAAACTTCTAGTCTTTTCTAAATCAATCTGGTTAAACTCCCTCTTATATGTTTTAGAAATCTCAAAATTAGGTTTTAATAAGCTGTTTTTAGAATGCATCCAAATTATAGCTTTTCACTATTAGCTTAGTATTGACTCAGGATTTAAAGCCGAGATCGAGCTTTTATTCATGTTTGTTTATGTTTGTTGGAGATTTTTTAGTTATTTTTGAACTTTTTAGGTGAGTCTTTGAAGTGTTCTTTAAAACAGTAATGAACAAAAAGTGATTTTGTGGATTATGTCTCAAAATAACCTCTTGAACTTTTTTTTTGGGGGGAGTCTTTCAAAACTTAAGCTATTTCTTGGATTAAATTGTGTCATGATATATCCTTAAATTATCTTTCAGAATAATTCTTAGTCTAGCCACTCGATCGACATTTGAGCCAACCTTTGATTTTAGATTGTCTCCATTTTAATTTGACAGTAAACTTTGAAATCTAAAACTTAACCTCAATTTTGTCCCCAATCTCAATCCGTGGCTCACTCTCACTGTTAATCTCAGTTATAATCTCAATCTTAGTCTACTCTTCTCACCAAATTCAAGATCCTGAAATTGTCATTTGTTTTTCATTTTTGTTCATTTTTTGTAGGCGTCCGGCGCAGCACTAATGGACGAAGGACTTGTAAATGCGACAGTTCACCCAGACTTGCCACCTGTCACTTCTCTGAAAGACTTTTTTCTTCAACCTTTATTGAATAAGCAATCTGCTGATGGGAGAAAAAACGGTACGGCAAATTACGGAGAGGGAGAAATGAAGGAGAAGTCTCCAGTTTCAGAATTAAAGTTCGGTTTTCGAGGATGGCAAGTGCGAACAGTGGCAGCTCAAACTGGTTCCATGGGAACAGCTGTTGAGAAGATGAAGGAAAGAGCAAAAAAGATAGAGGAAACAGGGAATGGGGGATCACTACTTCTGGTTTCTGGAGGTGAGACCAGAGAGTTGGAGAGAGAATATATGCACCCAAAGAGCATTTTTTTTTTTCAATTTTGTTCATGGAAACAGAATGTATCTGTCAATTTTTCATCCATGCAAGAGTGGTATGAACAAAACCTTGGCAGTGGAGGTAACACAATAACACTGAAGGAAGCATTGAATTACAAATATCGTTAGGAATCATTACCGATTATAGTGAAAAATGCCATTCTATGGATCCTGCAGAAAATGTTGACCAACGTCCTTTGTTGATATTTGGTGTTTGGGTGACTGCTAACAAGACAAAATAAGAGTACATCTTACATCAATGGTGAAGAATGATTTCAGGACATCCTTTGCGCCAATTGCCGCTTTCCAGGAAGCTACTTCCTGCGAATTCGGAGGCTATGTTAAGGGAAGGACATAAAATGCGACAAAAGGGGGAGCTTCCTGAATGTGAGACAAGAATCTGGTTAAAATTAGCTTGTGAGGGTCTCTTATGTTGTTGGGGAAATCGGTTGTGAGAGAGGAAGTGGGAGCGAAGGGTGATGGTGAGGAAGAGTTAGAGGGACAGAGAGATTTGTTGTGGTAGTTTTTTGCTCAGCTTTGTCCTATGACGTTGTCGGAGGTGTTGTGTCAAGTGCAAATATAGTGATTATGCCAATTCTCCTTTTTTTTCTCTTAATGTTTCATGGATGTTTCATTTCTCCTGAAACGAGAAAAATCCTCAAAATCTGTAAACAAGAGTGGTTTTTGAGTCCTCCAAATCCGGGCTTGCTTCAAAGGGTTGCAGCTGTGGGCCGTTGAAAATCCGTTGATTGAAACTGTGGACCGTCTAGAAAGAAAGGTCGGTATATATAGTGTATAGTAATAGTATTGATTTCTTATGTCTATCAAGAATGCATGTGTAATTACCAATTTTTGCATAGTCCTTAAAGTTAGATTTTTTTGGCTCTCAGAGTTAAATGATCTTTGTCTTGTCGGCCTATACGATTTTAACAAACCAATGCAACTTTATACTTGTCTACTTATGTTTCCAGTGCTTATGTACTAATGTCAATAATTAAACACAGCAGACTACATAGAATTAGACTCCATCCATTATTAGAATTATTAATTCTAATTTTGGTATGGATGACAATTAATGACACTTATGGTGTTAGGTTTATTAATACCATTTTATGGTGAAAGGTTCCCCCACAAAAAAAATGGTATAATTTCAGGTTATAGCTCAAAAAGCCACTTACGATGTGCTAACATAAAGTGTAGTACACTGAAGAAAAGGGATTTATATAAATGCTTATATATATGTCCATGCATGTGATAAAACTAAATCTTGGAAGGTTTCATTAAGGCAAGCGTGTCCGCCCCCTCCTTCCCGGGGTTCTTTATTTTATTTCTGAATCTCGATTCTGGTAGAGGACGTACTTTGTTTGGGGTTCTGTTTGGCTTGTCTTTCTATATGATTTGGAATTCTTAGTAGCCCCCCTCCGTCCCTCCCCCCCTTTCTCTCTCTCTCTCCCTCTCTCTCTCCCTCCCCTCTCCCTCTCTCTCTCCCTCTGACCACCATCCCTCGCACCAACCCTCCGTCCCCTGAATCTCCCCCTCCACCGGTCGATCTTTCCATTACATTTTCCTTCCTTCTTGCCTCTTCCAGCATTAATCCTTTTTGATCGTCGACATTCTCCTGAACTTGTTTCTATTATTAACGTGATCCACCATCGGACTTATGATGACCCCACAATTCTTCTAACCCTGTTTGAAAGCAATTTGTCCTGACTCCGTGTTGTTTGGCGCGTTTGGATTAAACTGAGATAACTTACTTGTTTTTGTCTTGGACAGTGAGCGATATGGATGTATGTGCTATGAAGATGTGTCCAGGTGCGGAGGCGGATTCAGTTCTTGAAAGGTACAGAAAAGGCGAAGCCACGGCCGGTTCTGAGAAGGAATCACAAACAGAATTTCGAAGAGAGGAAGTTCGAAAGATGGCCTCGTTTGTTTGTCAACTACCAGGTTAGTTGATTTCCAATAAATGAAGAAATAAAGTTATGTTAAAGTTTCTGTTCCAACTAACCTTGTTCGTGTGTTCTTTTCAGAATCATGCTGTTTGGGATTATTCAATATTCTTTGTTTTTTTGGTTTATTTCTTGTTTATGTCTTTTGTCCACATAATTTTCTTTTGGCTCGTTGCCCTCTTTCTTTTGCTCTAGTTTCCATTTTACAGTTCTCCCTTTTTCAATATGGTTCTCTCTCTCCTTTAAATATTTTGTTTTTAGCCAAATGTATTTTAGTAATGCACATACATGAGTTTAATTGAACATATGTGAACCTTTTAATGATCGTATTTTTGAACCCTTATTGGAGTGGTGCATCCAATCGAGCCTTTTTTTCTTCTTTACTTCCACTCTAGTTGTTGTGCATGCTCTGCATCTATTTAATCTCATACTTCCATAAGTTTCTATATTTCCAAGTTGTTTTATCACACTCAATAGTCAGAATTGGTCAATATTGCAGGAATTGCCGGCCTTCATCTTATGCCAGTCACTCCTCGAGGATGGCGAGAATTAACTCCATTGGTACATCATTTAAGGGGACTAAAACAAGATTTAGGACGATAGTTCATTTTTGTTCATATGTATTTGAGTTTCGATCGCTGTTGTCACGGGAATCTCTTCATTTTCATTTTAATTTTTTGTATTATTGGAGTTGATAGGTTATTCGCTCTGTGCTGTAACTAGGGTTCCATGTTTCTAGTTCAAAAGTTTTTCTCAGTTTCAAAGGTTCCTTATCTACTGTTAGATTACGACTGTGCAAATTGTTTGAGCTCAATGAAAACTAATCGTCATGTATATAGTTGTTTTGAGAAAAACGTTTGCTTTGATCCTTAGGCTTTATTTTTCTCAATCTGGTGTTGGTTTTTCTTGGAAATGTACCCTTCACATGGATCTATGCTTTAAGTTCAACATGTCGCCGTGACTGACCTGCCATTCCAAACTACGGTTCAAATGTGCCGAAATAACTGGAAACACTATGGCGTTAAATGACAAAAAAGGACAGCAGACACCACAATGTGTTGCCACCGCCATTTCTGGCCCAATCCAACAAAATAAGTATGGTGGAAGTCCATTAGCGAAAAAAATGAGGTTGTAACTGTTTGCTGTTCGATTTCGTACAATTTCGTATTTGTACCATACTTTTTTTAGGGGAAACATGTTTATTGGATAGTTGTTGGGAGGACACTAGCCACACAACGGACATGTATTATTGGTACACTTGTAAAAGCAAAAAAATATCTATGACGAACACGCGATGTCAGGCTTACATGTTGTATATGACATGAGCCTTCAACCAGGGTGGATGCGGGTGCACCGAAAGTATCCTCTCACACTCCTTTTGTCATACACTGACGTTGAAAGTTTGCCGTGCCTTTTTGCCATTCCGTTTTGAAATTTTCATTCTATTTTCAAAAGTTAAATTTGGTAGCAAACTTTTCGCACGAGTCATTAATTACCTCAACTGGTACATATATTAAGTTCAGATTTTCCGTTTGAATAATCTTTGTTGATTTTCAAAATCTGAATACTAACCAACGAGGGACCAACCAAAATGAGCCAAAGCAGGTGAGAGGTTGTTCATTTTTAGTTCCCATGTATTCAAAAGGTCTACCAAAATACTTTCTTAATAAAGTCTTACTAGCTATAAAACCCCTAGAAGTTTGTCATTTAGTGAATATGTATGCATGTTTATCCCTAAATTGTAGTGTTGTGTATCGGGAAAAACCTTATCGCGATAAAATCGATACCGATAGTCGTCGGTTATCGAACGGTGAGGGGTCTAGATACATTGCTCCGACACAAACAAATTCCTTATCGGCGAAGTGGAAAAAATATAGTACACTATATAAAAGTACTTTATTACGCAGTTGTTCAAATCGTGCGATTTTTTCCTT
The DNA here is from genome assembly GCA_037447655.1 of Zygnema cylindricum. Lineage (NCBI taxonomy): Eukaryota > Viridiplantae > Streptophyta > Zygnematophyceae > Zygnematales > Zygnemataceae > Zygnema > Zygnema cylindricum. Next base: position 55,088 of record JBBHKE010001456.1, read on the forward strand.
TTTCCGATTGAAACGTATAATTTGTGACTGTTGAAAAATCGCAAAAAATCGCGATGTACTTTCTGTCCGGTAAACTGAACGGGCAATCTACGTAAAAAGTACAGCGTTACCCGTAAAATGTAAGGTTTTTTACGGTAATGTACGGAATTTGACGAAAACATACGTCGCAGTTATTAGTATTTTCTGTCCAGTAAACTGAATAGAAATTTCACGGAACATGTATGTAATTTTTTCGAAAATGTACGGACATTTTCGAAAAGAGACGTTAAAATGTCACACTATTTGCGCGCAGTAATTATGAAAAATGTACGAACGGCTTGTTTTTTTTTTTTTTCTGAAAGAAGCCGCCATAAAATGTTGAAAACGAAACCGCACGGACGCCGCCTCCCTCCGTCAATTTTACATGGTCTGTACTTTATTTCTGTGCAGTCGTATGCTGTATGATAGCCTATTGCCACCGGAGCATTTGTAACTTTTTGCCTACAACTCATCGGAAAACGGGTCTTGTTCACACCAAAATTTTGGCACGTAAATCCGATTGAACACGTCACACGCTTCGACTTCATCAAACATAGGCGCGAAAACAAACCTGCAGAATGAATGTTCGAAGGACGACGACGTTGGTTCAAAGTTTGACAGTTTTTTCGCGCAAAAACAATGAAATAGCCGTTCGGATGTTGTTTTTGCTTCGTGAGCTTTTGGGTTTACTGTTGGCCTGTTTCAAAGAAAGACGCAACCTTAACCCGACTTCAATATCCTCAAATATTTTGAGGAAGTTCTATTGTACGGTTTTCAGGGAACTTCCGAGAACAACAAAATCGGTGCTCGGAAAGCCGTACATTATTTGAACGCCCGTCTGTTGCGGAAGTGATTTTTTTTCCGGAGGGAATAGGCTATGAAGGATAGATAGAGAAGGCGGCCATGGCTTCTCAGATAGTATCAGACAAACGGATTTTGACAAAAACATTGAGTTGGATGAGATTTAAGCCTTGCTCTGCAAACGCGATTGAAGCCGTCCGTTACCGGTCGATGAAAAGATTCTGATACACGAATGGAGTGTAGAGTATATATAAACTCATAACATTGTTTAGCGCTCATTTAGCGGGAAACTTACAAACTGCGGTATATGTAAAATTCATTTTTGTTTACATGTACGAAATAGTACGGACAAAAATCCATTAACGATTTTTATGATTTTTCAGAACGTTAAATGCGTTCGTTACGTATAGTTCGTCGCGAATGAATAGTTCGCACTAAACGGTGTGAACAACATATCGATTAGTGCAAACGTACCAATCGCGACGAATTATACGTAACGAACGCATTGAACCTTTTGAACAAATCGTTAATAAATCGTTAATAAATTTCCTTCCGTACTATTCCGTACATGAAAACAAAAAACTTATACATATAGCGCAGTTTGCAAGTTTTTCCCGTTAAATGAGCGATAAAACAATATAAATGTTTTAATAAATTATACACTCCATTAACGTACTAAAATTTCTTCATGGACTGGCTTCAACCACCATGTTAGGAGTCTACGTCATTGTGTCGAATATTTGGGTTCAAATCTCTGTAAACGCAATTTTTGACAAAATCCATGGTCGCCTTCTCTCTCTATCTTTTCAACATTCTATGGCGGCTTCTTTTAAAAAAAAATGAAGAAGACGTTCGTACAGTTTTCAAACTTACCGCGCGAAAATAGTTCGACATTTCAAACGTCTCCTTTCGAAAATGTCCATACATTTTCGTAGTGTTGTGTATCGGTAAAAAAATTATCGCGATAACACCGATACCGATAGTTATCGGTATCGAACGGTCATTGGTCCCGATATATTTGTACTTTATGTACTTTCTGTCCGGAGTGCTTTCTGTCCGGTAAACTGAAAGGTAAATTTACGAGAAATATACGGTTTTTTACAGGAAATGTACGAAATTTGACGAAAAAATACGTTGCACTTTGTAGTACTTTTTGGGCGTTTAACTGAACATAAATTTTACGGGAACGTACGGAATTGTACCGATAAACTGATTATCATGGAACGGTAAAAAGACGGCTGACACAAAGAACAACGGATGCAAGATAACATTATGCGCGCCGCCGGAATCGAACGGACAAAATTCAATGAGAAAATACGAGCGGACGGTCAGCGTGAGCGCCGGCATCTCGAAATGGCTTTTTTGGCGGCTTTTGCCAAAAAAGCCGACGGATTGACACGTGGCAGGTTTCCAATGGATCCCAAAAAATAAAGGGACAAAGCCACGGCGTCGGATGTGAAAGGTACATCGTTTTAACTGGAGCCGTACTAAAGTCGTACACATCTTATGCCGGCTACTGTACTTTCGGCTTGTACAAATGATCTGATTGGTAGGTGCCTCAGGGGTTGTGAGTAGGGCGCGTCGGGGGAATAAGACGTACAGTTGAGTGTACATACCGTACATATATCTGTACGGCTCGTACAGTTATCGCCGATAGTTATCGTTATCGGCGATAAGACCTAAAGCGATATATCGTACCAATATATCGATTATCGGGTCCCCGAAAAAAGGCCCATATCGGTTATCGGCAAATCCTTACCGATACACAACACTACATTTTCGATAAAATTACGTACATGTTCCGGGAAATTTCCGTTCAATTCACTGTACAGAAAGTACAAATAACTGCGACGTATGTTTTCCTCAAATTTCGTACATTTCCGTAACAAACTGTACATTTTACTGAAACACTGTACTCTTCCCGTAAATTGTCCGTTCAGTTTACCAGACAGAAAGTACATTGCGTTTTTTTGTAATTTTTTCAAAAGTCACGAATTAGGGCACTTTCCCATGTGCTAAAGTTACAGTTATTTTGTGTCGTTTTCCTCTATAACTTGGAAAAAAATGAAAAAATCTGCAGCCGTATAAAAAAAATGAAATTTCCACCGTACAAGTTGCGTTACCTTAGAACTTTACATGTACTGCAGTTTGTCGTCTAGCGCGATGCAATTTGTCGTTTAGCACGTTTCGACCCACTTTCGCGTCCTTTCAACTCATCTTCAAACTATATTTGAAATCACCTCGCAATGTGATTTTAAATATAGTTCCAAGAGGTGAGCGAATAGGTAGATGTTGTCGCACGTGTCTGAAGTTTTTTACATATTTTATGCATGGAGTATGAAAAAAAAACCCACTGCACGTTTCCAGCCTGTGCGTGATTTTTTTCCGTGCGTTTTTTTCCGTACAAGGGCCGTGGAGGGGTCTCAACCAATGGACGCCATTTCGCAAAAGCGAAGTTTGTGAAAGAGCCTCTCTCTCTCTCTCCCTCTCCCACTACCGCGTTTATCTCACAGTTTTTGCAAAGAAATACGTCTATAATGGTATCAAATAGAAGATATCTGAAAACGATTTCTTTTGAATATCTTTGGGCGTATTTTGATGGCAAGTAGACTAAGAAAAGACAAAAAACAACAATTGAGAAACCATGGCGGAAAGTTTTAGAAGTTGTGACGTGGGCGCTGTCATAGTTGAGCGTGACGTGCGTGACGTCACAATGTCACAAACCCTCAATACCTCCACGTCGACAATTTGGCGTGCAGATATTGCGAAGTGACAGAAAGTGTTCAACGTGCGGGTGGACGTCTGAAATCGAAATAGAGAGAAAGTTTCGCAACATTTTGTGTACCGTTTATGTGTCACATGTTTCGTACATGTGTACGCTTGTCACTTTTTGAAGTAACAAGTTATTTCCAATTACATCACAATGCTCATAAAGATGTACGGAGAATCTTCGCTAGAAAGAAAGTTACAAGATTAAAGTTTCGGTTACATGGGAAAGTGCCATCAGTCACGGTTGAAGGAGATATGCTTCGCCTTTGCGTCGCCTGTCCGGTCGACTTGAAAAGGCATCAGAATTTCAAGACCGTTGCAAAAAAAAATCCATACCAGGCGAAAACAGACAAAACAAAACAAAATGTGTACTTTTCTTCGTCGTGCGGAACGATAACAGACAAAACATAGCGAATTCTGTACTTTTCTTTGTCGCTAGAAACCTTTTTAAATACTTTGAACATTACGGCACGTGCGAATATATGTTCATATTTGTTTATCTAAAATACCTAGTTTTAAAACACATCGCCGATGTGTTTTAAAGAAAAGTTTGAAAATGGCGTTTTTTGCCGTGGCCATGGGTCGAAAAACTCAAGACAACAAATTTTCGTACATCCTAAGTTCGAGGATGATGCAAATTGTACTCTAAAAATTTGCAATTCCTTCTTTTGGTTGTAACTTAGGCAGTACGCCACTAAGTTTTACAAGAAAACGACAGAAAAAAAATCCTTACTTATGCACATGGGGACATACCCTAAGTTCATTTCGAACCAAAACGTAGCCGAACCGAACCGGATCGAGTGTAACCAAAGTATAAATGTTAAGAACACAGTTAATAACACTATTGTCACCCTTAAATTTTAATGTATAGGACATAAAAGAGTGTAGCTAACACTAACATTATTTTTATGTAACGATAATTTTTGAAATTGTTTAGAGTGATTCACTTCATTTGAAGCATAATTTGAATAAAAAACAACAATAAACACCACGATATTAAAATTCCTCTACTCTATCAACAGTTCACCATGTAATATATTGAAAATGAAAAGGAAGTTGCTTGGCGACGGGTAAAGCTGTCACTCCCGACCATCGAGACTACATATATGCACAAAGGTGAAAATGATAATAGACAAAGCTTCATATTAAAAAAATGGGTAGAAAGGTCACGATAGGGTTAATCTTCGAAGTCATCGAATATAGAGCCGCCACCTCAATATGTAATGTGTGAACTTATAGAGAAATCGAGGCACCACTAAGATGTCGTAAAAAGGACACGAGTAACCAATCGATATTTAGGGAACCATCATTTGGAGGAAGCTAGTGGTAGCAAAATACAGGGGACTTTACACTCTAAGATGGACTCACAAGGCTCGAGTGGCTAGGCCTTCACCCCATGTAAAGGGTAAATAGAGACAAACCTTCATGGGCTCGACATCTTGTCGATGCAAAGACACGGGTCATCGTTACATATACTAGGACAACAGGTTGTGAGAAAAACTACAAAAAACCCCTCGGTTACAAGCGTCGTGGGAGACTGTGGGAAGCACCCCTCTTAGTTTTGGAACCTGTTTTGACTTTGGTAACGACAACAACAACTTGTACTAGATCGTGTGTTGCTCCTTTCTTATGGAAGCTCTACAAAAAATAAAAAATTAGGCATGAGTATGTTTGTTGCCAATACAACGCGGGTTCCTTGTGAGAGTTGCAACAAATAAACCCATGAGGGATCGATAAGGTGGTTGCAAAATGTTATGAGGGTTCTTTCTAGGTGTTGGATGAGACAGGCCCGCACACGGAAAAACAAAATAAAACATAAATGTTTCAAAAGCCCTCCTTTTTAATGGCCTTAGGTATGTGATATCAAAACCAGTATAACATATTAATTCACTCAAAAAATACAATGATATAGTCATGCTAACTAGTATAGGCATAGAAATTGTGTGGACAAGCAATTAGTATAAGCAATGCTGGTGTTTGTATGCAAAAGAGGAGTTGTTCATCCAAGTTTTGTATCTAATATCATGCACTATTTAGTTTTGATAAATTCTCTTCAATTACCACCTAAGCTCTACGAACTTTGGTTACTGATGGTAACGACTTCAATATCCTACATTTATATTGGTTGAATGGTTGCAACTCCACGACATATCCTCCTCATGTTGAACATGTGGGCTGATGCCCTACCATCTCCAATGGACGACTTTGGTGTTCAAGAGGCAATGGACAGATGTACGAGGGATCCTTTGAGGAGATTAGAAGCCTTTCCAAACCAAACATGAGGATTGAGTTTTTATTACTTTCCTTATACCCGGTTGCCCACCTTTCTCTTTAAATTTCCCTTATGTTTGTTGTGCGCACTTGATTTGGGTCTTTTTGTTATACTTTTTCCAGCGTTTTAGTTCATTTACTCATGTGCCTTTTTGTATTATACTTCAATTTTCTAATGTAGGCGATTCCCTTCGACCGCTTCATCTTCGAGCTCTCACCAATTTATCCCCTTCAACCCATTTCTTACACCTTACTTTTTTTTCTTGCTCTATTTTTTCTACAACACTTGGGGTTTGTTATCATGGGAGGTTAATATGTCATTATTCATGATGTTTGAGCTGTTTTCATTCTCCGTCCTAGCTATGTGATTCTTTAAGGTCGTGTTTTGTATTTTCTTCATGCAGTTGATCGTGAAGATGTTTTTCAAAATTGATGGCAAACTTCTTACTTGTTGTCCAAGTTATATGTTCAGTGGAGCTTTTTAGACGTTGATTAGTAATATGTTTTTTTGTCTATAGTTGTGTTACTCTCAAGAGGACCTTTTGGGAGGATTTTTATTTTGCCCTCGCTCATTACCTCCGTCCGGGCTTCCGGTTTTCCTCATCGCCTCTTCTCTTTAGTGGATTACAATACACAGATCGTCTACCCTAAAGACAAGGGTGTCTTGGCCTACAATTTCTTTTGGACCAAGTGTCAGAACTTGGACAACCTCCCTAAGATTATTACCCTCACATTACTTTTCCTCTTTTGGGAAGGGTTTCCCCTCCCACCACATCATCTTTATCGTTTCAACCCACCCTGGATGATTACTAATGGACCATGATTTATTCGATCATGGTGCCATTAATTGTGCATTTGACCGTTATGAGGAGTTTTTCCCCATCTTCACAAAAGTGGGGTTGTGATCGATATATGCGTCATGTTATGCTTATAATTTATCTTAGATTTGGTGACTTATTACCGCAAAGCAAGTATCTTATTTTTCAAAAGGAACACCTTTGTTTTGTCTTCCCACGTTCTTTCTCCTATCGTCTTCCAAACTCTTTTTTTAACACCCTATTTTGGAGGTGGAGTACGTTATTCCTCTCCTTACTTTGGCGGATATGTCGATTTTGTTCACCCTCACTAGTAAGTCAATTAAACCAAGGTAAGAATTAAGTATTGATAAATTTTTTCTACCACTTTATTTGAGGTTTTGGAGGCGTTTCCTTTTTATCCTTCAAGTGTGTGAGTTTTTTGTTGTTTTTGTGCTTATTGTTTTGGTCCACATACTTTATTACCAGTAGAGTTGTTGGTAGTGTTATCTGTGTATTTGTTTTTTTCGCGACATTACTCATTGTTAGGTTGTTTCTCGTGTTTTGATTGTTTTTTTCAGTTTTGTTTTGTGTTTTTGCTTCTTTCATTTCCATGTACTGACATAGAGCTCTCCTAGTAAAGCTCATAATCATGTTTTTTCCACACCCGGAGTTGAGTATTGGTCCAATTAACTCATTCAACGTACCATGGTCGATTCAAATATTTAAAATGCTGGACAATAGTTCCAAATGCCTGACCAAAAAAGAAAAAAAAGGTTCAACAATTTGACGAAGTGGGAAATAAAATGTTATTAACAAATTAATATTATCTACGATAAAGTTTACAACACATAACCACACTACATCTCTCTCCACACTGCTTATATGCACTTAAAAACGACACTTCCAAAAATCTGTATGGTCCACAATACTTGCCATATTAGCAAGGCTCATATCAACTGACTTTTCCCTGCAAAAAATCCCAAAAGTGTCTACGACACTGTTTAAAGACTTGAACTACAATCTGCCATGTGTCCTTACATTAAATTAGTTCTTAAATCCAAATTTGCATTTATGCTAATAAAGATGGGCAATGTCCTATTTACACTACGGGTCGCCGAATGTGGATGTGAAAAACACAAGAAGGCCGACTTTATTAAGAAGCGTGATAGTAAACCATCCGAGTCCATTGAAACAAAAGGAGGCAGCATTGCTAAACTGAAAAACTACACGTGGGGGGAATAAAACAAAAAGGATAAGCAAGGCAAAAGCAACGAAAAACGAAAAACGATATTGTTCAAAAGGAATTATGTATACGAATTAGAATACGTTTTTCAGTCCAATGTTAATGAGTTAGCTCTAGAAAATCACCAATGCATTTTGGTGAATGGGACAAAATTTTATCGACTACACTCTAAAAAACTCTTTGTTCCCTTCCATCAACTTTTCCCTCCAAATTTAGACCAAGCAACTTCCAAACCTTACGTAAATTTAAATATATTTCATACTTATTATACCTTTCAGAAGGTGTTTTTTTTTTCCAATGGAAACACCCTAGAGTATATGAGAGCTACTTCCGATGTTCTATACTCAGAAACCATACGGAAAAGAGAAAGAGGGAGGGAGAAAGAGAGGGAGAGAGGAGAAGAGAGAGGAGAGGTAGGTTAACAAGGGAAGGAGGGAGAAAGAGGAAGGAGGGAGACAAAGGGAGGAGAGGGGGAGAGAAGAAGAGGAGAAGATTTAGGTTTATCTCTTCTCTTGGAAAAGAGGGAGGTTTACGATCCTAAGCCACCATATATCACGAAACAAAGACGATACTCGACTAAAACAAAAAAACAAAAAAAAACCAAAAACGAAGAAACAAAAAACAAATGGTTACCGAATGGGGTAAAGATGGAGCAAAATCAACAGTGACCACTAATCGACAAACCAAAAACTCTAAAAAAGACACCCCAAACCCCAAAAACCCTAAAATACAAGACGAAGTTACAAAAAATAAACGAACAACAAAAAAAAAAAGTAGCGAAAAAAAAACTGCCAATTGCGATGATGCAAAAAAAAATAAAAAATCTTCCATAGATCTCTCGACACCCACCGAAACCATATTTAAAGAGGAAAACTTTGGGACGATATCTTCACAACTTTGAATATCTGTTGACTAATAGACGATTGAATACTAAAACTAACATTTAGTGTTAAAAACGAAATATAAAAACTTAAGTTTATGAAAATTGTGAAATTCCTTTAAATGTACAACTCTGTGAAAACATTTCTCACATCGGAGTTTTTTGATAGAAAGTTACAAGAGGGTGTGTTTCTAAAATACGAACATGGTCATTTTATTAACTTTTAAGTTGGTAAAAATAAAAACTTTGAGGTCTTCAACTTATAACACCTTCGGTGCTTAGATAAGGAGCACCTCGAGGTCAATTTAACAATTTTCAGACAGTGTAGGTTGCTTTTGTCAACGAAAGAACCACTTTTTTTTATTCATTTGTTTAAACGACTTTTTTGCTCAGAATCAGTGTATGCTAGAAGAGGACGACCATCCAAAATCGAAGCCGATTCGGAACATCGGAATTGACGACGATACCGAATCGGCCAAATCGGCGCACTGAAAATCCGCGTCCAATTGGAACCCTAGAAACGGCAAAAAAATTGTACCGAACGCGAAAATCGAGGAAGCGCCCGGAATGTCCGGACGCAAATTTTAAGTGACGCGAACGGAAACTCCGACCAATTGAAACAAAACGCTAAAGTCGTACTGTAGCATACCCGCCGTAGCATACCCGAAAATTTAGTGCGAACCGACACCATTTCGTGCGATTTCGAAAAACGACTATGGTAAAATAATCCACACTATTCAAGAAAGCATTTTTGCAGCAAACACTCTTCATCATCCATGTATTCGTGCTCCATATCTACCATTTCGGGAGTCGGTCTTTCCTCCGATTTGTTTTGAGAATCCCTCGCCTTTCCCTGTTATACAAATACACGCAACATAGAAATATATTTTCAGTTCAGAACAAAGAAAGGCTTTTCTAAAGCACCATAAATTTCTAAATCTGAAACTTTCACTAACCAAAATGTTTTGGAAATTTCAACATCCCTAAAAGTGTTAACAGTAAGTCAGTCTCCCTCCCTCCCTCCCTCCCTCCCCCCCCCCCCCTCCCCCTCCCTCCTCCCTCCTCCCCTCCCTCCCTCTCTACTCCTCCTCTCTATCCTCTCTCTCTCCCTCCTCACCCTCCCTCCCTCCCCGCCTCTCCCCACACCCACTCTTCAGCCCCTCTTGTTTGGTTTTCTCATATCAAACTGATCGAGAGAGTGAGTGGAGTGCCAGAAGGTGACAACATGCAATAATGACAAGAGACAAAAAACCGAAGTTTTCCTCAAGATTAAAAATAACATATGAAAGTTTAGCATTGTATTTACCTTGGTGAGAGTATAAAGGAAGTAATGGAAAGCCTCTCCGAAGGTCTCATACTCCATGCTCCATGTGTACCGTTCCGTTTCAAATAATGGCCGCCGAAAATGGGGCTGACCTCCGTTTGGTAAAAAAAACACAACCCAAATTCACATTTTATTAGTCAATTGGACCAGCAATACCATACAGAAGATAAAGAGAAAAGAAAGAAAGAAAATAAAAAAATAATGAAGAGGAAGAAACATTGTAGTAAGGATTTTATTTTGGATATTTTAGGACTTATAACGTTTCACACACCTGTCCAAATGTAATAGAAATAAATCGACCGTTTTCGGTTAAAACTCGGTGCACTCCCTCCAATACAGATTGTACCCTTTTTCGAACGGCCGGAGAAGGATCCCACGGAGATTCGTTATCCACAAAAAACACATCCTGCCAATTCACCTCCCTGTGTCACGTCACACTCTCAGTTCAAAACATTAACCTACACCTTCCATCGCCACTAAAGCAATTATTAGTACAAAGACAACATTAGCAAGCATAATACTGAATTAGTGTAGGGAGACGTGGGGGATTGTAGTCCACTCCCTTAAATAGTGTTATTCACACTTTTTTCTGAAATTTGGCCAAAAAAAATTGCAACTAAAACTATTGTTGTTGACTCTAATAACGATGGGAGGTGTAGTGAACTCACCCTTATGTCACGTCACACTTTCAATCAAAACATTAACCTAATGTAGAGGTAAACTCAACAAGAATATTTTTTTCAAAGTTTTCTTTCAAGAAAGAATTGAGCTATAAGAACTTTGTCAAATGACCTAATTTCGTTTTTTCTTCCATACTGTGAATGGCTGAGGCTTGACCAGATGGTATAAAAATTTGGAAAAATACGTCACTTAAAGATACATAATGTTGTGGCATTAAAACATGAGGTTTATTCTCTATATGGATTTGCGACGCAATCAACCATAATTATCATGGAACCATTCTGCCCACCAAAAAGCAAACAGATAACACTAAAAGACACTTAAAAACCTCAAAAATTTTTGGTGAAAAAGTCGACTCGGCCGATGATATGAACAAGACCTTTTCATTGCTATCACGAAACTTTACTAGGCAAGAAAAGTAAATCAGGCTTACGAGAACGAAACAAAATCCTTCAAATGAAAGTACTTTGTTCTAGCTTGTAATAAAACGTTTTGTTTGACCAACAAGAATTACGTTGGATTAAAAACAAATGGTCCTTCAGCGAATTCAATTTCCACTACAAACGTCCTTTTAAGAGCTGTATTTTTTAACTTCAAAAAATTACGGGTCGATTAGATTTCAGATATTTAAACTAGATCCTGACTTAATAGTTAACTTAAACAGACTAAGATCATAAAAGGATACATATTCCAATGTACTCCAACGACTCATTATAAAAAAAAAGTGCAGGGAATGCAATCCCACCCATGTATTCAAAAGTATGTTTTCCAATATATGTAAGTTGTCTTTTCATTTTCAGTTCATCAAACGAGATTTTCACATTTTCTTTCTTTTGTTTCCTTCTTTGTTTTTCTTTTTGTCCAAGTTTCTACTCTTCGAGAAAAAAAAAAGACTATACTCTACACGTCCCAAAGCTCCCATTTCAAACCTACTTTCACAATTCACATGTACCCAAAAACCCTTAAAGACCCTATAAAACGCCTATGTAACCCTAAAAACCATTGAAAAACCCTTAAAAACCTCAATATGCCCTAAAGCGTACAACTATTGTCAAATTCACAAATACCCTGAAAAACCCTAGAAATCCCTAAATACCATACCAATAAATTATGACATTGACAAAAAATCCTTTTTAAAAAAGAAAAAAAAAACACTGCACCAAAACCAGTAAACAATCCATCAAAAAAAAAAAAAAAAAACCCAGTTTCAAAAAACCGCCTAGACGTACCAAGGCCCCCTTTTCGATGACGACGTCGTAGGAGGCCGATCTATAGGGCAGATCCAACATGTCAGCCACTTCCCACCGTACCGCCTCCCTCTCCGTACCTTCACACCTTCGTCTCATGCGCTCCACCACCACCGGAGATATGTCGGTGCTCGTCACGTCACGCACTCCGTCCAAAAACAGTTCTTCGCTCAGACGGGAGTTGCCGCAGCCGATGATAAGAACCTGGAGTGGGGGAAAGAGTGGATGGAGGGAGGTTGAGAAGGGAATTGGAAAGGAATTGGAAGGGAATGGAAAGAGTATCGGACGGGAATTGGAAGTGAATTGGGAGGGAATTGGAAGGGAGGGTGGGAGGGAGATTGAAAGGGAGATTGGAAGAGAGGAAGGGAGGAATAAGAGGAAGATTCAAAGGAAATTGGAAAAGAAATGGAAAGGAGATTGGGAGGAATCGAACAGAAATTGCAAAAGAAATTGGAAGGAAATTGAGAGAATGAAAGGAAGTGGAAAGGAGGTTGAGAATTGGAAAGAAATAGAAAGGAATTGGAAGAAAATCGGAAAGGAGTTTTTTTTTTTAAATTGAACGAAATTTTTGGAAAGGAGATTGGAATTGAAATAAAAGTGAAAAGGAATTCGGAAAAGAAACTGAGAAGAAATTGAAAGGCAACTGGAAAAAAATTAGAAGGAAATTGAACGAATGGAAGGAAATTGAGGGAAGTTGGGAATTGAAAGGAAATAAAAAGGAACAGGAAGGAAATTGGAGGGAGGGAGAGGGAGGGAGAGGGAGGGAGAGAGAGGGAGAGAGAGGGAGGGGGAGAGAGAGAGAGGGAGGGAGAGAGAAATTGGATGAATAAAGAAAAGAAATTTGAACAGAAAGTGGAAAAAAATGAAAGGAGTTCGTGAAACAAAAGGAAGCTGAACTGCAATAATTGGAAAGCAATGAATGGTAATATAAAAAAATGAGCTCATTTTATAGCTTTCAAAAGTGAGGGTTTTAGTTCTCCGGGGTTCTCTGACAAAAAAAAATAAAAAATTATAATACATGAATTCACATTAGGGTTCCAATAAAATAAATTTTAGAGGGATTCCTTTGGGAGGACTTATCTTAAAAATCTACCTGTAGAGTTCCCCGATTTTGTTTTAGGATTTTCTAGGGTTTTTTAGGGTTTTTTAGGGTTTTTTATAGGAAGACTTCAAGAATAAAGTGTAGGGAGGGATTTTATTGACAAACTCTGTCATTTGGCTCCACGTGGCGCAACAGGAGGTGTCGAAATTCGGAGTATCCTTTAAACCAATCATATTCATCCTCCTCCGAAAATCGCGAATCCCTAGGAAAAAAAACAAAAGGAAAAAAAGAAAATGTTAAAAAAAACCGGAAACGAAGGGTCAGACCAGCTGGAGAAAGCGAGAAGAAGAATTAGGGTTTAACAGGTTCGAACTATTTTTACGAGGTTGTTGAGGAACTATTCAGAGGAGTTTCGAGGAAAGGTCAGAGGAAAAAAATTTAAGTTTTAATATTTTGACAGACCAGTACTGAGTCTGGAGATATTCGACGTTTTTTGAGGGTAAAAACGATGGTCGAACGGCATTAGAGTTCGCCATGGCAACACTTGTCGCGCTATTCTCCGAATTCTCCATGAGAAGATTCAACGGGCCGACGACACGAGGCTGTACCTGTAATACAGTTCTATTACAATACCTTAGATTTTGACAGTTCTATTACAATAGCGTAGAGTTTGAGAGTTCTATTAAAATAGCGTAGATTTTGACAGTTCTATTACAATAGCGTAGAGTTTGAGAGTTCTATTAAAATAGCGTAGATTTTGACAGTTCTATTACAATAGCGTAGAGCTTGAAAGTTCTATTATAATAGGGTAAAGTTTGACAGTTCAATTACAATACCTTAGAGTTTGACAGTTCTATTCCAAGAGCGTAGAGTTTGACGGGCAGAGTATCGTTACTACAGTACAGTTCACTTAACTACCCTTCTGTAGTGTTAAAAGTTAGGGTGGCCTTCCATTAGCGAAAGAGTGGAGATTTTTACTGAGAGGCATACCGTTTCGTACAGGTCCGTACCTTTTTTTTTTTTGAAGGAAAACATCATTACGGGAAAATGTCCAAGGTTGTAGGTAATTTCGGACCGTCGGATGCCATTTCACTTTTTACCCGTGACGCCACATCACTAACCCTACAGTTTGTTAAGACCGTGCACAGGGAGGATAATTCTCGAAGACTGAACGTGTAAAAATGGGCCGCGTGGATAAGTGAAAAAAAATTCACGATGAGCGCGCGCGTATGGGCTTACACGTCGCAATGGCCATGTGCCTTTCGCCAGGATAGCTGCGAATCTCCGAAATTACCCCGCCACGCTCCCACCATCAAAGTTTGCCGCCGCCTTTTTGTCATTCCGTTCTGAAATTTTGGGTGGTACATTTAATGCCCTCTGTACGAGTCGTTAATTACCTCCGCCGGTACATATATTATCTCCGTTGGTACAGATATTGCGTTCAAACATTGCATTCGAAGATTATTTTGAGATTTTAAGCATCGAATATTAACCTACGTGCTACCAACCACAATGAGCCACGCAAATAAAAAGTGGTTTAATGACGCGACCTTTTGAAGGCACGCCCTTCACTAAAATTTTCCGTACAATTACTGAAGCGCCTAATGGAAGGCCACCCTTAAAAGAAGAATTCATTAGGAGGTATCAGTAAATGTATGGACAAGTCTTCTGACAGCGTTTATTGGAAGTCCGCTCCATTTTGTCGGGCCTGTAACAAACCTTCCTCAATTATGATTGGCGCCACATAGGTTAGGTTCCAGATTCATAAAATCTTAAAAAAATCTACAAAAGGAAAGTCAGAACGAAATATCTGCACAACCGAAGGTAGTTAATGATTCGTACGTAAATTTTGCGGCCAGGTTTTGATTTTGAAAATGGAAATTAAAAATTTGAAAAGGAATGGCAAAAAGACGCGGCAAAATTTGAAGGTCGCGGCAAACTTTGAATGTCGTTGGATGTCAGACGGAGCATGCGAGAATATTTTCGGCTCACCTGCATCCAGCGTGGCAGGCGGCACATGGCCTGTGGGCACATGACCCCACTTTTTGTCAGAAGGAATTCTACCCTTAGTTTTTGGGAGGTGAGTATGCATCAACGAAAAAGTGAGGTACAGCGTGAATCGCTATAGTACTGTACTACACCATGTATCGCTATTAGTAATAATAATTTTTTCGCCACTTAAAACATTTTTTTTCCGTACACACTTGTTCGATTTCCACTTTTAGACCGCAAATCGGAAGGTGAGAATCTTAAATTTCACTCAAAAGCGTCAGATCCACAATCCGACATGTGTGTACGGAGAAAAGATGTTTTAAGAGACGAAAAAAACATTAACACTAATAGCGATACACGGTGTAGTGTTATTAATACTATATCGACGCTCGCTACCAGACCAGCAAAAACCATCGCGATATATTTTGGTCGGAGGTGAGTTTCCGTACATCTTTAACATATGAACAATGTACAAACCAACTACAATGAGCCAACGAAGGTGAAAGGTTGTTAACTAACCCGATGCAATGGAGGATTTTTGCCAACGGAGGATTCCGCAAGACTAGATGATTTTGCAAGATGTCACGGCAAGTAAACGTATCCGTACGTTTATTTGGACTGAATAATGGATTTAGGGCGTTAAGCAACGATTTCGTTTTCGCGCTTCGGGACACTAAAATCCCTATTACATGCAGACATACTCTAATTTTGTAGTATGGGTTCACATCAATCATTTCGTGGTTTGGTACGGTTCATTGTACTTTTGGCTGTTGCGTCACTACGTGGAACCGTGCTTCAAGCACACAAACGATACAACCTACTGTTTTAGCCAACGTCTATTTAGTATTTACTACACCATGTATCGCTATTAGGGTTAACACTAATAGCAATTTACGGTGTTTTTAAAAGTGTCGAGTTTTGGTAGAGGCACACACAATTTCGATCCATCCGTTTGCAGGTGTTAAGCTTCGGTATTGGATTAGGGAGGCACGCCACAGGTCTCAAAAGTCAAAATTTTACATAACCGCAACCAACCGTTTTTGTTTTTCAAAATCAGAGTAACTGACGCCCGACCAGGTAATGTCTATTGTTCTACAAACACCGTTGCGAAGGAGGACCAGCAGTAGTAGTTGAAGTAGACATGGAAAACATCAGAAACTATCAAGCACCTACTCAACAACCAACTTTCATCTTACACAAAATAAGACTCAAAAGGCCAATATGCCTCAAATTTGCCACAGTGATACGTAACAAAGTAAAGTGACAATTCTTAAAATTGCAGCCCAAATGATCCAGTAAACCATAAGATATGACGCCTGGAAGTTTTCCAAAAAATGCCCTTAAAGTATCATAATCCCAAAATTGGATGAATCAAAATTGGCTGTGTCATAAACTATATACTCACAGTGATTATCTACCGGTCACACTAATTCGGGTGACCGTACTATAGTACTATCTTGACTTAAGACAAAGTGTCCTACCTGTACATCACTATACCGTAAGTACTTCCAAAACCCTTATTACTACCTACCGCAAAATGAACAATGAAACACTAAATTCAAATGCACTAAATGCCAACCATTTGTTTTCCACATATTTACAAATAGCTTCCGTACACTTAATGTTGCAGATTGCTTAGTCGGCATTAATTGCAAAAGTCCACATAAATGTTGATTTCGTGGTACGAACTGTTGAAATTTATGTATTTTTTAGGTCTGTATTTGAAAAATAAATAGAGTGTTGGAAAAAGGTAATTAATAGTTCACTTCTATATTTTAGTTAGAATGTAAAGAGAGAGAAATAGAGGACCAAAGGCAGGCCATGGCTGCTGCGTCATTTAAAAGGAGGTAGAATGAATTAGAAGGTATTTTACTAGTTTTAGCAAAATAGTGCTTTTGGCCGGAATTGAACCAGGGTCTGCAAAGTACTATGTAGACTTACGCCTTATCCACTAAGGCACTAACGAAACGATACACATGATTCGTTTCCATGGTTAAATTGATTAATGCGCGTTTTCGTTAGTCTGCTGCGAATTAGTCCTTTAGATCAATATATATATATATATATATATATATATATATATATATATATATATATATATATATATATATATATATATATATATATATATATATATATATATATATATATATATATATATATATATATATATGCGCGAAAAAAATCATGTGTATCGTTTCTTTAGTGCCTTAATGGATAAGGCGAAAGATTACATAGTACTCTCTAGACCCCGGTTCAAATCCGGCCAGAAACACTATTTTGATAAAACTAGTAAAATACCTATTTCATTCTGCCTCCTTCTAAATGACGCAGCAGCCATGGCCTGCCTTTGGTCCTCTCTTTCTCTCTCTTTACATTCTAACTAAAATATAGAAGTGAACTATTAATTACCTTTTTCCAACACTCTATTTATTTTTCCAATACTGACCTAGAAAATACATAAACTTCAACACTCCCCTTATTTTATAGTCTACTTTCTTTTCAACTCCCACTAAACACATTTTTTTTTTCCTTTTCTTTTTCTTCTTTCTTTTCTCCTCATAAAACTTTAAGTGAATACCCTCGTATTTAAAGAAGTGTATTAGATGAGCTGAAATAATAATTACATCACACATTTTATTGTGCATGTTATTTTTCATAAATTCGAGATAAAATTTTATCTATCTCATCTCTTTTCTATCCACACTAAATCCAATTTCCCTCTTGCAATTCAAACAGCCAGCCCCATCTCCAATCCGCAACACACACCCAGATGCAAACACACACCCAGATGCTAACCCTTTTACAGACACACCTTCATAAATGCCATCACTTCCATTAGTGATGTCAAATCCATTACCCCCCAAATTTTCCCAAAAAACAAGTGTCCCCACTAAGTTCCTCATAAGATCTACGTCTTCCGTACTCATATTTTTATCCATGATACTCACCCCATTTTCAAAACTTTCCTCACTCTCTCCCATTGAATTCTTCCCGCTATCACTTTCTACTTTTATTCCCAATAAATTTTTCTCCTCCCCTAAACCTTTCATTAAATATTCCTCTTCTCCCCTATCTTTTAAAATCCCCTCTAGATTTACTCCTCCCCTTTCCTCGGAATCCGTTGAAGTCTCCCTTTCCGACCAGTTTTTTGTTTCCAAAATATCTATAAAATTATCCTCATTATTTTTATTTTTCCATTTTTCATTTATAGATTCTAGACCTGACTTTCTATACTCCTTGACATCCACATCATGTCTAACTCCTTTAAGTACCTCCCTTCCCTTTACTTCCCTTATACCTCCAAAAGCACACTATTGCTTTCGTGGAATTTTTGTGTACTTTTCTCTCTTCTTCATTCTACTTTTTGTGGAGAAGCTCTAAGATTTCTTTATCCTCTTTCTGCTCTTCCCTTTCTTCCTCCTCATCCACATTCCAACTTCTAAGTTCTTCCAAACAAGGGCATCCCTCCATATAATGACCCGGTTCCCTACAAAAGAAGCAAACCCCCTTTTTAAAAGCTCCCATTTCTTTTCCTCTCCCTCTCTTTCCACCAAAGTTCCGATAAGGTTTACCTTCGTCTTTCTTCCTCTCATCACGCTTCCGCTCGTCACTGCTGTTCCTCTAATCACGCTTCCGCCAATCACCACCAGCTGTAAATGCATTCACCCTACGAAGCTCCAAAGTGCTTTCCCTCACAAGAATTATCCCCATGGTAAAGCTCCAAGTCCATGAGGAGCCACCCATTGCATGCATACGATAAATGATGTTTTCGTACTTATCTGAGAGTTTCATGAGTAGTGTATTAGTCTTTCTCTCCTCAGACTCTATATATCCCGCACTAGAAAGCTCAACATATAATGCAACAATATCATTGCAAAACTCTATCATGCTACCGCCTTTATAAACATAGGCCCCTATTTTTTCTGTTTTACTAACTGCTGCCCTTGAATAGTCTCACTCTTATAAATCTGACTTAGTGTTTCCCAGATTTCTGAAGACTTAGTTAGACTTAAATGAGTGATAGCTATGGAGTTAGAAACATATCTAAGTATGAGATGTTTTGCTATAGTGTTTTTATACTCCCAATTTTTTTTATCATTTTCTTCAGTTTTACTTATAACTCCTCCAAGTGGAGCTGTAGCGGAGAGCTTAGCTCCCCCCACCATATGTGTCCCTATATCCTTCTCCCTTTTTTTCCCTTCAATGGCAATGATTTTCCCTTCACCTTCTGTTACATCTGAACTCCAGTTGGTTTTCTGGGAAGCCCCAGATGATTCTCCATAATGAGTTCCACCAAAGCCGGGTGGCGGACACCTCACTGGCCCCGAAACAATTCCCCACAAATGCTTTTCGAAAAGCAATCCCTCCATCGTAAACTCCCAATAAGTGAAGTTTGTTCTATCGAACATAGGCACCCTAGATGGTGGGCCCATAACCTGAAAATCTATGGGCTCCATTGCCCATATAAAATTCGCAGATACAAAAGAAGCTAATCTCGATAGTGCCGACTCTAAGTTGATATAAACCCATATGAATGATCCCTTGACAATCAGAACCCTAATACACCTTCACCCTTGTGAAGAGAAGACCTTCTGTGTCAGTTCCACCACAAAATGGAAAGCGTGGAAATGTGTTTTGGACAATATTCCCCACTTAGAATTTCCCACTGAATAAGTGCCACCCTGGCACGCAAAGATTCCAAACGAATACACTCTTGCGTAGCTTGGACTCCCTTGCATCCGCAGCAAAAAAAATCAGTGAATTTGCTCACCCGAGCATTAAGTTATGGCTGGTCAAAGATCACCTTTATAGTTACAAGCTCTCTTAGAGAAAGGTACCTAAATATCATTAAGTCTTGGTCCGCCTACTCACGACTACCTAGTACTAAACCCTAGTCCAATAGGAATATTATATAGTACAAGAAGGTACGATGGGCGATGTATTTACTGTACGGCCATTGTACGACATGGTCTACAAGGTGACATCTGCCAAATCGGGAGCCATGGTTCCTCCTCCCATCTTCTCCGACATCAAATAATGTGGTGCCAAGTGGCACCGCGTGAGGCTATTCTGAAAGGCCGCCAAAAGCTTATTGTGGGTGGCGGCTGTAATGGTGGCTGTCCGATCAGTTGTATTTATACGCCTTCAATTCGTTTCCATGCATGAATTGATTAATGCGCGTTTTCGTTAGTCTGCTGCGAATTAGTCTTTTAGATCAATAGATATTCCATTGCCCACAGAATTCGCAGATCCAAAAGAAATTAATCTAGATAGTGCCGACTCTAAGTAGATATAAACCCAAATGAATGATCCCTTGACAATCAGAACCTCAATACACCTTCACCCCTGTGAAGAGAAGACCTTCTGTCTGCTCAGTTCCACCACAAAATGTCTTCTCTTCACATGGGTGAAGGTGTATTGGGGTTCTGATTGTCAAGGGATCATTCATTTGGGTTTATATCAACTTGGAGTCGGCACTATCTAGATTAGCTTCTTTTGGATCTGCAAATTCTGTGGGCAATGGAACCCATAGAATTTCACGAACATCTTGAGTGTGTACGACGCACTTAGTCATTGTGGTCCCCATTTTAATGGCGTCTGTCAAATTGGTTCGTATTGACGTCCTACTTTTGATCTCTTACAATTATGTCTCGGATGTTTGGATTAGTCTTCGTCCGTCTGATTCGATAAACCTTCCCGTATGATTTGTGGCACGCGTATGTGGATATCGGTCGCCACTCCGGAATATCTGCGTCATATTTAACTGTCGACGCGTGTCCTTGCAGAAGTATAGTACCGTACCATATATTTCCGAAATATTCAGTTTGAATTCCGTTCGTCCGATTTGAGGAATCTGCTCGTGTAATGCATGACGCATGTAACTGGATGTCGGCGCTGTAGAAACTAATGGTTTTATTAGTATTTTCTAGGTTTGAAAAGAAATATAGAAGTCGAGGCAGTCTATCTCTAACTTCTCTCTCCAACTCTCAAACTTGTCGCAGTCACTGAGAAATTGGAGAGGAAGCTAGAGCCATGGCTACCTTGGCTATCCTGAGGTTTACGGGAATTTTATATTAGGGTTTATATATTTAATTAAAATGTATGTGCCGGCGGCAGGATTTGATCCTTGTACCTGCCGGCCGGCAGACACAATGTAGCCGGTAGCCCTAGCCGTTTCATCTAGCGGTAGTGTTACATAGCATATAGGTTGATAATTATTTATATATGTATACAAGCGATAAACCATTTAACTAGAATGAATTACGGGATACATAGATCCAGTAATATGTAATGTACGACTTACGGTACGGACATAAATCAGTACCGCGCATTTGTTTCGTAAATGAAACAAATACCGCGCATGTATTTATTACGGCTACGATTAAAGCCGAATTTAATCGGACGGCCGGGATTAGCGCCGAGATCGCGGAGGAAGATTTCGGCGGTTTGTGGCCATCGCCACATCGGATGACGCGTGGCGAAATTCCGTTGGATTGTGGAATCTCCGGAGATTATGGCACCGAATCCGGATTTGACATGTGTCGACATTTTGGCCATGTCGTACAATGTCCGTACATAAAGTACACCGGCAACTGTACTTTTGCGTACGGAACTCAATTCTGATTGGTTCCGTACATCAGTAGATAGAGTCTGTGAGAGAGATAGGACTTAGAAAAATTAGAAGATAGGACCCCCTCTCCCAGAGAGCTTCTGTACAAAAGGTCAACTTTGACCCTCCATAACTTACTGCTCAGGGGAGCAAATTCAGAGATTCTTTTTGCTATCGACTCAGGGGAGTCTTTTCTTCACAGGGGTGAAGTTGGTCAGAGTTTTTGTCTGCCAGGGTGGCAGTTATTTTTGCTTAAACACAAAGGGGTCAGGATTATCCTAGAGGCTTCTTGGAAGCTGTCCACTCTGAGGACTTATGGAGGTCTCAGAGTTACAGGTTATGGGCCCACCCTCTAGGGTGCCAATATTTAATGGAACTGGCTTCATATACTGGGAAAGTATGATGATAGGAGCTCTATGCGAAAAAAGGTTTTGGGGGATAGTGAGTGGACGATTGGGGCGTCCATCAAGTCTTGGAATTCCTCCAGGGTTTAAAGGAAGCAGATTCACCAGGAAAGAGGATTCACCTTCAACGGAGGAAACAAAGGAAGGAGAGGTGGTGGACAAAGGAAAGGAGAAGGAGGCGACCACACCAATAGCAACTGGTTTAGCATTCATGTCACCTATTCCGAGGAACGAGGAGAATGATATTGAAACCTGGGACTTCAACAATATGGCGGCAAAGCACTTCATCCTACGCCATCTCACTCAAGGACTTGCATGTCCTCATTTGCAGGTAGAGAGGGCATCCGATCTTTGGATGGCTCTCATAGAGATGTACCGAAGTGGTACGATTCAGCAACAACAGTTGGCTGATCAGAAAGTTAAGGAGTATGTATACAAAGGGGGAAATATGTTGGATTTTTGCAATGAGCTTGCTACACTCTTCATGGAGCTAGAGAGTGCGGGTAAAGTTTTTAGTGAAAAAGAAAAAGTTAACTGTTTACTAATGAAGTTACCTGATGAGTTCGAGAACATAGTCAACCGTGTGCAGGACTTGCCGGACTCAAGGTGGATATGGAACTCAGTGGTAGGGATGATTCTCGTTCGAGAGAATACGATTGAGATCCGAAGGGGAGGAAAGAGTGGCCAAGCCTTGGCAACAGCGACCGATTGGAGGAACAAGGATTCCCGGAAACCAGTCAGAAACTATGGGGGTAGGGAGCGGGAAAAACAGGTTGGCGAGTTCGAACCAAGGGCTCCCAAAGGTTTATGTCATTTTTGTAAGAAACCTGGGCACTATATGGCAGAGTGCACCAAGCTAACCGAGCTTCGGTTAAAGGAGGGGCAGACCGGTGGTACCCCGAGAGGAAAGAAAAAGGCCCTTGTCACACAGGTACTTGAGGCGGAATCCGAGGACGAGGACGATGAGCTCCTTTTGGATGAGGAGTTGGAGGCGAAAACTGAGGTTGAAATTCCACGAAGGCAGAAATGTGCTTACGGTGGATTGAAAGGTGAAGCAGACTGGATTATAGATTCAGGTGCCTCAATGCACATGTGTAAGGATAGACACCTGTTCACTAAGATAAGAAAGATTCCCACCGTAGAGATAGAGTACGGGGATGGGAGGATAGTCACCACTACTCTTGTAGGATCGGTAGATCTGAAAGTGTTAGTTGAAGGAAAGACATCCATATTAACATTCTCCGATGTATTGTTTATTCCGGAGCTGAACAAAAACCTTATCTCTACATCAGTATTAGATGATAAGGGTTTTTTCACTAGCACTAGGGAAGGAGTCTTTACTGCTAGTTTTGAGGAGGATGTCTATTTCATTGCTGAGAAAGGTAGCCATGGGATGTTTAGGCTGATCTTAAGTAATGAAACGAAGAAACTTTATTATGCTGGTGTTCATGATATTATGATGTGGCATAAGAGGCTTGGGCATGTGAATCTAGATAAGTTAAGAGAGATGAAAAAGATGGGAGTGGTGGAAGGGATTCAGTTCAGTGAGAGTGATGATATAAGTGATTGTAGTGGGTGTGCTCAAGGTAAAGCACACAGATTACCCTTTCCAAAAACAGCCACCTACAAGGGAGAAAAACTTCTAGATCTAGTACACACAGATATTTGGGGACCGGCTAGAGTGCCCTCACCGGGGGGGAAGAGATTTATGATGACTATAACTGATGATTGGTCTCGGTATTCCCGAGTATATTTTTTGAAAAACAAGTCAGAAGCTGAGGACTGTTTTAGACAATATAAAGCATGGAGCGAAAAACTCCATGAAACTCCAATCAAGAGAGTAAGGAGTGACAATGGTGGAGAGTATACTTCTAACCAGTTTGAGGATTTTTTGAGGGAAGATGGGGTTCAACACCAAAAGACAGTGCCAGAAAATCCTGAACAGAATGGGATAGGTGAAAGGTTAAATAGAACACTAAGTGATAGTGCTAGAAGTATGTTGTCGGATAAGAAGATAGGAAAAAGGTTTTGGGCAGAAGCAATGAACTGTGCTAATTACCTCAAAAATAGAGTTCTTACTTCAGCTATAAAAGATCAAACACCTTATGAGAGATGGACAGGCCGGAAACCAGACTTATCTCATTTAAAGGTTTTCGGAAGTCAAGTATTCAGTCTAGATACTGATCGGTCCAATTGGAAGCTAGATCCTAAGGGAAAACCGGGATACTTATTAGGATATGATGAGGATGTTAAAGGATATAGAGTTTATGATCTAAAAAGAGAAGATATAATCTTAGTAAAGCATCTAGTAGTTATGGATGAAGGAAAGTCTGTGGATCCCTTCAAATATACAAAGTCAGTAAAAATCAGATTTGAGTCAGAAAATTCTGATGACTTTGAGCTTCCTAACTATCCAGGTTTTAGAGACGATGACATTCTTGCAGGAACAAATCAGACCGAAAAGGACTCGGTTGTGGAAACTCCAGTGACAACTCTACTCGAAGCGGAAGACGTGGTGGAAATTGATTCGGAATCAAGGGATAGGGGAGAAGCCGAGTTTGTTCGAAAGAATCCACGAGAACCATCTATTCCGGCCTCAGATTTTGAGGGAGGGAGGAGAAGTAGCAAAAGACTGCAAGAAAAACAGGTTAATAACAAGGTAACTAAACTATCTCATCAAGATGAACCTCAAACTTATCGAGAGGCGATGACTTGTCCAGAAAGAAACCGGTGGAAGACAGCCATCAATGAGGAGATGGCTTCAATCATGGCAGCCGATACTTGGGAGCTGGTGGACTGTCCACCTAACCGAAAACCAATCGGTTGTAAGTGGGTTTTCAAACTGAAACTGAACCCAGATAACACAATCGAGCGCTACAAGGCCAGATTAGTGGCAAAGGGATTTACACAAAAGGAAGGAATTGACTACGAGGAAACCTTTGCCCCGGTGGTCAGATTTCCCTCGGTCCGCATACTTCTCAGTTTAGCAGCGGCGGAAGACATGGAAGTGCACCAGATGGACATCAAAACAGCCTTTTTGCATGGAGAATTAGAAGAGGAGATCTTCATGCGACAACCCGAAGGGTTTGTGGAAGAAGGAGAGGAGAGTAAGGTATGCCGGCTGATTAAATCTCTTTATGGTTTGAAACAGGCGCCCCGACAGTGGAATAAGAAGCTTGATGAAATTCGCCGCATTGATAAACAACAATGTAAACTGACAATTCTTAAAATTGCAGCCCAAATGACCTAGTAAACCATAAGATATGACGCCTAGAAGTTTTCCAAAAACTGCCTTTAAAGTATCATAATCCCAATACTGGATGAATCAATATTGGCTGTGTCCTAAACTATATACTCACAGTGATTATCTACCGGTCACACTAATTCGGGTGACTGTACCACAGTACTATCCTGACTTACGAGAAAGTGTCATACCTGTACATCACTTCACCGTAAGTACTTCCAAAACCCTAATTACTAACTGCCGCAAAATGAACAGTGAAACACTAAATTCAAATGCACTAAATGCCAACCATTTGTTTTCCACATATTTACAAATAGTGTCTGTACACTTAATGTTGCAGATTGCTTAGTCAGCATTAATTGCAAAAGTCTACATAAATGTTGATTTCGTGGTTCGAACATCTTAAGTGCGTACGACGCACTTAGTCATTGTGGTCCCCACTTTAATGGCGTCTGTCAAATTGGTTCGTATTGACGTACGACTTTGATCTCTTACAATTATGTCTCGGATGTTCGGATTAGTTTTTGTCCGTCCGATTCGATTAACCTTCCCGTATGATTTGTGGCACGCGTATGTGGATGTCGGTCGCCACTCCGGAATATCTGCGTCATATTTAACTGTCGACGCGTGTCCTTGAAGAAGTATTGTACCCTACCATATATTTCCAAAATATTCGGTCCGAATTCCGCTCGTCTGATTCGAGGAATCCTCTCTTGTAATGCGTGACGCGTGTAACTGGATGTCGGCGCCGCTCCGTAAAACATGCATAGGCGACGCGCATCCCTGTAGAAGTACACTACACTCTATTGTACTTCTGCTACTGTAACACAAATAAAGGTAATTGTTACATCAAAAACTACTTAGAAAATATTCTAAGTCCTTAGTCCCTCTCACAGCCCTATTTACTGAAATAAAGATTTCAATTTACAACAATGTCACGCTCCAAAATTGTTAACCGTTATCCGACCGGTGTTTACGAAAATGAAAGTTAACCGAAACTCTATTTCTCGCGACTAACTGTACCCGCCCGTAACCGAAAAAGTACAAAATTACAATGCTCATTGTTACTAGCGTTAAACATCTACTAATGTTAATGAAAAATTATTATTAATAACACTATTTAATACAAGGAGACTGTTGTCCATAGCCATTTTCAGCCATGGATTTCCCCTCGGAAGCACCACAGACTACCCCAAAACAGCCTAATTTGATTCCACTCAAAATTCTACAGAATTACCAAACCAAGCTGAAACTTCACAAAATGATATTTCCTAGGCCACTTAGTATCCCCACCAAAGTTCATATAAATATACCAACCAGAATTTCCACATCACCCAGTCAAAGTTGCAGAAAAACAGCCTGCCAGAACTTTGATAAATCTGACCAACTTCACAATGAAGCCCCAAGCAAACCAGACGCACACTAGGTCTGAAAATTTGTCACAATATTGCCAATACAAGGAGGAACACACATGCAAAATTTCAGATAATTCTGCCTAATACATCTGAGAGCAATCCTCAGTTAAAATTACCAAAAAGGAGCAAAACAGTTTTTGTCCAAAAGTTCCCCTAAATCTAAAAATGACTAAGTCCTACAAATATATACTACAGCTTACTATTAACTGTACGGAGGCATACCAGCCGTACGTAATCAATCAACTACCTCTATTAATGTGAGTGTACTTGATCTAAACTGATAATTAATACACAGGACAAAACAATGTTAAATATTTACAAGTCTTACGAATTCCGTCAAACGAATCGAGACCGTCCAAAGTAAATATCATGTGATGGACGCGATTTCGCGTCCCTCACGAAACTGACGGCACCGCCGTCCGTAGATCTTTATTCGACATCCTTGATGTCGTGTCGCGTGGTCACACAATCCACTTGACGAGCTGACGTCGCTTCAACCAAATTAGTCCGTACTGTCGGCATCCATTTCCAATAAGTGCCGCTCACGCCACTTTCATTTCGAACTTCCACAGTAAATACGATTAATACTTTGCATACGAAATGTTGCGTACGCAGAAAATGTCGCGTATGCACGAAACTATCTTTTCAAAACAACAAAGACGTGGCAAGTTGTAATCCACATCTTTAAATAGTAAAGACTATAAATAGTCTCGACTTATTAACACTAATAACAATGGGCGATGTCGTGGTACATCTATCTTTGCGTGTAACTCTTAGGTTATGGTTACATTAGGAGGTCTCTGTAATAGTAAGGACAACAAAATTTTTGTATTACAGAGGCCTCGGTTACATCGCGTATCATCTGTAAACAAGTTTTTACATACGTGTTCTAATTTGAGTGATTCCACGTAGGTCGACGATCAAATCTATAAAATCGTCAAAGATTTGGAAACCGACCATTTTCGTATAAAAATCCATACTTGCGTATTACGTACGTGTACTTCACAAGTGTAACGCGTCAATGTACCTCAGAGATCTCCTTCACGCTGCTGATTTTCAGGAAAATACCGTATTTCTTTTCGGCAAAAATTTTACGGTCACCTTGTCCGAAGGCACGTGCCTTTGGGGACGTGTGAAAATTTTCATATTTCATCGACGCACGTGTCTGACGTCCAGGTGTAGCGATTTGATTGGTTTTGTATTGCTGAACCCACCTCGGCGAGGTGGGTTCACCAATACAAAGGCGTATGGAGCGATTGCTTCGCAGATGAAGACCAAAATGTAATCGGACGGTCGATGTATTCTCCTGGATACTTGGAGAATCGTAATCTTATTTTCTGTAATGTTGTTTTGAAGAAACTCACGAAAATATAGTACGGCATGGTACGGGCAAGTACAAAATTCTGTATTAAACCTCACTTTTCGTATGATGTAACCATACCCTTAGTCTTAATCATTCTAACTTTGCGTGTAGCTATTATATTAATGTTTAAACTCTTATGTTATTGCTTTTTCTCTCGCAAATCTAAATTTTTCACTACATGTTTTTGACGGTTTTTCTTTCGACTACGATACTATGTTATGAATTATGCAAAAAAGGTTAAGGTTTTATTATGTATGCTTAAAACAAAATCTTATTATTTCACAAGGAAAATCAACTAGCAAAAAACACATTGTGATTGGCAAAAAACATATAAAAAACAACATCATGACAAACGAAATAATAATAAAAAATAAAAATAAGCGTATGAATATGAATTATTTATAAGTAAACAGTGATGAAGCTCAAATATATAAATTTAATAACAAAAAAAGTTATAATGACATATACACTAAAGCCATATTAAATAGAATTTAAAATAAATCATACCTGAACCGTCAACTATCGAAAATGGTCGAAGGTCCTCACAACACATCAGCGCCACCATTTTCGCTTTTTTTTTCGGTCACTCGTTTTTGCCTCTGTTTTTGAAAGAAAATTACGAAGAAGTCCTCTTGAATTAACCATGTAAGCCAAATCTAAACATGTGCGAGTGTTGATTGTTGAAGTACCGTTTGTTGAATTGTATTGATAAACTATGAAACATGTATTACAAGCCACAAAACCTGCCCCCTTTACCATGTATTTGTTTGATGTTTTAACTTCATAGACATGCTCAAATTTTTTCCAACAATTTGAAGTGGCCCTGCTTTCTTTCACTATGTAATACTGAGCAATTTCACCATTTTTTGATTTCGAAGTTTGTTTTGGATTGTAGTTTTAAGGGAAGCGAGGATGTCTTTTTTCCATTTTAGTGTATGACTAAGTTTTGTTTGAATTGTGGTCGATTTTCTCTAACTTAAGTAGCAATTCAATTTATCGATTTAGGGTATGGTCCCATGTACTTGTAACTTAGCGAACTTACTTTGTATTTTAACACGGATACTGCGGACCCGGATTTCAAGTGTCTCTATGCGTTTACTCGATACTGTTATTTAAGTTTGTGACGATTGTATACGTCGATAATACCCGTGACAGATGTCACAGTGTGCAATTTGTCTTTGCCGCACCATATCTTTTCGAAACTTTTTGAAGCGTCGCAAAGACATGTCGTAATTCTTGAAACGATTTGGTTTGTCGCATGTAATTGCGTGACATCGTAGACGTACAACCTTGCAGCCGTGGTTGTACAACATGCCTTTGCTTAATCCTCTCATGTCTGGCCGCCATGACTTTGCAAATCTGGCCGCCATGACTTCGCAGATTTTTCACCTTTGGCAGATTTTACAACTTTGCGTGAAATGACACTGCAGCCTCGAGACCCCTGCAAAAAAAAAACCGTATAGGTGCGTGCAGACAAAAACGAACAACCTTGTATTTTTTTTAGTCGTCAAAAACTTTTGAAAACTTTTCACATGTGTGAATATATTTTCCTATTGGTGTAAACGGATTTACTTAGTTTAAAACACATTTCCGATGTGTTTTATGATAAGTTTGAAGATGACGTGACAGTGGGTCGAAAAAACGCAAGACGACAAATTTTAGTACATCATAAGGGCGAGAATGATGCAAATTGTACTCTACAAATTTGTGATTTCTTCGTACGGTCGCAACTTAGGCAGTACGACGCTAAGTTTGAAAAGAAAACTACAGAAAAAAATCGGAACTTAGCCACATGGGGCCATACCCTTATTGTTTGAAATATGTGAGTAAGCCAATAATTAGGATTTGCCGTGGGAAATTGATGTAATAATTTGATTTTCACTAATTTATTCACCAATAATTACTACATGTCCCATATCATTGACATAATGATATGATATATTTGTGGGAAACACAATATAAAATGCATAATTAGCACCTTGCAATAATGTACGACGTATGAATAAGCCAATAATTACGATTTGTCGCGTTCCCTAAGATTTGGGAAATGAATAGTGTTAGGGTGCGTCTCCATGTACTTGAAACTTAAAGATTTTTTTTTGCTTTTTAATGCAGATCCGGCGGACCCGGATTTTAGATGTCCATATGTGTAACAACGAAACTGTTACTTAATGGTGTGACGATTGTATACGGTGACAATGCTCGTGACGACTGTTAATATCTATTACTAGTGATGACGCACGTTATTTTTTGTAACTGCTTGTGACGCCGCATGAGTTTTCGTGACATTGTAGACATACTGCCATCCAGCCTGTGCCCTTTCACATTTGAAGAAGAAGCACTTTGCCTTTGCGGCGCCTATCCACTCGACGTGAAATGGCATCGGAATCTTGAGACCCCCGGCGAAATGAAATTTGTACCAGCCGCTAACGGACAAAACCAAACAAATTGTGTACTTTGTTTTGTCGTACCTGAACGCAAACGGACAAAACATAGTGGATCGTGCACTTTTTGTCGTCGCTTGAATTCTTTTGAAAGTTTTTGAAATTCTTTTACACGTGCGAATACGTGTTCCTATTTGTTTCTCGAAAATACTTTGTTTTAAAACACATCTTCTTTGTATTCTAAAGAAAATTTTGAAGATGACGTTTTTTGGGTGGCCGTGGGTCGAAGAACACAACATGTAGGACATCCTTAATTCGATGATGACGCAAAATGTACCTCCCATTTTTTTATATTTTTTTGTACGGTTGAAACTTACGCGATACGGCTCTAAGTTTTACAGAAAAACGACAGAATATAACCCTTACTTAGCACATGGAGACGCACCCTTACTACTGTGTCGGATTTGCGACGCTAATCATGATGTCGCGTACTTCCACTATACCAAAGAGTACAAAGTACAATAATGTCAAATTTGCTACGCTAATCATGATGTCACGTACTTCCACGATATCAAAGAGTACAAAGTACAATAATGTTGGATTGTATGGACAGTACAAAATTTTCTTTTTTTTTGGTTTTTTAGTTGACCGACCGTCACCGACTTTTTTTTTTTTTTCTGGTGAGTCAAACCGCCCGCAACCGCCCGGCCTCCAAAATTTGGCAACCGAATCCGTTCCGGATGCGGCGCTGGCGGTCAGTTAACGGTCGGTCACGGTTTCGGTTGACCGGTTGCGACCTCTGAGGCACGCTTTATGTGCTGTGCACTCCATGTGTCCGTTTATTTTGCGTCTAAGGAGTTCAGTTGAGGACACTTTTAGGAGTCTCAACAAAGCTGCGTGCACACCCTTGTACCTGGTAAGGCTATGCGCGATGGAGGGAGTACTGTGTGTTTCAACGCTGGGTAAGTCCAAATTTGTTTGCATGGGTCTGCGAAAAGAATGGAGGGGAAGGGAAGGGAGGGGAGGGGAGGGTGGGGAAGGGCGAGGGATGGAGAGAGGATGGTAGGGAGGGAGGGAGGAAGGGAGGGAGAGAGGGAGGGAAGGAGGGAAGGAGGGAGGAGGCGAGGGGAAGAAAGGGAAGGGAGGCTAATTTTGTGTCGGAAGGGCCTT
The DNA here is from genome assembly GCA_037447655.1 of Zygnema cylindricum. NCBI lineage: Eukaryota > Viridiplantae > Streptophyta > Zygnematophyceae > Zygnematales > Zygnemataceae > Zygnema > Zygnema cylindricum. Next base: position 86,746 of record JBBHKE010001456.1, read on the forward strand.
AGGAAAAATGGAGGTAGGTAAAGACGGAGAGAGAAGAGGGAGGCGGGGAGGAGAGGGGTGCCGAGGGAAGGAGAGGCGATGAAAAGGAAAGGGAGAAGGGAATGGGAGAAAGGGGTGGGGGGGGGGGAGAAAAGAGGGTGTGGGGAAAGGGAGAGGGAGAGGGAGAGGGAGAGGGAGAGGGAGAGGGAGAGGGAGAGGGAAGGGGATCTGTTTCGAAATTTTTAATAAATGGGTAGAGGATAGGAAGGCTAAGCAGTGGAACTATGCTGTTATGTATTTTCCTTCTGAAAATAGGAAAAACATGTTGACTAGTTCAAGAGGGAAAATGCAGTTTTTCCCGAAAACGGAAATTGCTTTTAGTTTAGTCTATTCTGTATCTAAAGGCGTGTCTGTGAATTCTCACGTTTTCATTTGATGTCTTTATTGTGATTTTTATTTGAAATACTTTATTTTAAGATACTTTGAATGATATGGCTTAGTCTGATCAAACGCCTAAGTCCGTTGAAAATGCTGTGTCATCTTCTGACTCTGGCTCATTATCATCATCATCGGAAGGTACTTCTTTTTTGCCTTTTTTCTTTTTCTTCTGGTGACTGTCATCATCCGAAGACTTGGTAAGACTTAAAAGAGTGATAGCTATGGACTTAGACACATATCTAAGTATAAGATGTTTTGCTATAGTGTTTTTATACTCCCAAATTTTACTATCATTTTCTTCAGTTTTACTTATAACCCCTCTAAGTGAAGATGTGGCGGAGAGCATAGCTCCCCTCACCATAAGTGTCCCTTTATCCTTCTCCCCTTTTCCCCCTTCCATCACAATATCTTTCCCTTCACCTTTCGTTGCATTTGAACTCCGGTTGATATTTTGGGCAGCCTCAGATGGTTCTCCACAGTAAGCTCCTCCAAAGCCAGGTGGCGGACATCTCACTTGTCCAGAAACAATTCCCCATAAGTGCTTCTCGAAAAGCAATCCCTCCATAATAAACAACCAATAATTGAAGTATGCTCCATTGAACATAGGCACCCTAGATGGTGGGCCCATAACATGAAATTTTATAGGCTCCATTGCCCACAGAATTCGCAGATCCAAAAGAAGCTAATCTAGATAGTGCCAACTCCAAGTTGATATAAACCCAAATAAATTATCTCTTGACAATAAGAACCCCAATATACCTTCACCTCTGTGAAGAGAAGACCTTCTGTGTGCTCAGTTCCACCACAAAATGCAAAGCTTTAATATGTGTTTTGGACAATATTCCCCACTTTGACTTTCCCACTGAATAAGTGCCACCCTGGAACGCAAAGACTCTAACCGATTACACTTTTGTGTAGCTTGGACTCCCCTGAGTCCGTAGCAAAAAGAGTCACTGAATTTGCTCACCCGAGCATTAGGTTATGGCTGGTCAAAGATGACATTTATAGTTACAAGCTCTCTAAGAGAGAGAGGTACCTAAATACTACTAAGTCTCGGTCTGCCTACTCACGACTACCTACTACTAAACCCTAGTCAAATAGGAACACTATATAGTACAAGGAGGTACAATGGGCGATGTGCTTATTGTACGACCATTGTACGACAAGGTCTACAAGGTGACACCTGCCAAATCGGAAGCCATGGTTCCTCCTCCCATCTTCTCCGCTATCAAATAGTGTGGCGCCACGTGGCACTGCGTGACGCTATCTCCGTATGCCGCCAAAAGCTCACTTCGCGTGGCGGCTATAATGCCGGCCGTCTGATCAAAACATATTTTACACGGTTCAGATTCGCGTACATGCAGGAATTGCTCCTTTTGGTTAGTCTGTTGTTAATTAGTTGTTGCGTTAATGTTTATGTATTTATGAAACCCGTCACGTGTATCGTTTCGATAACGCCTTATTGGTTAAGGCTTACCTCTACAAATATAACCACAGACCATGGTTCAAATCTGGTCTAGAGCAGTTTTTGGTTATTTGTTAGTTTGTTAGAACTCTCTTCTTGTCCACTTATAAATACCTATTGTACCCTACATATGCCATCGTTTATCTAAGCTATAGGCTAAAGCTAACGTCTATTTTAGGATGTAGGTACCAGGATCAAATCCTGGAACCGTCACAACCATTTTGGTACAAACTACGAATTAGCCTATCCTCTTTAGACAGCCATGGCTCTAGCTCTCTCTCTGGTCTTCAGTGACTGCAACAAGTATGGGGACCGGAGAGAGTTGAGCGAGAAGCAGGTTGCCTTTGCTGACTTACTCTATTTATTTTTCCAATACAGACCTAGAAAATACATAAATTTCAACAGTTCTTCTTACAAGAGGGAAATTACTTGTAGTTTAGTCTATTCTAGATCTAAAGGGGTGTTTGTGAATTCTCACGTTTTCATTTGATGTCTTTATTGTGATTTTTATTTGAAATGCTTTAGTTTAAGATACTTTGAATGATATGGCTTAATCTGATTAAATGCCTAAGTCCGTTGAAAATTTTGTGTCATCTTCTGACACTGGCTCATTATCATCATTATCGGAACTTCTTTTTTCCCTTTTTTCTCTTTCTTCTAGTGACTGTCATCATCTGAATTAAAACTTTCACCCTAAGAAATTTAAGCAATTCCTCCATAGTAGTTGAATCAAGATGAACAGTAAGGCACTCTTTTACCATTGAGAGCTTCTTAGATTCCTCAAGTCGAATGTTGAGTTTAGTTTCTTCCCTCTTTATGTGTCCTACTAGAGTCTGCGAATCTTCCACAGACTCCTTTCCTTGGAAGCTGGCAAGTGAAGGGGTATTTTTCTTTTCTACCTTCCATCTATTGTTGTTACACTCTTGAGATCGATTAATCAATTCTTATATATAGATACAAATGGAATAAACTCACCTCTGGTACCGATTTATAAGATCAATTCTCAATCGGAGTGCGCTCACCGTTGCAAAATGTCTCAAAGGGGAAGTGAAGCTGAACTCAAAACAATCATTACAAACACATTGAAGGCTCATTATCCCAAGATAGAGACAAGATGTCATACATTCTCCTACACTGCTCACACATTAATGACGATAATACTAACTCACAAGGTGGCATTTCAACTTAGCAGTAGAAATTAATCCAGAAATCTATTTCTAAAAACTTCACATTGAACTTGGACACAAATTAAGGAACAACACAAACTGATAAAAATAGAAATGAAAGTACCAAAAGTCTTGTGCGAAAAAATTAACTCGCACGAAGCAAATAGAAACAAACCGTGTGCACGAAAATGAATCGTCCGCAAAACTTAGAAATGAAAGTAAATGTAAAAAAACGAAATTCTCGATGTGACGCACGACCAAATTTAAACCACTCTAATTACGAACAACATTGACATTGACATCGACATAGCTTCAGACATTGTAAATCCTAACATAAAGCATCTCAATCTTGTAGAAAATCACCTATTTTGAAACGAAAATGAAATAGTAAAAACTAATATTGAAACGTTTTTCAAAGATACTAAATAAGAAACTTATTTAAAAGTAAAATGAACATAATCCAATCAGCTTAATGGTGAAAGTTTACCATCTTCAAGAAAGCTATATCATTTTGAACATGTCAAAATAAGACATTTCCAATGAAAATAACCAATAAACAGGACAATTATTCATGGAGATTCCCTACGCACCCAAAAATTACTCAACACAATCTAGATTTTTCCATAGAATTAAAATCCATCTAACCTCTTTGAAAATGAATGGTCATCATTCTCAATTTCCACCTTTTACAACCAGCATTAATTTAAGGTCCACCACTCAGCCTTTCTTCTCTTATACCCTTTTATTGAACTCCCTCAAAGACCTCTTTTCCCAAAAGTATTCTCTCTCCCTCTCTCTCTCTCTCTCTCTCCCCCTACCCTTGTCCTCTAAGAAAGTCAGTCACAAGTTACTCTTCTGTCCCTTTTTCTACCTTCTCCTGTCCCATTTCCCTCTCTCCCCTTTCCATCGTCTCTCTCACTCACACTCCCTCACTATCACTCAATGCTATCTTTGTCTCCCTCTTTCCCTCCGTACCTCCTATTCCTTACCCTTTCTCAAAACCTCCTTTCCTCTCCTTCTCCCCTTCTTACTATTAACACCTCATGCTTGTTCACATGCTTTCTCTCTCTCCCCATTTGCGTATCCTTAACACGGGCCTGGAATCCCATACCAACATTATTCACAAAAGGACAAAAATGTCAAAACCTACTGCATTTTCTTGTCCTCCTCCCATGCATTACAACTACACACGTGTCAGTTACACATTTCCCTCTCCCCCCCTCCCCGCCTTATTCTGACCATCCCTCTCCCCCTCCTTTCCATTCTCCTCTCTGCCCTCACCCTTCTCCCACATTCCCCCTCTCTCCCCCCTCCCCCTCCCCCCTCCCCTCCTTCCCTCCTCCCCTCCCCTCCCCTCCCTTCCCTTCCCCCCCCCCCTCTTCCACCCCAAATAGTGTGGACTCACTAGATTTGGGAATGCATATGGTGGGGGTGGGCGTCCTTTTTAGAAGCGTTTTTAGGAGCTTGGGGGTACAAACGGCTCCAAAAAATTGTCGAAAAGTGGATCCCTTTACGAAGCATTTTGCGATAGACGCACACGTGGCGTTTTTCGGTACGGTCCACAGTTTGCCTGTACGGCATGGGACAATTGCACCTTCCGTACGGTCCGTACGGAAGGATAGGAGGACGAGGAGGAGTAGCGCGAGGAGAGCGAGGCGGCGAGGCATGACGTCAGCGAGGAGAGGGCGAAAGGGTGTACGGAACTGTACGGAGGCGTGACATTTGTCACGGTTTTTCGTTTTTTTTTGGGCGAGGGAGGAGAGAGGGAGAGCGAGGAGGCGGAGAGGTGACTGTGACAGGAGTCGCTGTTTGTTTGTCGTTAGTGGGAGGGACGAATGCAGCGGCGATTTTTTGTTTTTGTATATATAGTTTTTCTGTGTGTGTAGTGAGCAAAGCTGACGTGGAAAGACAGCTGGCACAATAGGAAAGTGATTTGTCGTTTTCTGCCCAAAAACTTGCTGACTCGGCGCCAGGATTTTTACGACGGGAAAGTACAATTTTGGCTCTAAAGAATTCAGTTTGACCAGTCCGTACATTCCAGTTGTCCACTCTGACAAGTTTTTATTTCGTATCCAGTTGTCCACCTGGACGAATATTCGTTTAATTCGTATGGTGTATGATTTTTTTTTTCATTAGCAGAGGAGTGAGGTACACGATAAACTGCTATTAGTGTTTAAAAAAATATATCGGTGCCCGTAAATTACGACCATTAGACCTAGAATAGAATTAGTAAATGTTTTTTTTCCTTTACGATAATATAAGATGCGTTTTAATTAGCGTGAAGTTCCATCAAACGAAAAGTGAGGTTGTTTACAGACATCCGGACTATTCCGTATTATGCCGTACCATTTATTTTGTTTTTATAAGCAAACAACAGTAAATAGAATTTTGCCAATATTCCCCATAGCTCTGGGAGGTAACAATGACTGTCGGATATTCATTCGAGAAGCGTTCGCTTCAAATTTACTAATACTAAAACCCATTGCTCAGTTACGAAAATCGTAGAACCGAGACACGTGGGCTAATAAATATACGTGTCACAATGGACAACCAACGGAGTTCAAAAAATTTGCACATGATATGTACCCTTCAAAATCCAACCGAAAATGTAAAATTAACCTATTAACTATCTTTCACCACGCTATTTTTGCAACCTCTCATTCGAAACACTATTTAAAAGCAGAAACAATAACCTTAAAAAAATGAGGTGGTCTTTAACCAGTCGTATGCAAAGAGTAAAAAAAATGTGTTGTACATTGACTTGGTACACAAGTACATGGTACAAAAATGAATATTTTAAGTTAAAATTAGGCCTCTTCTCCATCAAGCTCCGACAGTAATCGTACGGATACGTTTACTGGCAGTAATATTTCACTCACTTCTCTATCAGGTCTTGTTAGCAATGAATCTATTGCGTACGAGCTTTCTTTCGATTCGATGCACGTGGGTTCATCTTCTGACAGCGAGCATGTCAAAGATTCAAAAGCACAATATCTAGACTCGTATCCGAATAGCCAGCTACAATTTTAAATAACGTGAATGTACAGTTTGTACGCTCATGTTTTGTCATTTTTGTCATTTTTTTGTTGTTCATGTTTCGTCATGGCGGAGGAGGGGTCACGGCACATTCTTCAACAAAGATTTTTTGTTGTTTTTCGTTGGATTTGCTTCCCGCCTGTCCGAAGGCGCGTAACATATGTTGGAAGGCGCATATGGTATGCCACATGTAGGGTTTATATCTTGGATCGCACATGACCAATCCACGAGTTACAATTTTACGCGTCTAGTGTCTAGTGCAATTGTGAGACCTCCATAGGTCCTCAAAATAGGCAGCTCACACGAAGCCTCTAGGATAACCCTAACCCTTTTGTGTTTCAACAAGAATAACAACCACCTTGGCACACAAGAACCTTACCACCTCCACCTCAGTGAAGGCAAGACTCCCCTGAGCCGATAGCAAAATAAATCTCTCAATTTTCTCCCGGAGCAATAAGTTATGGTGTGTCAAAGTTGACCTTTTGTATAGAAGCTCTCTCGGAGAGAGGCGGCTACCTACTGCATTTATTTTTAAGTCTAATCTCTCTCTAAAACTCTATCTAGTGACATACAACACCAATCGCAATACTGTGTCGTACAGAAAGGTATAGGTGGCAGCTTACTTTTTGTACGGCCATTGTACAACATGGCTATTTCGCGAACATGTGTCACATTCGGATTTGATTTCATATTCTTCGAAGATGTCGCCATCTAGTGATATCCTGCCACGTGGCATCCGATAGTCTTCGGCCATTAACCGTCAAAGCGCGCATTCTACGATCTCGGCGATAACCTCGACCGTTCGATTTTAATCGGTTTTCAATCTTAACCGTCATAAATAATTGCGCGGTATTTGTTTCACACTTGAAACAATTGCACGATATGTGTTTCAAGATATTATGTAACTTGTCCAATACAAACAGTATCTATGTCTTAATATTCCGTTAAATCAATTAGTCTAAATGTTAAGATATGTATATGTGTCACACCCTAAAGCAACTAGCATTGGTCATAGACTAATAGAATAAAGCTACCGGCTATCGGCAACTTTGACTGACGATATATACTTGGATCAAATCTTGCGTTCGTCAAGTTCCTTTTTAGTATATCAATCAAACTAATGCCTGACTTCCTCTGGATAGCATAGGCAGCCATGGCTCTAGCTCCATCTCCAACTTTCAATGACTGCGAAAAGTGTGAGAGTTGAAGAAAGGTGTTGTTAGACAGACTGCCTCTGCTTTTTTTTTGCATTTTATCCTTTACAAGTTTAAGCGTAGACAATTCTAAAAGAACCTTTAATTTCCACACTCCCTTTATTTTCTAGTCACTTTTCAATTTAAGACTACACTTCTCCCTGCAGAAAATTAGCTAAGGGGAAGGCACAGGTTTTGTCATCATATCTGCTACCTTTTCACTATCTGGTCTATATTTTTAACTGATTATTCTGTCTTCCACCTTTTCCCTCACGAAGCTAAGTCTAATGTCCATATGTTTTGCTTTAAAATGGTGCTTAGGATTGGTAGAAATGGCAATGGCTGCGTAATTGATACAAAACACTTTCTGAACACACTGTTAAGATGAGCAAGCTCACCAAGCAAAGACTTGACCCACATTAATTCTTTTACAGCAGAGCAAAAGACAATGTACTTAGCCTCCATGGTGGACTGAGCAATGACCTTTTGCTGCTTGCTGCTCCAACAACCTGCCCCATCACCCACATACAATACATATCCTGATTTGCATCTCTTCATAAGAGCATCCCCATAGATGGCATCACTCCAAGTGGTGATCTCAGTATTTTTCCCACCCAAATGCAACCATAGATCTCTAGTCCCTATGATATATATGAAGACCCCATTAGCTGCCTTCCAATCCTTCTTAGTTGGAGCATTCAGACTTCTACATAGTACTCATACAGCTGTGGCTATATTTGGCCTGGTGGAATTTATAAAATATATTAGGTTGCCCACTACTAGTCTATAAGGGATGGTCTGCATAAATCTTTTCTCTTCCGAGCCTACCTTAACATCCCTGATTATAACTCCCTCTTCCACACTCCCCTCACTTCCTTTCTTTAGTTCCATAGGAGTGGTACAACTATAAGCCTTGCCCATTTGGAATCTTTTTAACATGTTTCCAATGGCCTCTTTTTGAGTTAATCTTATTATCTTTCTATCTTTGTCTCTCTCTACATGAATTCCCAAAATATACCTTGCTTCTCTCATATCCTTCAACTCAAATCTTTGTTTTAAATCATTTTTAAACTTATTTATTTTATCCATAAGTTTACTGTAAAGAACATTTGATAGTGTTACAATTGAGGCCTTTCCATCAACTAAAACCTTCAAGTCAACAGTTTCAAAAAAGCTTGTGGTTTCTACTCTACCATCTCCGTACTTTATTTCAACTGTTGGGATCTTTCTTAGTTTAGTGAACCACCTCTTATCTTTGCACATATAAAATGACGCCCCTGAGTCTATGATCCATTTATCCTCGGGTGGATCCCTCTTACCTCCGAAAGCACACTTTTGTCTCCGTGGAATGTCGACATGCTTTTCAGTGGTTTTTGGATTAAGAAGAAGCTCCTCAAGCTCCCTTTCCTGTTCGGTTCCTTCGACATTTTCCTCATCACGAACTTGAGTCATGAAAGCCTTTTTCTTTCCTCCATCCTTTAAGGTTCCTTATCCATTTTTCAGTAGAAGATTTGTAAGTTTGACACAATTTGCCATATAGTGTCCCGGTTTCTTGCAAAAGTGACATAATCCTCCTCAAGAAGTTCCTCTCCCTTGTCTATCAAATTTGCCACCTCCTTGTCCTCTTCCACAAAAGTTTCAATAGGGATCCTTCCCTCTCTCCCCATCACGCTTTCGCCAATCAGCTCCTGCAGACAATGCTTGAACACTTGGACTCTCTCTCCTAAACTCTATGGTGCTTTCTTTCACTAAAATCATTCCCACTGTGTCATCTTAATTCCAATGGCTATCTCATATGTCCTGCAATCGGTTTATGATATTCTCATACTCTTCAGGTAGTTTCATCATTAATGTATTTACTCTTTGTCTCTCAGACCATGAGTTACTTGCACTCTCTAGCTCTCCAAACAATGCTTCTAAATCATTGCAATAATTATTCATGCTTCCTCCGTTATAAGTATAAGCTGCATTCTTATTTTCTACCAGCTCTTGCTGCTATAATGATCCACTCTTATACTTGTTAACTAGCGATATCCAAATCTGAGATGAAGATTTGACATGCATAAGGGGAATGGCAATGCCCTTTGCTACACTTTTAAGAATTAAGAGCTCAACAACCTTGTCTTTGTAGTTCCACTTTTCATACTCTGATCTATCGTTTTGAACCCTTGTCAACGTTGCTGGTGGTGCTGCTGCCGGTATCGCCTTCGACAATAGTGTCACTTGAGTTGGAACTCTTCCCTTTCCTCCTTCCATGAGAATTTTCTCTCCTTCCTCATCTTCAACCTCGGTGATGGTGGTAGCTCTTCACTCTACTATAGTGATGGAGGTGCCAAAAAAACGTGTCCCTCCAAACCCAGGTGGAGGTGGGCATCGAATTTGTCTAGATTCTATGCCCCATAGATGCTTCTAAAATATTTCTCCCTCCATCATCATTTCCCAATACAAAAAGTAAGATCCATCAAATATTGGTACCCTAGAGGGTGGGCCCATAACCTGAAATTTTGTGGTCTCCATTGACCCACAGAATGAGCAACCTATGTAAAGCCTCTTGTTTAATATTTACCCTTTCCACTTTCCCACTGAATAAGCGCCACCCAGGCAGAAAAATATTCTGACCACCCTTACCCCTGTGAGGACAAGACTACCTTGAGTGAAACGCAAAAAAAATCAGTAAATTTGCTCCCCTGAGCAGTAAGTTATGGCTGGTCAAAGATGACCTTTATAGCTACAAGCTCTCTTAGAGAGAGGTCCCTAAATATCAATGAGTCTTGGTCTGCCTACTCACGACTACCTACTACTAAACCATAGTCCAATAGGAACACTATATAGTACAAGAAGGTAGAATGGGTGATGTACTTATTGTACGTCCATTGTACGACAAGGTCTACAAGGTGACACTTGTCAAATCAGAAGCCATGGTTCCTCCTCCCATCTTCTCCGGTATCAAATAATGTGGCACCACGTGGCACCGCGTGACGCTATCTGCGTATGCCACCAAAAGCTCATTTCGCGTGGCTGCTATTATGCTGGCCGTCGGATCAAAACATATTTTACACAGTTCAGATTCGCGTACATGCACGAATTGTTCCTCTTCGTTAGTCTGGTGTTAATTAAGTGTCCCGTTAATGTTTATATATCTTTGAAACCCATCAAGTGTATCGTTGCGATAACGCCTTAGTGGTTAAGAGGTACGACTACATAGTGGTCTGTAGATCCAGGTTCAAATTAGGACCTAGGCATCATTTTGGTAAAATATCCTCTACTTCTAAATCTGCCACTTTCTAAATATCGCGTCAACCATGGCGTGCCTTTCAACCTCACTCTCTTTCTTTAAAGGTTAAATAAAATAGTGAAGTGAACTATTAATTACCTCTTTTCAACAACAACTGTCTGTCTCTCTCTGGACAGCACACGCAGCCGTTGCTCTAGCTCCCTTTTCAACCTTCAGTGACTGCGACAAGTGTGGGAGCTGAAGATAGGAATTAGAGGCAGATTGCCTCAGCTTCTTTACTACATTTCATTTTAGACCTAGAAAATACTAAAAAAACTATAAATTTCTATAACAGTCACTTAGGTTTTCACTTTCTCCGAACTGAATTCCTTCCACTATTCCCATCTTTTTCATTTCTTTCAGCTTATCTAAATGGACATGTCCAAGCCTCTTATGCCACAACATAATATCATGAACACCAGCATAGTAAAGTTTCTTCTTTTCGTTGCTTAAAATCAGCCTAAACCTACCTTGGCTACCTTTTTCAGCAGTGAAATAAACTTCCTCCTCAAAGCTAGCAGTAAAGGTTCTCTTCCTAGTGCTCGTCTCAAAACCCTTATCATCTAACACAAACGTTGAGATGAGGTTTTTGTTTAACTCTGGAATAAATGACAAATCAGAGAATGTCACTATGGATGTCTTTCCCTCCACTAAGACTTTGAGATCAACCGATCATACCATAGTAGTAATGTTTACCCTCCAATCCCTATACTCTATCTCTACGGTTGGATCTTTCTCATCTTAGTGAATAGGTGTTTATCCTTACACATGTGCATAGAGGCATCGGAATCCACAATCTAACCTCCTTCACCTTTCAAACCTCCAAAAGCACATTTCTGCTTTCGAGGAATTTCCACCTCGGTCTTCGCCTCCAACTCCTCATCCAACAAGAGCTCACCATCCTCGGATTCCTCTCATGTACCTGAGTCACAAGAGCTTTTTTATTTCCTCTTAGAGGTCCACTGATTTGCCCCTTCTTTAACCAAAGTTTGGTTAGCTTATTGCACTGCGCCATATAATGCCCTAGTTTCTTACAAAAATGACACATACCCTTGGGAGCCCTCGGTCAGAACTCGTTATTCTAATTTTTGTGTCCCCATCCTCCATAATTTCGGACCGGTTTCCTAGAATCCTTGTTCCTCCAATCGATCCCACATACCAAGGCTTGCCCACTCTTTCTTTCCCTTCTGATATAAATCGTGTTCTACTGAAGGAGAATCATCCCTACCACTTAATTCTATATTCACCTTGAGTTTGACTATGTTCTCGAACTCATCTGGTAACTTCATTAACAAGCAATTAACCTTCATTTTTTCCGTTTCAACCTGTCCAGCACTCTCTTGCACCATAAAAAGTGTTGCGAGCTCATTACAAAAAACCAACATGTTCCCCCCTTTCTATACATTTGCGTCAATTTTCGGATCAACAAACTGCTTATGTTGAATCGTACCACTTCGGTACATCTCTATAAGAGCCACCCAAGGATCTGATGCCCTCTCTACGTGCAAATGAGGAGATGGAAGCCCTTGAGTAAGATGGGGGAGGATGAAGTGCTTTGCCGCCATATTGTTGTAGTCCCAGGTATTAGTATCATTCTCCTCGTTCCTCACAATAGGTGACATAAAAGCCGATTTGGTTGCTATTGCAGTGACTCTCTCCTTTGAAACTCAGAGACCTCCATAAGTCCTCAGAGTGGACAGCTTCTAAGAAGCCTCTAGGATAACCCTGACCCCTTTGTGTTTCAGCAAAAACAACTACCACCCTCGCAGACAATAACTCTGACCACCTTCACCCCTGTAAAGACAAGACTCTTCTGAGTCGATAACAAAAAGAATCTCTGAATTTGCTCCCCTGAGCAGTAAGTTATGGAGGGTCAAAGTTGACCTTTTGTACAGAAGCTCTCTGGGAGAGAGGGTCCTATCTCTTAATTTTTCTAAAACCTATCTCTCTCACAAACTCTATCTACTGATGTATGGAGCCAATCAGATTATAGTTCCGTACACAAAAGTACTGTTGCCGGTGTACTTTTTGTACAGACACTGTACGACATGGCCCTAATGTCGACAAGTGGTATGTCCGGTTTCGCTCCATTAATCCTCGGAGATGCCGCGATCCAATGTCATTCCGCCACGTGTCATCCGATGTGGGGATGACCAAAAACCGCCGAAATCCTCTTCCGCGATCTCGGCGTTAATTCTGGCCGTCCGATTAAATTCACATTTAATCGTAGCCGTAATAAATACATGCGCGGTATTCGTTTCATTAAAGAAATAAATGCGCAGTATTGGTTTCTTATCCGTACCGTAATCCGTACTTTTACATTACTGGATCTATGTATCCCGTAAACAGTTACAGTTAAATGAATTATCCTATCTGATAATGTTTAATTAAATATCGAACAATATAGTACTTAACACTAGTTAAAGACTTAACGGCTAAGACTACCGGCTACCGGCTGTCTCCCGCCAGGAAGGTACCACGATAAAATCTTGTGGCCGGCACATACCTTTTATTAAATAAACCCCTAACTAATATATATTTCCCGTAAACCTCTAGATAGCCTAGGTAGCCATGGCTCTAGCTCCCTTTCCAATTTCTCAGTGATTGCGACAAGTTTGAGAGTTGGAGAGAGAAGTTAGAGCTAGACAGCCTCGGCTTCTTTCTATATTTCTATTTAGACCTAAAAAATACTTTAAATGGACCATTAATTTCTACACTCCCCTTATTTTCTAGTCAATCTTTAATTTCAGACCACACTTCTCCTTGCATAAAATTAGCTTAGGGGAAGGCACAGGTTTGGTCATCATATCTGCTACCATCTCACTTTCTGGTCCGTACTCTTAACTGATTATTTTGTTTTCTACTTTCTCTCTAACAGAGCTGAGTCTGATGTCCATGTGTTTGGCTTTAAAATGATGTTTAGGATTGGCAGAAATAGCGATCTCACTTTCTGGTACGTACTTTATACTGATTATTTTGTTTTCTACTTTCTCTCTAACAAAGCTGAGTCTGATGTCCATGTGTTTGGCTTTAAAATGATGTTTAGGATTGGCAGAAATAGCGATTGTTGCCTGATTATCACAAAAAAATTTCTGCTCACCACTCTTAAGGTGACGAAGCTCACGAAGCAAAGACTTGACCCACATCAAATCTTTTACAGCAGAGCAAGAGGCCATATACTGAGCCTCTATGGTGGATTGAGCAATACCTTTTTGTTGTTTGCTACTCCTACAGCAAGCCCCATCACCCACATATAATACATATCTAGAAGTGCATCTCCTCATCAGAGCATCACCATAAGTGGCATCACTCCAAGCAGTGATGTCATTATTCTCCCCACCGAAATGCAACCATAGATCCCTAGTTCCTATCAAATATCTAAGGACTCTCTTAGCTGCCTCCCAATCCCTCTTAGTGGGAGCATTTAGACTTCTACTCAGCACTCCTACAGCTGTAGCTAAATCCGGCCGGGTGCAATTCCTAAAATAGATTAGTCTTCCCACTACTTGCTTGTAAGGAATAGTCTGCATGAACTTCTATTCTTCAAGAGATAATTCCTCGTCTAAGACTATGACTCCTTCTTCCTCACTCCCCTCACTTCCCTTCTTCAACTCCATTGGAGTTGTACAACTATTAGCTTTATTCATTTGAAAATTTTCAAGCATGTTCCCTATTGCTTTTTTTTGAGTCAATCTTATAATTTTTCTTTTTCAGTCTCTCTCTACTTCAATTCCCAAAATATATTTTGCTTTCCCCATATCCTTCATTTCAAATCTCCCCTTAAGATCGGTTTTCAGTTTATTAATTTTTTCCATTGATTTACTTAAGACAAGCAAATCATCAACATAAATTGCAATAAATATAAAATCTTCCTTTTCTTCGAAAACATAGATTGAGTGATCTGAGCTGATCCAGATATATCCCACACCGGTAAGAAACTCATCAAGCTTCTTATTCCACAGTCGAGGCGCCTAATTCAAACCATAACGAGATTTAATCAGCCGGCATACCTTACTGTCCTCTCCTTCCTCCACAAACCCTTTGGGTTGTCGTATGAAGATCTCCTCTTCCAATTCTCCATGCAAAAAGGATGTTTTGATTTCCATCTGGTGCACTTCCATGTCTTCCGCTGCTGCCAAGCTAAGAAGTATGCGGACGGAGGGAAATCTGACCACCGGGGCAAAGGTTTCCTCGTAGTCAATTCCCTCGTTTTGTGTAAATCCCTTTGCCACTAGTCCGGCCTTGTAGCGCTCGATTGTGTTATCCGGGTTCAGTTTTAACTTGAAAATCCACTTAAAACCGATTGGTTTTCGGTTAGGTGGACAATCCACTAGCTCCTAGGTATCGGCTGCCATAATGAGGCCATCTCCTCATTGATGGCTGTCTTCCACCGATTTCTTTCAGGACAAGTCAACGCCTCTCTATAAGTTTGAGGTTCATCTTGATGAGATAGTTTAGTTACCTTGTTGCTAACCTGTTTTTCTTGCAGTCTTTTGCTACTTCTCCTTCCCCCCTCAAAATTTGAGGCCAGAATAGATGGTTCTCGTGGATTCTTTTAAACAAACTCGGCTTCTCCCCTATCCCTTGATTCTGAATCAATTTCCACCATGTCTTCCGCTTCAGGTAGAGTTGTCACTGGAGTTTCCACAGCCGAGTCCTTTTCGGTCTGATTTGTACCTGCAAGAATGTCATCTTCCCTAAAATCTGGATAGTTAGGAAGCTCAAAGTCATCACAATTTTTTGACTCAAATTTGATTTTTACTGACTTCGTATATTTGAAGGGATCCACAGACTTTCCTTCATCCATAACTACTAGATGCTTTACTAAGATTATATCTTCTGTTTTTAGATCATAAACTCTATATCCTTTAACATCCTCATCATATCCTAATAAGTATCCCGGTTTTCCTTTAGGATCTAGCTTCCAATTAGACCGATCTGTATCTAGACTGAATACTTGACTGCCGAAAAACTTTAAGTGAGATATATCTGGTTTCCGGCCTTTCCATCTCTCATAAGGTGTTTAATCTTATATAGCTGAAGTAAGAACTCTATTTTTGAGGTTATTAGCACAGTTCATTGCTTCTGCCCAAAACCTTTTTCCTAGCTTTTTATTAGCCAACATACTTCTAGCACTATCACTTAGTGTTTTATTTAACCTTTCAGCTACCCCATTCTGTTCCGGATTTTCTGGAACTGTCTTTTGGTGTTGGACCCCATCTTCCCTCAGAAAATCCTCAAACAGGTTAGAAGTATACTCTCCACAATTGTCACTCCTTACTCTCTTGATTGGAGTTTCATGGAGTTTTTCGCTCCACGCTTTATATTGTCCAAAAGAATCCTGAGCTTTTGACTTGTTTTTCAAAAAATACACCCGGGAATACCGAGACCAATCATCAGTTATAGTCATCATAAATCTCTTCCCCCCCGGTGAGGGCACTTTAGCCGGTCCCCAAATATCTCTGTGTACTAGATCTAGAATATTTTCTCCCTTATAGGTGGCTGTTTTAGGAAAGGGTAACCTGTGTGCTTTACCTTGTTCACATCCACTAAAATCATTTATATCATCACTCTCACTGAACTAAATCCCTTCCACCACTCCCATCTTTTTCATCTCTCTTAACTTATCTAGATTTACATGCCCAAGCCTCTTATGCCACATCATAATATCATGAACACCAGCATAATAAAGTTTCTTCGTTTCATTACTTAAAATCAGCCTAAACATCCCATGGCTACCTTTCTCAGCAATGAAATAGACATCCTCCTCAAAACTAGCAGTAAAGACTCTTTCCCTAGTGTTAGTAAAAAAACCTTTATCATCTAATACAGATGTAGAGATGAGGTTTTTTTTCTGCTCCGGAATAAAAAATACATCGGAGAATGTTAATATGGATGTCTTTCCTTCCAGAAACACTTTCAGATCTACTGATCCTACAAGAGAAGTGGTGACTATCCTCCCATCCCCGTACTCTGTCTCTACGGTGGGAATCTTTCTTATCTTAGTGAACAGGTGCCTATCCTTACATATGTGGATGGAGGCACCTGAATCTATAATCCAGCCTACTTCACCTTTGAATCCACCGTAAGCACATTTCTGCCTTCGTGGAATTTCGACCTCGTTTTTCGCCTCCAACTCCTCATCCAAAAGGAGCTCATCGTCCTCGTCCTCGGATTCTTCCTCATGTAACTGTGTCACAAGGGCCTTTTTCTTTCCTCTCGCGGTACCACCGGTCTGCCCCTCCTTTAAGCGAAGCTCAGTTAGCTTAGTGCACTCTGCCATATAGTGCCTCGGTTTTTTGTAAAAATGACATAAACCTTTGGGAGCCCTTTGCTCGAACTCGTCGTCCTGATTTTTCTGCTCCCTTCCCCCATAGTTTTCGATCGGTTTTCGAGAATCCTTGTTCCTCCAATCGGTCAAAGTTGCCAAGGCTTGGCCACTCTTTCCTCTCCTTCGGATCTCAATCGTATTCTCCCGAACGAGAGTCATCTCTACTCCTAAGTTCCATATCCACCTTGAGTCCGGCAAGTCTTGCACACGGTTGACTATGTTCTCGAACTCATCGGGTAACTTCCTGAGTAAACAATTAACCTTTTCTTTTTCACTAAAAACTTTTCCGGCACTCTCTAGCTCCATGAAGAGTGTAGCAAGCTCATTGCAAAAATCCAACACCTTCCCCTCTTTGTAAACATACTCCTTAACTTTCTGATTAGCTAATTGTTGTTGCTGAATCGTACCTCTTCGTTACATCTCTATGAGAGCCATCCATAGATCCGATGCCCTTTCTACCTGCAAATGAGGACATGTAAGTCCTTGAGTGAGATGGCATAGGATGAAGTGCTTTGCCGCCATATTGTTGAAGTTCCATGTTTTAGTATCATTCTCCTCGTTCCTTGGAATAGGTGACATGAATGCCGAACCCGTTGCTATTGGTGTGGTCGCCTCCTTCTCTTTTCCTTTGTCCACCACCTCTCCTTCCTTTGTTTCCTCCGTTGAAGGTGGATCCTCTTTCCTGGTGAATATGCTTCCTCCAAACCCTGGAGGGATTCTAAGACTTGATGGACGCCCCAACCGTCCACTCACTATCCCCCAAAACATTTTTTCGCATCGAGCTCCTATCATCATACTTTCCAAGTATACGAAGCCAGTTCCATTAAAGATTGGTACCTTAGAGGGTGGGCCCATAACATGAACTCTAAGACCTCCATAAGTCCTCAGAGTGGAGAGCTTCCAAAAAGCCTCTGGGATAACCCTGACCCCTTTGTGTTTCTTCAAAAACAACTGCCACCCTCGCAGACAATAACTCTGACCACCTTCACCCCTCTAAAGACAAGACTCCCTTTAGTCGATAGCAAAAATAATCTTTGAATTTGCTCCCCTGAGCAGTAAGTTATAGAGGGTCAAAATTGACCTTTTGTAAAGAAGCTCTCTAGGAGAGAGGGTCCTATCTCCTAATTTTTCTAAGTCCTACCTCTCTCACAGACTCTATCTACTAATGTATGGAGCTAATCACATTAAAGTTCCGTACACAAAAGTACAGTTGCCGGTGTACTTTCTGTACAGACACTGTACGACATGGCCCTAATGTCGACAAGTGGTATGTTCGGTTTCGCTCCATTAATCCTCGGAGATGCCGCGATCCAATGTCATTCCGCCACGTGTCATCCGATGTGGGGATGACCAAAAACCGCCGAAATCCACTTCCGCGATCTCAACGTTAATTCTGGCCGTCCGATTAAATTCACATTTAATCGTAGCTGTAATAAATACATGCACGGTATTCGTTTCATTAAAGAAATAAATGCGCAGTATGGGTTTCTTATCCGTACCCTAATCCGTACTTTTACATTATTGGATCTATGTATCCCGTAAACAGTTACAGTTAAATGAATTATCCTACCTGATAATGTTTAATTAAATATCGAACAATATAGTACTTAACACTAGTTAAAGACTTAACGGCTGAGGCTACCGGCTACCGGCTGTCTGCCGTCCGGTAGGTACCAGGATCAAATCCTGTGGCCGGCACATACCATTTATTAAACAAATCCCTAACTAATATATATTTCCCGTAAACCTCTAGATAGCCTAGGTAGCCATGGCTTTAGCTCCCTCTCCAATTTCTCGGTGACTGTGACAAGTTTGAGAGTTGGAGAGAGAAGTTAGAGGTAGACTGCCTCGGCTTCTTTCTATATTTCTATTTAGACATAGAAAATACTTTAAATGGACCATTAATTTCTACATCTTTCTCCTTTCCTTTGTCCACCACCTCTTCTTTATTTGTCTCCTCCGTTGGAGATGGATGTGCATCTCTGATGAATGTGTTTCTTGTAAACCTTGGAGGGATCCGAAGACCGGATGGACGCCTCACTAGTCCACTCACTATTCCCCAAAAACCTTTTCTCACATAAAGCTCTTGTTAACATACTTTCCCAGTATATGAAGCCTGTTTAATTAAAGATGGGCACCTTAGAGGGTGGGCCTATAACTTGCAATTTAGAGACCTCCAGAGGTCCTCAAAATAGAAAGCTCACACGAAGCCTCAAGGATAACCCTAACCCCTTTGTGTTTCAGCAAAAATAACTACCACCCTAGCAAACAAGAACTCTGACCACCTTCACTTCTGTGAAGGGAAGACTTCTCTAAGTCGATAGCGAAAAGAATCTTTGAATTTGCTCCCTTGGGTGTAAGTTATGGTGGGTCAAAGTTGACCTTTTGTTCGAAATCTCTCTTGGAGATAGGCAGCTACCTACTGAATTTTTCTAAGTCCTATCTCTCTCTAAAACTGTATTTCCCTACGTACGGCACCAATCGCAATAATGTGTCACACAGAAAGGTACAGGTGTCGGTGTACTTTGTGTACGGCCATTGTACGACATGGCCAGTTTGCGGACATGTGTCACATTCGGATTTGTTTTCATATTCTCCGGAGATGTCGCCATCTAGTGATATCTTGCCACGTGGCATCTGATGTGTTTTCGGCCATTAATCGCCAAAGCGCGCATTTCGCAATCTCAACGCCTACCTCGACCGTCCGATTTCAACCAGTTTTCAATCTTAATCATCATAAATAATTGAGTAGTATTTGTTTCACACTTGAAACAAATGCGCGATATTCGTTTCAAGATATTATGTAACCCATAGAAAATAAACTGTATCTATGTCTTAATATTTCGTTAAATCAATTAGTTTAAATGTTAACATTTATATATTTGTCGAACCTTATAGCATCTAGCACTAGTCCTATACTAATAGGATAAAGCTACCGCTTACTGACAACTTTGACGGACGATAAGTACCTGGATCAAATCTTGGGTTTGTCAAGTTCATTTTTAGTATATTTACCAAACTATTGCCTTTCTTCCTCTGGATAGCATAGGGGGCCATGGCTCTAGCTCCATCTCCAACTTTAATGACTTCGACAAGTGTGGGAGTTGAAGAAAGGAGTTAGAGGCACACTGCCTCTGCTTTTTTTCTGCATATTATCCTTTGCAAATTTAAACCTAGTAAATACTAAAAGAACCTTTAATTTCTACATCTAGCTAGTCTCCTCCATGAGGACACTAGTTTGACACTGGCAAAAGTGATCGCTTGCTTCATTAACGTATAATCAGACGGTCGATGATGTCACCCAAATGTTTGGAGAATCTTGACGAATCTTTTGCAACTCTGAGACCTTCCATTAGTCCTCAGAGTAGGCAACTCTCTCTTAGCCCCTACGATAACCTTGACCCCTTTGAGTTTACACAAGTATAACTGCCACCGTGACAGACAAAAACTCTTTCTAACTTCATCCCTTTGAACAGAAGACTCTCCAGAGTCAATATCAAAAAGAATCTCTTAATTTGCTCCCCGGAGCAGTAAGTTATGAAGGGTCAAAGTTGACCTTTTGTAATGGAGCTATCTGGGAGAGAGGGGTCTACCTACCAAATTTTCTAAGTCTTAAATCCCTCTCTAAATTGTATACTATTAAAGTACGGCACCACTAAGATTATTGTGTTGTACATAAAAGTACACGTGTTCATGTACTTTTTGTACGTCCATCGTACGACATGGCCAAAATGTCGACGCGTGCCATATTAGGATTAGTTCCCGTAGTCTCCGGAGATGCCATAAGCCAATGTGATTGGGCCACATGTCATTTGATGTGGCAATTACCAAAAACCGCCAAAGCCCCCATTCCGAGATCTCTGCATCTATCGTTTCCGTTAGATCTACATCAACTTTTAATTATAGTTGTCGAAATTAATTGCGTGATATTTGTTTCACGGTCCAAAAAAATGCGTGATATTCGTTTTGTGAAGTACTGTATGCTGTACTATGTTTTAACTGTGTTTATGTTACTTGTTTGTTTGCGCCGTTAAATGAATTCATGTAGGCGTACATATTTATATATATATATCAAACCCTATATGTCACAACACCGATCCTAGACTATAGGAAAAAGCTACCGGGTATTTCTGACATGACAAACGGTAGGTACCAAGATCAAATCATAGGTATGTCAATTATATTTTGGTAAATCTACCAAAATATACCGCCTATCTCTATATCTTTAGACATCATAGGCAGCCATGGTTGTAGCTCCCTCTCTAACCTTAAGTGACTGCGACAAGTGTTGGAGCAGAAGAGAGGAGTTAGAGGCAGACTTCCTTGATTTCTTTTCTGCATACTATCCTTTACAAGTTTAAACCTAGAAAATGTTATGAGAACCTTTAATTTCTACATCTAGCTAGTCTCCTCCATGTTAAGACTAGTTTAACAGTGGAAATAGTAATTGCTTGTTTGAAAAACGTATAATCGGACGGTCCATGTTGTCACCCAAAAGTTTAGAGAATCTTGACAAATCTTTTGCAACTCTGTGACCTCCATTGGCCCTCAGAGTAGGCAGCTCACTCAAAGCCCCTAGGATAACCTTGACCCCTTTGAGTTTCCACAAGAATAACTACCACCCTGACTGACAAAAACTCTAACCAACTTCACCCATTTGAAGAGAAGACTCCCTTTAGTCGATAGCAAAAAGAATCTCTTAATTTGCTTCCGTGAGCAATAAGTTATGAAGGGTCAAAGTTGACCTTTTGTATAGGAGCTCTCTGTAAGAGAGGGGTCTACCTACCAAATTTTCTAAGTCCTAAATCCCTCTCTAAATCGTATACTATTAATGTACGACACCACTTAGAGTTTTGTGTTGTACATAAAAGTACAGGTGCCGATGTTCTTTCTATACTTCCATCGTATGGCATGGCCAAAATGTCGACGCCTACCATATCTTGATTCGTTTCCCGTATTCTCCAGGGATGCCATAAGCCAATATGATTGTGCCACATGTCATTTGATGTGGCAATTACCAAAAATTGGCAAAGTGCCCATTCCGCGATCTTTGAATCTATCGCTGCCGTTCGATCTAAATCAACTTTTAATTATAGCCGTCGAAATTAATTGCGTGATATTTGTTTCGTAGTCCAAAAAAATACGTGATATTCGTTTTGTGAAGTACCGTATGCCGTACTATGGTTTAACTGTGTATATGGTACTTGTTTGTTTGCGCCGTTAAATGAATTTATGTAGGCGTACATATTTATATATGTATCAAACCCTATATGCCTCAGCATTGATCCTAGACTATAGGATAAAGCTACCGGGTATTTTTGACCTGAGAGACAGTAGGTACCAAGATCAAATCATGGGTCCGTCAAGAATATTTTGGTAAACCTACCAAAATCTACCGCCTATCTCTCTATCTCTAGACATCATAGGTTGCCATGGCTCTAGCTCCCTCTTTAACCTTAAGTGACTGCGACAATTGTGGGAGCTGAAGAGAGGAGTTAGAGGCAGACTGCCTTCGCTTTTTTTCTGCATTTCATTTTTGACCTAGAAAATACTAAAAGAACCATTAATCTCTACACTCTTCTTATTTTCTAGTCACTCTTTTATTTCAGGCCACACTTCTCGCTGTAGAAAATTAGCTTAGGGGAAGACACGGGTTTGGTCATAATATGTGCTACCATCTTGATATTTGGTCTATACTCTAAACTTATTATTTAGTTTTCTTCCTTCTCTTTAACAAAGCTAAGTCTAATGTCCATGAGTTTGGCTTTAAATGATGTTTAAGATTGGCAGCAATACAGATTGCTTTCTGATTATCACAAAAAAAATTATGCACACCACTCTTAAGGTGACCAAGTCC
Organism: Zygnema cylindricum; assembly: GCA_037447655.1. Lineage (NCBI taxonomy): Eukaryota > Viridiplantae > Streptophyta > Zygnematophyceae > Zygnematales > Zygnemataceae > Zygnema > Zygnema cylindricum. The sequence continues at coordinate 109,485 of JBBHKE010001456.1, forward strand.
ACCAAGCAAAGATTTGACGCACATAAATTCTTTTACAGTTGAGGAAGAGGCCATATACTCAGCCTCCATGGTGGACTTAGCAATAACCTTTTGCTGTTTAATACTCCTAGAACAAGCCCCATCACTCACATATAATACATATCTTGGAGTACATCTCCTCATCGGAGCATCACCATAACTGGTATCACTTGAAGTAGTGATGTTAGTATTACCCCCACCAAAATGTAACCATAGATCCGTAGTTCCTATCAAATATCTAAAGACTCTATTAGCTGCCTCCCAATCTCTTTAAGTGGGAGCATTTAGACTTCTACTTAGCACTCTTACAGCTGTAGCTAAATCCGACCGAGTACAATTTGTAAAATAGATTAGGCTTCCTACTATCTCCTGTAAAGAATAGTCTTTATAAACTTCTGTTCTTCATGACCTAATTTCTCTTCTACGTTTATGACTTGTTCTTCCACACTCCCCTCACTTCGTTTCTTTAACTCCATTGGAGTTGTATAACTATTAGCCTTATCCATGTGAAACTTTTCCAACATGTTCCCTATTGCTTCTTTCTGAGTTAGTCTTATAATTTTTCTTTCTCGATCTCTTTCTACTTCAATTCCCAAAATATATCTTGCCTCCCTTACATCCTTCATCTAAAATCTCCCCTTAAAATCGGATTTCAGTTTATTAATTTTGTCCATTGATTAACTTAAAACAAGCAAATCATCAACATAAATTTAAATAAAAATAACACTTTCAACATCTTCAAAAACATAGATTCAGTGATCTGAGCTGATCCAGATTTATTCAGACCGGTATGAAACTCATCAAGCTTCTTATTCGAGTGTCAGGGCGCTTGTTTCAAACTATAAAGAGATTTAATCAGCCGGCATACCTTACTCTCCTCTCATTGCTCCACAAATATTTCGGGTTTTCGCATGAAGATCTCCTCTTCGAATTCTCCATGCAAAAAGGTTGTCTAGATGTCCATCTGGTGCACCTCCATGTCTTCCGCTGTTGCCAAACTGAGAAGTATGAGGACGGAGGGAAATTTGACGGCCGGGGCAAATGTTTCCTCGTAGTCGATTCTCTCTTTTTCTGTGAATCCTTTAGCCACCAACCGGGCCTTGTAGCGCTCAATGGTGTTATATGGGTTTAGTTTTAATTTGAACACCCACTAACATCCAATTGGTTTTTGGTTAGGTGGACAATTCAGCAGCTCCTAAGTATAGGCTGCCATAATTGAGGCCATCTCCTCATTGATGGTTGTCTTCCACCGGTTCCTTTTTGGACAATTCATCACCTCTCCATAAGTCTGAGGTTCATTCGGATGAGATAGTTTTGTTACCTTCTATTATTAACCTGTTTTTCTTGCAAAATTTTTCTACTTCTCCTTCTTCCCTAGAAATTTATTGCCGAAATAGATGGTTCTCGTGCGTTCTTTCAATTAATCTTAGCTTCTCCCTTGTCCTTTAATTTCAACTCAATTTCCACCACGTCTTCCGCTTCGGGTAGAGTTGTCACAGAAGTTTCCGCGACTGAGTCCTTCTCTTTTTGATTTGTACCTACAAAAATATCATCTTCTCTGAAATCTAAATAGTTAGGAAGCTCAAAGTCATCGATTTTTTTTGACTCAAATCTGATTTTGACTATATTTGTATATTTGAAAGGATCCACACGCTTTTCTTCATCCATAACTACTAAATGCTTTAGTAAGATTATATCTTCCCTTTTTAGATGATCAACTCTGTATCCTTTTACATCCTCATCATATCCTTATAAGTACCCCGATTTTCCTTTAGGATTTAGCTTCCAATTAGACCGATCTGTATCTTGACTGATCAGTTGACTGCCGAAAACCTTTAAGTGAGATATGTCTGGTTTCCGGTCGGTCCATCTCTCATAAGGTGTTTGGCCTTTTACGGCTGAAGTAAAAACTCTATTTTTGAGGTAATTAGCATAGTTCATTTCTTTGTCCTAAAACCTTTTTCCTATCTTCTTATCTTACAACATACTTCAAACTGTGTCACTTAGTGTGTTATTTAATCTTTTAGCTACCCCATTGTGTTCCAGGTTTTCAAGAAGTGTCTTTTGGTGATAGACTTCATCTTCCCTTACAAAATCCTCAAACTGGTTAAAGGTATACTCTCCACCATTGTCACTCATTACTCTCTTGATTGGGGTTTCATGGAGTTTTTCACTCTATGCCTTATATTGTCAAAAATATTCGTGAGTCTGACTTATTTTTCAAAAAATACACCTTAGAATACCAATCATCAGTGATAGTCATCATAAATCTCTTCCCCCTGGGTGAAGGCACTTTGGCCGATCCCCAAATATCTGTGTGTACTAAATTTATAATCTTTTCTCCATGATAGGTGGTTGTTTTTGGGAAAGGTAACCTGTGTGTTTTACTTTGAGCACATCCACTATAACCACTTAGATTCTCACTCTCACCGAAGTGAATCCCTTCCACTACTCTCAGCTTTTTCATCTCTCTTAACTTATCTAGATTTACATGCCCAAGCTTGTTATGCCACAAAATTATATCATGAACACCAACATAATAAAGTTTCTTCTTTTCATTTCTTAAAATTAGCCTAAACATCCATTGGCTACCTTTTTTAGCAGTGAAAAAAACTTCCTCCTTAAAACTAGTAGTAAAGACTCCTTTCCTAGTGCAAGTATCAAAACCTTTATCATCTAATACAGATGTAGAGTTGAGGTACAAAATAAACAATACATAGGAGAATGTAACTATGGATGTCTTTCGTCCTACTAACACTTTCAGATCTATCGATCCTACAAGAGTAGTAATGACTATCCTCCCATCCCCGTACTCTATCTCTACGGTGGAAATCTTTCTTATCTTTGTGAACATGTGCCTATCCTTACACATGTGCATGGAGGCACCTGAATTGACAATCCAGCCTGCTTCTCCTTTCAATTTACCGAAAGCACATTTGTGCTTTCGTTGAATTTCGACCTTGTTTTTCGCCTCCAACTCCTCATACAATAGGAGCTCATCGTCCTCGTCCTTGGATTCCGCCTCATTTACGTGTGTCACAAGGGCCTTTTTCTTTCCTCTCACGGGTCCATCTCTTTGCCCCTCCTTTAACCGAAGCTCGGTTAACTTAGTGCACTCCGCCAAAAAGTGACCTAGTTTTTTACAAAAGTGGCACAAACCCTTATGAACCCTTGGTGCGAACTCGTCGGTCTGATTTTTTTGCCTCCCCCCTCCATAATTTTCGACCGATTTCTTGGATTCATTGTTCATCCAATCGGTCGAGCTACCAAGGCTTGCTCACTCTTTCCTCCCCTTCGGATCTCAATCGTATTCTCTCGAACGAGAGTCATCCCTACCACTGAATTCCTTATCCACCTTGAATCCGACAAGTCTTGCACACGGTTGACTATGTTCTCAAACTCATCCGGTAACTTCATAAGCAAGCAATTAACCTAAATCTTTTCAGTTTCAACTTGTTGAGCAGTCTTTAGCTCCATGAAAAGTGTCGCGTGCTCATTACAAAAATCCAACATCTTCCCCCCCTTGTATACATATGCGTCAATTTTCTAATTAACCAACTACTGTTGCTGAATTGTACCACTTCTGTACATCTCTATGAGAGCCACCCAAAAATCGGATTTCCTCTATACCTGCAAATGAGGAGATGCAAGCTTTTGAGTAAGATGGCGAAGGATGAAGTGCTTTGTTGCCATATTGTTTTAGTCTTAGGTTCGGTATTATTCTCCTCGTTTCTTCGAATACGTGACATGAATGCCAAACCGGTTGCTATTGGTGTGATTGTCTCCTTTTCTTTTCCTTTATCCACCACGTCTCTTTCCTTTGTCTCCTCTGTTGGAGATTGATTTGCATATTTGGTGAATTTGCTTCATTGAAATATTCGAGGGATCCAAGACTGGATGGACGCCTCACCCGTCCACTCACTATTCCCCATAACCTTTTCCCACATAGAGCTCTTGTCATCATACTTTCCTAATTTATAAAGCTAGTTCCATTGAAGATGGGCATCCTAGAGGGTGGGCCCATAACCTGCAACTCAGAGACTTCCATAGGTCCTCAAAGTAGGCAGCTTAGGTGAAGCCTCTAAGATAACCCTGACCCCTTTGTGTTTCACCAAGAATAACTACCACACTTACAGACAAAAATACTGACTACCTTCACCCTTGTGAACAGAACACTCCCCTGGGTCGATAGAAAAAAGAATCTATGAATTTGCACCCGTGAGCAGTAAGTTATGGCTGGTCAAAGATGACCTTTATAGTAACAAGCTCTCTTAGAGAGAGGTACCTATATATTACTAAGTCTTGGTTTGCTTACTCACGACTATCTACTACTAAATCCTAGTCCAATAAGAACAATATATAAAACAAGAAGTTACAATGGGCGATGTACTTATTGTACGTCCATTGTATGACATAGCCTACAAGGTTTCACTTCTTAAATATGGAGCCATGGTTCCTCCTCACATCTTTTCCGGTATCACATAATGCGGCGCCATGAGGCACCGCATGACGCTATCTCATAATGCCGCGAAAAGCTCACTACGGGTGGTGGCTACAATGATGGCTGTCTGATCAAAACATATTTTACATAGTTCATATTCGCGTACGTGCATGGATTATTACTTTTCGTTAGTTTGGTGTTAATTAGCAGTAGCATTAATATTTAAATATCTTTTGTTGAAAAGAGGTAATTAATATTCACTTCTTAATTTAGACTCTAGAGTGAAGAGAGAGAGAGAGAGTCACCATGGCTGCCGCCATAGTGAGATAGAAACAGGTTGACAGATTGACAGATTGCCAAAATGTTGCCCTAAATTAAATTTGAACCGAGGTCTACAAACTCGGCATAACGTACGACTTAAACATTACGGAGTTAGCGAAACGATACACATATTAATTTTTCTATGTATTCAAAGTGTTACGCAAAACGTCACTTTCATTAAAACAAACCAAAAATTGACGAATTGACATCTATAGTCAAACGGCGCTCGCGGACGAGAATCTAGCCGTGTAAAATAAATGATTGGATGGACGTTGTCGCCACCGCTAAACTCGAATGAATCTTTGGCGGCTTTCGAACATAGCGGCGCACTGTGCCATGTGGCACCACATCATTGGACGATGGATAGGATGGGAGGAGGAACGATGGCTCCCATGTTGACAAGTGTAAACCAGAAGGCCATGTTGTACAATGGCCGTATAAGAAGTGCAATCGGCCACTCTACCTTCTTGTACTATACACTCTTTTTATTTTCCGAGGGTAGAGTAGTAAGTAGTTGTGAGTAGGAGTTAAGGGCCTAAGAGTGTTTGAGGCGCCTCTCTCCAGGTGACCTTTCGTATTTATAGGCCATCTTTGGCCAACCATAACTTACTGCTTAGGGGAGCAAATTCAGTGATTCTTTTTGCGTTTCACTTAGGGGAATCTTGTCCTCATAGAGGTGAGGGTGGTCAGAATATTTGTGTGCCTGGTTGGCAGTTATTCAGTGGGAAAGTGAAAGGGTCAAATTTTATCATAGAGGCTTTACATAGGCTGCTCATTCTGTGGATTAATAGAGACCATAAAATTTCAGGTTATGGGCTGTTGAAGGCCATGGGCATTTAGACTCGGCTGTGATCCACTCCCACTAGGAGTCACACTTGCACCAGCTGGGATATTCGTCCCTGGAGGAGCAGGTGGAGCACTAGGGCTAATAGGAGCACTTCTTGCAGGAGCTGAGCCATTATCAGACATGTTAGCGGAAGCAAACCCAAAGAGGAATACCTATCAGACTAGATCAATACTGTAAGATATGTAACTACAAATGAAAGAGGTCGTTCAACGAAACAAACATTTAATAGAAGCAAATCAAAGAGAATAGAGCACAAAACACCTTAAACTGCACTTAGTGCTCTCATTTCCTTAAACTCTGTGTAGAATGTACATTCTGTATGGAATTGATCAATCCTAATTGAACTAAATACTTAAAAGAGCTAGAAAAATCTAAAACGTATATACAGGGTTCACCAGACAACCTACTGACAAAAATCTAAGTGTTTGGACCAGAATTGTCCACTAACAATATCTATACCCTAAAAATCCGGGTGATCCTTATCACGTCCACATTCATTGGCGGCCCTACACACTAATTTACTTAAAGATAACTATTCGTGTTGATAGTACAAAAATTCCACACTAAATTTGGTCAATATTGAATAGTTGGTATTCCAATTTTTTTTTAAGTTATAGACTCAAATTTCTAAGACTTACTAAAGCTTTCTTTTTAATACTCCCCTTTAGAAGGCTTACTTGTAGAAAATAATGGTTTTTAAGTATTTTCTAGGTCTGAAAAGAAATAAAAAAGCCGAGGCAGTCTACCTCTAACTTCTCTCTCCAACTCTCAAACTTGTCGCAGTCACTGAGAAATTGGAGAGGAAGCTAGAGCCATGGCTACCTAGGCTATCCTGAGATTTACGGGAAATTTATATTAGTCAAGGGATTAATTACTAAAAGGTATGTGCCGGCGACAGGATTTGATCCTGGTACCTGACAGCCGTCAGAGAGTAGATAGCCGGTAGCCTTAGCCGTTAAGTCTAGAAGTAGTCTTACATAGTATATAGTACGATAATGATTTAAACAGGTACACGTAGGATAAATCATTTAACTATAACTGTTAACGGGATACATAGATATGGTAGTGTAGAAGTACGAATTGCGGTACGGATAAAAAATCAATAACGCGCATTGATTTCGTAAGCGAAACAAATACCACGCATGTATTTATTACGGCTACGATCAAATGCGAGTCTAATCGGACGGCCGGAATTAGCGCCGAGATCGCGGAAGGAGAATTTGTCGGTTTGTGGGCAACGCCACATCGGATGACACGTGGCGATGTAACATTGGAGCGCGACATCTCCGAGGATTAAAGGAGCAAATCCGGATATTCCACGTGTGGACATTAAGGGCATGTCGTACAGTGTCTGTACATAAAGTACAACGGTTGCTGTACTTTTGCGTACGGAACTGTATTCTGATTGGTTCCGTACATCAGTGAATAGAGTCTGTGAGAGAGATAGGACTTAGAAAAATTAGAAGATAGGACCCTCTCTCCCTGAGAGCTTCTGTACTAAAGATCAACTTTGACCCTCCATAACTTACTGCTCAGGGGAGCAAATTCAGAGATTCTTTTTGCTATCGACTCAAAAAAATCTTGCCTTCATAGGGGTGAAGGTGGTCAGAGTATTTGTGTGCGAGGGTGGCAGTTATTTTTGCTTAAACACAAAGGGGTCATGATTATCCTAGAGGCTTCTTGGAAGCTGTCCACTCTCAGGACTTATGGAGGTCTCAGAGTTTCAGGTTATGGGCCCACCCTCTAGGGTACCAATCTTTAATGGAACTGGCTTCATATACTGGGAAAGTATGATGATAGGAGCTCTATGCGAAAAAGGTTTTGGGGGATAGTAAGTGGACGATTGGGGCATCCATCAAGTCTTGGAATTCCTCCAAGGTTTAAAGGAAGCAGATTCACCAGGAAAGAGGATTCACCTTCAACGGAGGAAACAAAGGAAGGAGAGGTGGTGGACAAAGGAAATGAGAAGGAGGCGACCACACCAATAACAACTAGTTTAGCATTCATGTCACCTATTCCGAGGAACGAGGAGAATGATACTAAAACGTGGGACTTCAACAATATGGCGGCAAAGCACTTCATCCTACGCCATCTCACTCAAGGACTTGCATGTCCTCATTTGCAGGTAGAAAGGGCATCCGATCTTTGGATGGCTCTCATAAAGATGTACCGAAGTGGTACGATTCAGCAACAACAGTTGGCTGATCAGAAAGTTAAGGAGTATGTATACAAAGGGGGAAATATGTTGGATTTTTGCAATGAGCTTGCTACACTCTTCATGGAGCTAGAGAGTGTGGGAAAAGTTTTTAGTGAAAAAGAAAAGGTTCATTGTTTACTGATGAAGTTACCTGATGAGTTCGAGAACATAGTCAACCGTGTGCAGGACTTGCCGGACTCAAGGTAGATATGGAACTCAGTGGTAGGGATGATTCTCGTTCGAGAGAATACGATTGAGATCCGAAGGGGAGGAAAGAGTGGCCAAGCCTTGGCAACAGCGACCGATTGGAGGAACAAGGATTCCCGGAAACTAGTCGGAAACTATGGGGGTAGGGAGCAGAAAAAAGAGGTTGACGAGTTCGAACCAAGGGCTCCCAAAGGTTTTTGTCATTTTTGTAAGAAACCGGGGCACTATATGGCAGAGTGCACTAAGCTAACCGAGCTTCGGTTAAAGGAGGGGCAGACCGGTGGTACCCCGAGAGGAAAGAAAAAGGCCCTTGTCACACAGGTACTTGAGTCGGAATTCGAGGACGAGGACGATAAGCTCCTTTTGGATGAGGAGTTGGAGGCGAAAACTGAGGTTGAAATTCCACGAAGGCAGAAATGTGCTTACAGTGGATTGAAAGGTGAAGCAAGCAGGATTATAGATTCAGGTGCCTCAATGCACATGTGTAAGGATAAGCACCTGTTCACTAAGATAAGAAAGATTCCCACCGTAGAGATAGAGTACGGGGATGGGAGGATAGTCACCACTACTCTTGTAGGATCGGTATATCTGAAAGTATTAGTAGAAGGAAAGACATCCATATTAACATTCTCCGATGTATTGTTTATTCCGGAGCTGAACAAAAACCTTATTTCTACATCTATATTAGATGATAAGGGTTTTTTCACTAGCACTAGGGAAGGAGTCTTTACTGCTAGTTTTGAGGAGGATGTGTATTTCATTGCTGAGAAAGGTAGCCATGGGATGTTTAGGCTGATCTTAAGTAATGAAACGAAGAAACTTTATTATGCTGGTGTTCATGATATTATGATGTGGCATAAGAGGCTTGGGCATGTGAATCTAGATAAGTTAAGAGAGATGAAAAAGATGGGAGTGGTGGAAGGGATTCAGTTCAGTGAGAGTGATGATATAAGTGATTGTAGTGGATGAGCTCAAGATAAAACACATAAATTACCCTTTCCTAAAACAACCACCTATAAGGGAGAAAAAATTCTAGATCTAGTACACACAGATATTTGGGGACCGGCTAGAGTGCCCTCACCGGGGGGGAAGAGATTTATGATGACTATACCTGATGATTGGTCTCGGTATTCCCGGGTGTATTTTTTGAAAAACAAGTCAGAAGCTGAGGATTGTTTTAGACAATATAAAGCATGGAGTGAAAAAATCCATGAAACTCCAATCAAGAGAGTAAGGAGTGACAATGGTGGGGAGTATACTTCTAACCAGTTTGAGAATTTTTTGAGGGAAGATGGGGTTCGACACCAAAAGACAGTTCCAGAAAATCCGGAACAGAATGGGGTAGCTGAAAGGTTAAATAGAACACTAAGTGATAGTGCTAGAAGTATGTTGTCGGATAAGAAGATAGGAAAAAGGTTTTGGGAAGAAGCAATGAACTGTGCTAATTACCTCAATAATAGAGTTCTTACTTCAGCTATAAAAGATCAAACACCTTATGAGAGATGGACAGGCCGGAAACCAGACATATCTCACTTAAAGGTTTTCGGCAGTCAAGTATTCAGTCTAGATACTGATCGGTCCAATTGGTAGCTAGATCTTAAAGGAAAACCGGGATACTTATTAGGATATGATGAGGATGTTAAAGGATATAGAGTTTATGATCTAAAAAGGGAAGATATAATCTTAGTAAAGCATCTAGTAGTTATGGATGAAGGAAAATCTGTGGATCCCTTCAAATATACGAAGCCAGTAAAAATCAGATTTGAGTCAGAAAATTCCGATGACTTTGAGCTTCCTAACTATCCAGGTTTTAGAGAAGATGACATTCTTGCAGGTACAAATCAGACCGAAAAGGACTCGGCTGTGGAAACTCCAGTGACAACTCTACCCGAAGCGGAAGACGTGGTGGAAATTGATTCGGAATCAAGGGATAGGGGAGAAGCCGAGTTTGTTCGAAATGAATCCACGAGAACCATCTATTCCGTCCTCAGATTTTGAGGGGGGAAGGAGAAGTAGTAAAAGACTGCAAGAAAAACAGGTTAATAACAAGGTAACAAAACTATCTCATCAAGATGAACCTCAAACTTATGGAGAGGCGATGACTTTTCCAAAATGAAATCGGTGGAAGACAGCCATCAATGAAGAGATGGCCTCAATTATGGCAGCCGATACTTGGGAGCTGGTAGATTGTCCACCTAACCGAAAACTAATCAGTTGTAAGTGGGTTTTCAAATTAAAACTGAACCCAGATAACACAATCGAGCGCTAGAAGGCCCGACTAGTGGCAAAGGGATTTACACAAAAGGAGGGAATTGACTACGAGGAAACCTTTGCCCCGGTGGTAAGATTTCCCTCCGTCCGCATACTTCTCAGCCCGGCAGCAGCGGAAGACATGGAAGTGCACCAGATGGACATCAAAACAGCCTTTTTGCATGGAGAATTGGAAGAGGAGATCTTCATGCGACAACCCGAAGGGTTTGTGGAAGAAGGAGAGGAGAGTAAGGTATGCTGGCTGATTAAATCTCTTTATGGTTTGAAACAGGCGCCTCGACAGTGGAATAAGAAGCTTGATGAGTTTCTTATCGGTCTGGGATATATATTCGGATCAGCTCAGATCACTCAATCTATGTTTTCGAAGATGAGGAAGGTTTTATATTTATTGCAAATTATGTTGATGATTTGCTTGTTTTAAGTAAACCAATGGAAAAAATTAATAAACTGAAAACCGATCTTAAGGGGAGATTTGAAATGAAGGATATGGGGGAAGCAAAATATATTTTGGGAATTCAAGTAGAGAGAGACCGAAAAAGAAAAATTATAAGATTGACTAAAAAGGAAGCAATAGGGAACATGCTTGAAAAATTTCAAATGGATAAAGCTAATAGTTGTACAACTCCAATGGAATTGAAGAAGGGAAGTGAGGGGAGTGAGGAAGAAGGAGTCATAGTCTTAGACGAGGAATTATCTCTTGAAGAACACAAGTTCATGCAGACTATTCCTTACAGGCAAGTAGTGGAAAGTCTAATCTATTTTATGAATTGTACCCGGCTGGATTTAGGTGCAGCTGTAGGAGTGCTGAGTAGAAGTCTAAATGCTCCCACTAAGAGGGATTGGGAGGCAGCTAATAGAGTTCTTAGATACTTGATAGGAACTAGGGATCTATGTTTGCATTTGGGTGGGGAGAATACTGACATCACTACTTGGAGTGATGCTAGTTATGGTGATGCTCCGATGAGGAGATGCACTTCTGGATATGTATTATATGTGGGTGATTGGGCTTGCTGTTGGAGTAGCAAACAGCAAAAGGTTATTGCTCAGTCCACCATGGAGGCTGAGTATATGGCCTCTTGCTCTGCTGTAAAAGAATTGATGTGGGTCAAGTCTTTACTGGTGAACTTGGTCATCTTAAGAGTGGTGTGCAGAAAATATTTTGTGATAATCAAGCAGCAATTGCTATTTCTGCCAATCCTAAACATCATTTTAAAGCAAAACATATGGACATTAGACTCAGCTTTGTTAGAGAGAAAGTAGAAAATAAAATAATCAGTTTAGAGTACCGACCAGATAGTGAGATGGTAGCAGATATGATGACCAAACCTGTGCCTTCCCCTAAGCTAATTTTTTGCAGGGAGAAGTGTGGTCTGAAATTAAGAATTGACTAGAAAATAAGGGGAGTGTAGAAATTAATGGTTTTTAAGTATTTTCTAGGTCTGAATAGAAATAAAAAAGCCGAGGCAGTCTACCTCTAACTTCTCTCTCCAACTCTCAAACTTGTCGCAGTCACTGAGAAATTGGAGAGGAAGCTAGAACCATGGCTACCTAGGCTATCCTGAGGTTTACGAGAAATTTATATTAGTCAAGGGATTAATTACTAAAAGGTATGTGCCGGCGACACAATTTGATCCTGGTACCTGCCGGCCGTCAGAGAGTAGATAGCCGGTAGCCTTAGCCGTTAAGTCTAGAAGTAGTCTTACATAGTATATAGTACGATAATGATTTAAACAGGTACACGTAGGATAAATCATTTAGCTATAATTGTTAACGGGATACATAGATATGGTAGTGTAAAAGTACGAATTGCGGTACGGATAAGAAATCAATGACGCGCATTGATTTCGTAAGCGAAACAAATACCACGCATGTATTTATTATGGCTACGATCAAATGCGAGTTTAATCGGACGGCCGGAATTAGCGCCGAGATCGCGGAAGGAGAATTCGGCGGTTTGTGGGCATCGCCACATCGGATGACACGTGGCGATGTAACATTGGAGCGCGGCATCTCCGAGGATTAAAGGAGCGAATCCAAATATTCCACGTGTGGACATTAAGGGCATGTCGTACAGTGTCCGTACATAAATTACACCGGCAGCTGTACTTTTGCGTACGAAACTGTTTTCTGATTGGTTTCGTACATTAGTAGATAGAGTCTGTGAGAGAGATAGGACTTAGAAAAATTAGAAGATAGGACCCTCTCTCCCAGAGAGCTTCTGTACAAAAGGTCAACTTTGACCCTCCATAACTTACTGCTCAGAGGAGCAAATTCAGAGATTCTTTTTGCTATCGACTCAAAAAAGTCTTGCCTTCACAAGGGTGAAGGTGGTCAGAGTATTTGTGTGCCAGGGTGGCAGTTATTTTTGCTTAAACACAAAGGGGTCAGGATTATCCTAGAGGCTTCTTGGAAGCTGTCCACTCCGAGGACTTATGGAGGTCTCAGAGTTTCATTACTCACTTAGACCACATGCTTTCTGCAGTACTCCAACTTAGGAGCGGGAAGGGCTTTTGTCAACATGTCCGCAACCATTTTCTCATCAGGCAAATAACAAAGTTTGACCACTTTTGCAAATACTTTCTCTCGGACCAAATGTAGCCGAATGTCCATATGTTTACCCTTAAAATGGTGACTTAGGTTTGTAGCCACAGAAATGGCTGCTTGGTTGTCGCAACACATTATTTGTGTCCCGTGTTGTGTAAAACCGAATTCTTGAAGAAATGACTTAATCCATAGCAGCTCTTTCAAGGCTGCACTCGCAGCCATGTATTCGGCTTCCATAGTCGATTGTGCCGTGACATTTTGAAGTTTACTACTCCAACTACAAGTTCCATTTCCAATCTGAATGACATACCCAGTTGTAGACTTCCTACTAGGCACATCACTATAGCTAGCATCACTCCAAGTATTAATGGTAACCTTGTCCCCTCCCAAAGCAAGCCAAAGATTTTTAGTCCCCAACAAGATATATCTTAAGACCCTTTTTGCTGCTTCCAAGTCTATTTTTCGTGGATTTTGCAGACTTCTGCTCAACACACCAACAACTGCTGCTATATCGGGCCTATTACAATTCATGAAGTAAATCAGACTTCCTACTACTTGTCTGTAGGGTACTTGGGACATAAATTTTTGCTCTTCTACACTGAGTTCCTCATCTATTATGACTCCAAACTCATGCTCGATTCCTTCAAGTTTTTGCTTATTCTCCATAGGAGTTGCACAACCTTTGGCATCAGCCAAAACCAAATTTTTCCAACTTGTTTCCTATCGCTTCTTTTTGAGTTAGCCTAATGATTTTCTTTTCTCTATCTCTTTCAACTTGTATTTCAAGGATATATTTTGCCTCACCTAAATCCTTCATTTCAAGTTTTGAATTAGGAGCGTGTTTTACTCTAGCAATTGCTTCTTTGTTCCTACTAATTAGCAGCAAATCATCAACATACACAGCAATGAATATCTCCTCATCAGGATTATCACCACACATCTCATATACCGAATGATCTGAACTAATTCTAGTAAATCCTCATCCTGTCAAGAACTCATCTAACTTTCGGTTCCATTGCCTAGGGGCCTGTTTTAGGCCCTACAAAGATTTAAAAAGTCTGCACACAAAATTTTGTTTTCCTGCTTCCTCATAACCCTCTTGCTGCTTCATATAAATGACCTCATCTAAATCACCATGCAAAAATACAGTTTTGACATCCATTTGGTGGATGTCAAAATCCTCCATGGTAGCTAATGTAAGTAACATGCGGACATATGGAAACCTTACCACCGGTGAAAATGTTTCTTCATAATCTTTCCCCTCCTTTTGATTTTATCGCTTAGCAACCAAGCGAGCCTTATACCTGTCTATGGTATTATGTGGGTTCAATTTTAATTTAAACACCCATTTACTTCCAATAGCCTTTCTTCCAAGAGAAAGTTCCACCAGATTCTATGTTTGGGCCTCCATGATGGACTTCATTTCTTCATTGATTGCTTCCACCCAGTGTTCCCTTTCATTACTCGAAAAAGCTTCCGTTAACGTTAGAGGCTCTTCTGTGTGCGCTGAGTGAGCAAAGGCTGCACTTTCTCCCCTAAGTCGTGCACTTCGCCTAACTCCACCTGGCTGTTGTTGGTATAGATGGTTGGGTCCTCCTCCTTAATACATGTGATTCTTCTTGTGATTCAGTTTCGACTTGAGGTAGAGGAGAGTTTGCAACTCTTTCGAGCATAACACTTCTTGTTTCTGGTGGAGAAGATGATTGCAAATCACTTTGAGCTAATGCAGATATATTTTTTATATTTTTATTGAAAAACATAGGATATACCTCTAAAAAGATATAATCATCACTTCGACTTTTCTTTTCATTGCTACGTTGACTAAATACATCTACTCCTTTTCCCTCATCCTTCACTATGATGTTTTTGGCTACCACAACTCTATTTCTCTTAATGTCATATACTTTATAACCCTTGGCATGATCATCATTCCCTAAAAATATCCATGGTATGCCTTTTGGCTCTAATTTCCATTTTTGTGGATCATTATCTAGCAAGAAAACCTTACTTCCAAAAACTTTGAAGTGACTTACATCTGGTTTGTGTCCTGTCCACATTTCATTGGGAGTTTTATCTTTTACTGCCCTTGTTTCTATCCTGTTTCTTGTTGATATTTGAGTATTTTTTAGGTCTTTATTATGATAGAAAAGGAGCAAAGGCAGTCTGCCTCTAACTCCTTTCTCCAAGCCCCCACACTTGATGTAGTCACTGAAGGCTGGAAAGGGGGCTAGAGCCATGGCTGTCTAAGCCCTACAGAGAGCAAAGGGTAGATAAAAGTAGGTTACTAAAAGGGTAGTTGACGGATCCAGGAATTGATCCTGGCACCTAGCGTCCGTCAATTCATCTGTAGCCGGTAGCTTTATCCGTTTAGCCTATGACTAGTATAATGACATATGGGGTTCTATAGCAAAATAAATAGCTACTTGCAGGAAATTTCATTTAATTGGATTACGGGTTATAGGACATAGAAACAATAGTACTTTAAAGTACCTAACGAAACAAATAGTACGGACATTTGTTTCGACGGCCTGTATTAAATATCGATGTAAATCGGACGCCCGTGATTAGCGTCGGTTTCACGGAATGGAAAATTTGGCGGTTTATGGACATCATCACTCCGTATGACATGTGGCGACATTGTACGGGTTGCAAAATCTTTGGAACGCAACACAACAAATTCGGATATGACAAATGTCACATTATGGCAATATCGTACAATGTCCGTACAGAATGTACTCCGTCACGTGTACTTTCTTGTACGGTACCATTTTTTCTGACACGGCATGACATGGCGCCACGTGGAGAGATAAGATTTGGAGGCACGAATTCCGGGGATTATAAGAGCGAATCCAGATAAGACATGTGTTGACTTTTTAGCCATGTCGTACGATGACCATACAAAAGGTACACCGACATCTGTACCTTTATGTACTTTACAGTAATTTGATTGGTCCGTACCTCATTACTACAGGTTTTAGAGAGGGGTTTAGGACTTAGAATATTTCGGGTAGGTAGCCACCTCTCTCCTAGAGAGCACCTTGTATAAATGGCAAACTTTGGCCAGCCATAACTACAAACTCAGTTGACCAATTTCAGTGATTCTTGTTGCTGCGGCCTCAAGGAAGTCCAAACTACACATGGGTGTAGTCGGCTAGTGTTTTTGCATGCCTGGATGGCTGCATTTCTAAGGGAAAGTCAAAGTGGGTGAATGTGTCCAAATCTCATATTCTAACTTTGCATTTTGTGGTGGAACTAAGCACACAGAAAGTCTTATTTCACACGGGTGAAGCTGTAATAGGGTTTTGATTGTCAAGGGGTCAATCATTTGGGTTTATATAAACTTAGAGTCGGCACTATCTAGATTAGCTTCCTTTGGACCAGCGAATTCTGTGTGGCAATGTAGCCCATAAAATTTCAGGTTATTGGCCCACCATGTAGGGTGCCTATGTTCGATGGAATAGACTTCACTTATTCGGAGTTTACGATGGGGGGATTCCTTTTGGAAAAGCACTTATGGGGAATTGTTTCGGGACAAGTGAGGTGTCCGCCACCGGGCTTTGGAGGAGCTCACTATGTGGAATCATCTGGGGCTGCCCAGAATACCCACCGAAGTTCAGATGCAATAGAAGGTGAAGGGAAAATCATTACCGTGGAAGGGGAAATAGGAGAGAAGGATAAAGGGACACCAATGGTGAGGAAAGCTAGGCTCTCGGCTACGGTTCCACTTGTGGGGATTATAACTTAGCCAAAAACTGAAGAAAATGATAGGAAAATTAGGGAATAAAAAAACACTATAGTAATACATCTCATACTTAGATATGTGTCTAAGTCCATAGCTATCACTCTTTTAAATCTAACCAAGTCTTTGGAAATTTGGGAAACACTAATTCAGATTTATAAAAGTGAGACTATACAAAGGCAACAGTAAGTAAAACAAGAAATAGAGGCCTATGTTTATAAAGGCGGTAGCATGATAGAGTTTTGCAATGATATTGTTGCGTTATATGTTGAGCTAGCTAGTGCGGGATATGTAGACGTTGAGAAGAGAAAGATTAATACACTAATCATGAAGCTCCCACATGAGTACGAAGACATCATTTACCGTATGCAGGGAATGGATGTCTCCTCATGGACTTCGAGCATTACCATGGGGGATAATTCTTGTGAGGGAAAGCACTTTGGAGCTTCGTAGGGGAAGTGACAGGGTGACTGCATTTACAGCTAGTGGTGACTGGCGGAAGCGTTATGTGAGGACCAACGGTGACGAGCAGAAGCGTGATGAGAGGAAGAAAGACAAAGGTAAACCTTATCAGAACTTTGGTTGAAAGAGAGGTAGAGGAAAAGAAAGGGGAGCTTTGAAAAAAAAAGTTTGCTTCTTTTGTAGAGAACCGGGTCACTATATGGAAGAGTGTCCTCGTTTAGAAGAACTTAGAAGTTGGAGTGTGAATGAAGAGGAAGAAGGGGAAGAGAAGAAAGAGGATGAGGAAATCTTGGAGCTTCTTCACATCTGTAGAATGGAGAAGAGAGAAAAGTACACATAAATTCCACGAAGGCAACAATGTGCTTTTGGAGGTATAAGGGAAGTAAAGAGAGAGGAAGTACTTGAGGATGTCGAGGAGTGTAGAGTGTATGACTTAGAAATGAGAAAGTCGGATCTATGATCCATAGGAGAAAACGGGAAAGATAAAATTAATGAGGTTAATTTAATAGATAATTTGAAAACAGAAAACTGGTCGGAAAGGGAGACTTCAACGGATTCTGAGGAAAGGGGAGAAGTGAAACTAGAAAAAGTGTTAAAAGATAGGGGAGAAGAGGAATATTGAATGAAAGGTTTAGGGGAGGAGAAATATTTATTGGGAATAAATTTAGAAAGTGAGAGTGGAAAGAAATCCATGGGAGAGAGAGAGGAAAGTTTATTTTTTGGGGGTAATGGGTTTGACATCACTAAAGGAAGTGATGGTATTTATGAAGGTGTGCCTGTAAAAGGGTTAGCATTTGGGTGTATGTTGCAGATTGGAGATGGGGCCGGCTGTTTGGATTGCAACTGGGAAATCGGTTTGTGTGTGGATGGAAAAGAGATGAGGTGGATAAAATCTTTCCTCGGATTTATGAAAATTAGCATGCAAAATAACATGAGTGATCAACAAGATGCAATAATTATTTCGACTCATATACTACATTTCTTTAAATATAAGGTTATTTACTTAAAGCTTTATGAGAAGAAAAGAAAGAAGAAAAAGAAAAGAAGGAAAATATTTTTGGTAGAAAAGTAGACTAGAAAATAAGGGAAGTGTTCAAAGTTATGTATTTTCTAGGTATGAATAGGAAAAATAAAAGGAAGAAATAAAGCAAAGGCAGTCTGCTTCTCGCTCCACTCTCCAGTCCCCATACTTGTTGTAGTCAGTGAAGACTGGAGAGAGAGCTAGAACCATGGCTGCCTATGCTGTCTAAAGTGACAGAAATAGGCTACTAATTAGTCTGTACCAAAAGATTGTCGGTTCCGGGATATGATCCTGGTACCTAACGTCTGTTAGATTAACTTGTAGGTGACAACTTTATCCTGTTGACTAGGATCAGTACTAGGACATATAGGGTACGATAGGTATTTGAATAAATACAAGACAAAAATTCCATTTAACTACTAGGACGGAATCTTTGGCATAGAACCCGCAATACCTTTTATGTCGCACGAAACAATTGTTACGGACATTTGTTTCGACGGTCCGGATAAAAATGTGATGTGAAATCGACGGCAGTGGTGCGAGTCGGGATTCCGAAAGGCCGCCTTCGCGTTTTCGGGTGCTACCACTCCGGATGACACGTGGCGACATCGTACGTGGTTGCGCAATTTCCGGAGTGCAAGATAACTGCAATTCTGTGTCCTCCATTGGACTACAGAATACAGGAAGCCTCTAGATAGTATTTAACTAACCCACTTCAAGCCAAAACCACTGCTGCCCAAGAAGGCAATCTGACAATTTGACTGCACCCCTGTGTAGCCTGGACTCCCCTGAGTCCGTAGAAAAAAGAATCACTGAAAAAGGCCAACCAGGCGATTAGTTATGAGAGGGTCAAAGTTGACCTTTTGTATAGAAGCTCTCTGGGAGAGGGGGTCCTATCTTCTAATTTTTCTAAGTCGTATCTCTCTCACAGACTCTATCTACTGATGTACGGAACCAATCAGAATTGAGTTCCGTACGCAAAAGTACAGCTGCCGGTGTACTTTATGTACGGACACTGTACGACATGGCCAAAATGTCGACACATGTCAAATCCGGATTCGGTGCCATAATCTCCGGAGTTTCCACAATCCAACGGAATTTTGCCACGCGTCATCCGATGTGGCGATGGCCACAAACCGCCGAAATCTTCCTCCGCGATCTCGGCGCTAATCCCGGCCGTCCGATTAAATTCGGCTTTAATCGTAGCCGTAATAAATACATGCGCGGTATTTGTTTCATTTACGAAACAAATGCGCGGTACTGATTTATGTCCGTACCGTAAGTCGTACATTACATATTACTGGATCTATGTATCTCGTAATTAATTCTAGTTAAATGGTTTATCGCTTGTATACATATATAAATAATTATCAAACTATATGCTAGGTAACACTACCGCTAGATGAAACGGCTAAGGCTACCGGCTACATTGTGTCTGCCGGACGGCAGGTACAAGGATCAAATCCTGCCGCCGGCACATACATTTTAATTAAATATATAAACCCTAATATAAAATTCCCGTAAACCTCAGGATAGCCAAGGTAGCCATGGCTCTAGCTTCCTCTCCAATTTCTCAGTGACTGCGACAAGTTTGAGAGTTGGAGAGAGAAGTTAGAGATAGACTGCCTCGACTTCTATATTTCTTTTCAGACCTAGAAAATACTAATAAAACCATTAGTTTCTACACTCCCCTTATTTTCTAGTCAATCTTTAATTTCAGACCACACTTCTCCCTGCAAAAAATTAGTTTAGGGGAAGGCACAGGTTTGGTCATCATATCCGCTACCATCTCACTATCTGGTCTGTACTCTAAACTGATTATTTTGTTTTCTACTTTCTCTCTAACAAAGCTGAGTCTGATGTCCATGTGTTTGGCTTTAAAATGGTGTTTAGGATTGGCAAAAATAGCGATTGCTGCTTGATTATCACAAAATATTTTCTGCACACCACTCTTAAGGTGACCAAGCTCACCAAGCAAAGACTTGACCCACATCAATTCTTTTACAGCAGAGCAAGAGGCCATATACTTAGCCTCCATGGTGGACTGAGCAATAACCTTTTGCTGTTTGCTACTCCAACAGCAAGCCCCATCACCCACATATAATACATATCCAGAAGTACATCTCCTCATCGGAGCATCACCATAACTGGCATCACTCCAAGTAGTGATGTCAGTATTCTCCCCACCCAAATACAACCATAGATCTCTAGTTCCTACCAAGTATCTAATGACTCTCTTAGCTGCCTCCCAATCCTTCTTAGTGGGAGCATTTAGACTTCTACTCAGCACTCCTACAGCTGCAGCTAAATCCGGCCGGGTACAATTCATAAAATAGATTAGACTTCCCACTACTTGTCTGTAAGGAATAGTCTGCATGAACTTCTGTTCTTCAGGAGATAATTCCTCGTCTAAGACTATGACTCCTTCTTCCTCACTCCCCTCACTTCCCTTCTTCAATTCAATTGGAGTTGTACAACTATTAGCTTTATCCATTTGAAATTTTTCAAGCATGTTCCCTATTGCTTCCTTTTGAGTCAATCTTATAATTTTTCTTTTTCGGTCTCTCTCTACTTGAATTCCCAAAATATATTTTGCTTCCCCCATATCCTTCATTTCAAATCTCCCCTTAAGATCGGTTTTCAGTTTATTAATTTTTTCCATTGATTTACTTAAAACAAGCAAATCATCAACATAAATTGCAATAAATATAAAACCTTCCTCATCTTCGAAAACATAGATTGAGTGATCTGAGCTGATCCGAATATATCCTAGACCGGTAAGAAACTCATCAAGCTTCTTATTCCACTGTCGGGGCGCCTGTTTCAAACCATAAAGAGATTTAATCAGCCGGCATACCTTACTCTCCTCTCCTTCTTCCACAAACCCTTCGGGTTGTCGCATGAAGATCTCCTCTTCTAATTCTCCATGCAAAAAGGCTGTTTTGATGTCCATCTGGTGCACTTCCATGTCTTGCGCCGCTGCTAAACTGAGAAGTATGCGGACGGAGGGAAATCTGACCACCGGGGCAAAGGTTTCTTCGTAGTCAATTCCTTCCTTTTGTGTAAATCCCTTTGCCACTAATCTGGCCTTGTAGCGCTCGATTGTGTTATCTGGGTTCAGTTTTAGTTTGAAAACCCACTTACAACCGATTGGTTTTCGGTTAGGTGGACAATCCACCAGCTCCCAAGTATCGGCTGCCATGATTGAAGCCATCTCCTCATTGATGGCTGTCTTCCACCGGTTTCTTTCTGGACAAGTCATTGCCTCTCGATAAGTTTGAGGTTCATCTTGATGAGATAGTTTAGTTACCTTGTTATTAACCTGTTTTTCTTGCAGTCTTTTGCTACTTCTCCTCCCTCCCTCAAAATCTGAGGCCGGAATAGATGGTTCTCGTGGATTCTTTCGAACAAACTCGGCTTCTCCCCTATCCCTTGATTCCGAATCAATTTCCACCACGTCTTCCGCTTCGAGTAGAGTTGTCACTGGAGTTTCCACAGCCGAGTCCTTTTCGGTCTGATTTGTTCCTGCAAGAATGTCATCGTCTCTAAAACCTGGATAGTTAGGAAGCTCAAAGTCATCAGTATTTTCTGACTCAAATCTGATTTTTACTGACTTTGTATATTTGAAGGGATCCACAGACTTTCTTTCATCCATAACTACTAGATGCTTTACCAAGATTATATCTTCTCTTTTTAGATCATAAACTCTATATCCTTTAACATCCTCATCATATCCTAATAAGTATCCCGGTTTTCCTTTAGGATCTAGCTTCCAATTGGACCGATCAGTATCTAGACTGAATACTTGACTGCCGAAAACCTTTAAATGAGATAAGTCTGGTTTCCAGCCTGTCCATCTCTCATAAGGTGTTTGATCTTTTATAGCTGAAGTAAGAACTCTATTTTTGAGGTAATTAGCACAGTTCATTGCTTCTGCCCAAAACCTTTTTCCTATCTTCTTATCCGACAACATACTTCTAGCACTATCACTTAGTGTTCTATTTAACCTTTCAGCTACCCCATTCTGTTCGGGATTTTCTGGCACTGTCTTTTGGTGTTGAACCCCATCTTCCCTCAAAAAATCCTCAAACTGGTTAGAAGTATACTCTCCACCATTGTCACTCCTTACTCTCTTGATTGGAGTTTCATGGAGTTTTTCGCTCCATGCTTTATATTGTCTAAAACAGTCCTCAGCCTCTGACTTGTTTTTCAAAAAATATACTCGGGAATACCGAGACCAATCATCAGTTATAGTCATCATAAATCTCTTCCCCCCTGGTGAGGGCACTCTAGCCGGTCCCCAAATATCTGTGTGTACTAGATCTAGAAGTTTTTCTCCCTTGTAGGTGGCTGTTTTTGGAAAGGGTAATCTGTGTGCTTTACCTTGAGCACACCCACTACAATCACTTATATCATCACTCTCACTGAACTGAATCCCTTCCACCACTCCCATCATTTTCATCTCTCTTAACTTATCTAGATTCACATGCCCAAGCCTCTTATGCCACATCATAATATCATGAACACCAGCATAATAAAGTTTCTTCGTTTCATTACTTAAGATCAGCCTATACATCCCATGGCTACCTTTCTCAACAATGAAATAGACATCCTCCTCAAAACTAGCAGTAAAGACTCCTTCCCTAGTGCTAGTGAAAAAACCCTTATCATCTAATACTGATGTAGAGATAAGATTTTTGTTCAGCTCCGGAATAAACAATACATCGGAGAATGTTAATATGGATGTCTTTCCTTCTACTAACACTTTCAGATCTACCGATCCTACAAGAGTAGTGGTGACTATCCTCCCATCCCCGTACTCTATCTCTACGGTGGGAATCTTTCTTATCTTAGTGAACAGGTGTCTATCCTTACACATGTGCATTGAGGCACCTGAATCTATAATCCAGCCTGCTTCACCTTTCAATCCACCGTAAGCACATTTCTGCCTTCGTGGAATTTCAACCTCAGTTTTCGCCTCCAACTCCTCATCCAAAAGGAGCTCATCGTCCTCGTCCTCGGATTCCGCCTCAAGTACTTGTGTGACAAGGGCCTTTTTCTTTCCTCTCGGGGTACCACCGGTCTGCCCCTCCTTTAACCGAAGCTCGGTTAGCTTGGTGCACTCTGCCATATAGTGCCCCGGTTTCTTACAAAAATGACATAAACCTTTGGGAGCCCTTGGTTCGAACTCGCCAACCTGTTTTTTCTGCTCCCTACCCCCATAGTTTCCGACTGGTTTCCGGGAATCCTTGTTCCTCCAATCGGTCGCTGTTGCCAAAGCTTGGCCACTCTTTCCTCCCCTTCGGATCTCAATCGTATTCTCTCGAACGAGAATCATCCCTACCACTGAGTTCCATATCCACCTTGAGTCTGGCAAGTCCTGCACACGGTTGACTATGTTCTCGAACTCATCAGGTAACTTCATTAGTAAACAGTTAACTTTTTCTTTTTCACTAAAAACTTTACCCGCACTCTCTAGCTCCATGAAGAGTGTAGCAAGCTCATTGCAAAAATCCAACATATTTTCCCCTTTGTATACATACTCCTTAACATTCTGATCAGCCAACTGTTGTTGCTGAATCGTACCACTTCGGTACATTTCTATGAGAGCCATCCAAAGATAGGATGCCCTCTCTACCTGCAAATGAGGACATGCAAGTCCTTGAGTGAGATGGCGTAGGATGAAGTGTTTTGCCGCCATATTGTTGAAGTCCCAGGTTTCAGTATCATTCTCCTCGTTCCTCGGAATAGGTGACATGAATGCTAAACCAGTTGCTATTGGTGTGGTCGCCTCCTTCTCCTTTCCTTTGTCCACCACCTCTCCTTCCTTTGTTTCCTCCGTTGAAGGTGAATCCTCTTTCCTGGTGAATCTGCTTCCTTTAAACCCTGGAGGAATTCCAAGACTTGATGGACGCCCCAATCGTCCACTCACTATCCCCCAAAACCTTTTTTCGCATAGAGCTCCTATCATCATACTTTCCCAGTATATGAAGCCAGTTCCATTAAAGATTGGTACCCTAGAGGGTGGGCCCATAACCTGAAACTCTGAGACCTCCATAAGTCCTCAGAGTGGACAGCTTCCAAGAAGCCTCTAGGATAATCCTGACCCCTTTGTGTTTAAGCAAAAATAACTGCCACCCTGGCAGACAAAAACTCTGACCAACTTCACCCCTGTGAAGACAAGACTCCCCTGAGTCGATAGCAAAAAGAATCTCTGAATTTGCTCCCCTGAGCAGTAAGTTATGGAGGGTCAAAGTTGACCTTTTGTACAGAAGCTCTCTGGGAGAGGGGGTCCTATCTTCTAATTTTTCTAAGTCCTATCTCTCTCACAGACTCTATCTACTGATGTACGGAACCAATCAGAATTGAGTTCCGTACGCAAAAGTACAGCTGCCGGTGTACTTTATGTACGGACATTGTACGACATGGCCAAAATGTCGACACATGTCAAATCCGGATTCGGTGCCATAATCTCCGGAGTTTCCACAATCCAACGGAATTTTGCCACGCGTCATCCGATGTGGCGATGGCCACAAACCGCCGAAATCTTCCTCCGCGATCTCGGCGCTAATCCCGGCCGTCCGATTAAATTCGGCTTTAATCGTGGCCGTAATAAATACATGCGCGGTATTTGTTTCATTTACGAAACAAATGCGCGGTACTGATTTATGTCCGTACCGTAAGTCGTACATTACATATTACTGGATCTATGTATCCCGTAATTAATTCTAGTTAAATGGTTTATCGTTTGTATACATACGTAAATAATTATCAAACTATATGCTTGGTAACACTTCCGCTAGATGAAACGGCTAAGGCTACCGGCTACTTCTTGTCTGCCGGCCGGCAGGTACAAGGATCAAATCCTGCCGCCGGCACATACATTTTAATTAAATATATAAACCCTAATATAAAATTCCCGTAAACCTCAGGATAGCCAAGGTAGCCATGGCTCTAGCTTCCTCTCCAATTTCTCAGTGACTGCGACAAGTTTGAGAGTTGGAGAGAGAAGTTAGAGATAGACTGCCTCGACTTCTATATTTCTTTTCAGACCTAGAAAATACTAATAAAACCATTAGTTTCTACAATGTGTCTAAGTCCATAGCTATCACTCTTTTAAATCTAACCAAGTCTTTGGAAATTTGGGAAACACTAATTCAGATTTATAAAAGTGAGACTATACAGAGGCAGCAATTAGTAAAACAGGAAATAGAGGCCTATGTTTATAAAGGCGGTAGCATGATAGAGTTTTGCAATGATATTGCTGCGTTATATGTTGAGCTTGCTAGTGCGAGATATGTAGAATCTGAGGAGAGAAAGATTTATACAATAATCATTAAACTCCCATATGAGTACGAAGACATCATTTACCGTATGCAGGGAATGGATGGATCCTCATGGACTTGGAGCATTACCATGGGGATAATACTTGTGAGGGAAAGCTCTTTCGAGCTTCGTAGGGGAAGTGACACGGGGACTGCATTTATAGCAGGTGGTGACTGGCGAAAGCGTGATGAGAGGAACGGTGGTGACGAGCGGAAGCGTGATGAGAGGAAGAAAGACAAAGGTAAACCTTATCGGAACTTTGGTGAAAAGAGAGGGAGAAGAAAAGAAAGGGGAGCTTTGGAAAAAGGGGTTTGCTTCTTTTGTAGAAAACTAGGTCACCATATGGAGGAGTGTCCTCGTTTGGAAGAACTTAGAAGTTGGAGTGTGAATGAGGAGGAAGAAGGGGAAGAGGAGAAAGAGGATGAAGAAATCTTGGAGCTTCTTCACATCGGTAGAATGGAGAAGAGAGAAAAGTACACAGAAATTCCACGAAGGCAATTGTGTGCTTTTGGAGGTATAAGGGGAAGAGGAGAAAGAGGATGAATATATTTTAGAGCTTCTCCGGATTAGTAGTATGGGGAAGAGAGAAGAGCACACAAAAATTTCACTAAAGCAACAATGTGCTTTTGGAGGTATAAGGGAAGTAAAGAGAGAGGAGATACTTGAGAGAGTTCAAAATATTGAGGATAGTTTCATAGATATTTTGGAAACAAAAAACTGGTCGGAAAGGGAGACCTCAACGCATTCTGAGGAAATGGGAGAAGTGAAACTAGAAGGAGTTTTTAAAGATAAGGGAGAAGAGGAATATTTAACGAAAGGTTTAGGGGAGGAGAAATACTTATTGGGAATAAATTTAGAAAGAGAGAGTGGAAAGAAATCCATGGGAGAGAGTGAGGAAAGTTCAATTTTTGCGGGTAATGGGTTTGACATCGCTAAAAGAAGTGATGGTATTTATGAAAGTGTGCCTATAAAAGGGTTAGCATCTGGATGTATGTTGCAGATTGGAGATGGGGCTGGCTGTTTGGATTGCAAGAGGGAAATTGGTTTGTGTGTGGATGGAAAAGTGATGAGGTGGATAAAATCTTTGCTCGTATTTATGAAAAGTGGGATGTTAAATAAAATGTGTGATGCAAATATTATTTCGATTCATCTAATTCATTGTGTTAAATACGAGAGTATTTTTCTTAAGTTTTATAAAAGGAAAAAGAAAAAGAAAAAAGGGGAGGGGATGTTCGTTTA
This sequence comes from Zygnema cylindricum, assembly GCA_037447655.1. Classification (NCBI taxonomy): domain Eukaryota; kingdom Viridiplantae; phylum Streptophyta; class Zygnematophyceae; order Zygnematales; family Zygnemataceae; genus Zygnema; species Zygnema cylindricum. The sequence goes on from JBBHKE010001456.1 coordinate 136,118, forward strand.
TTTGTTTGTAAGAATTAGAAAAGAAATAGACTAGAAAATAAAGGGAGTGTTGATATTTGAGTATTTTCTAGGTCTTTATTAGGATAGAAAAGGAGCAAAGGCAGTCTGCCTCTGACTCCCTTCTCCAAGCCCCCACACTTGTTGTAGTCACTGAAGGCTAGAAAGGGGGCTAGAGCCATGGCTGCCTAATCTCTACAGAGAGACAAGGGTAGATATAAGTAGGTTTACTAAAAGGGTAGTTGCGGATCCAAGAATTGATCCTGGTACCTATCATCCGTTAATTCATCCGTAGCCGGTAGCTTTATCTGTTTAGCCTAGGGCTAGTACTACGACATATGGGGTTTGATAGCAAAATAAATAGTTACTTGCAGGTTATTTCATTTAACTGGATTACGGGTAATACGACATCGAAACAATAGTACTTTAAAGTACTTGACGAAACAAATAGTACGGACATTTGTTCCGACGGCCTGTATTAAATATCGATGTAAATCGGACGACCGTGATTAGCGCCGGTTTCAAGGAATGGATAATTTGGCGGTTTGCAGACATCACCACTCCGTATGACACGTGGCGACATCGTACGGGTTGTGGAATCTCTGGAACGGAACACAACAAATTCGGAAGTGACAAATGTCACATTATGGCAATATCGTACAATGTCCGTACAGAATGTACTCCGGCACGTGTACTTTCTTGTACGGTACCATTTTTTCTGACGCGGCATGACCTGGCTTAGTGGAGAGGTAAGATTTGGAGGCAGGAATTCCGGAGATTATAAGAGCGAATTCGGATAGGACATGTGTTAACTTTTTAGCCATGTCGTACAATGACCGTACAAAAGGTACACCGGCATCTGTACCTTTATGTACTATACAGTAATGTGATTGGTCCGTACCTCATTACTAGAGGGTTTAGAGAGGGGTTTAGGACTTAGAATATTTCGGGTAGGTAGCCACCTCTCTCCTAGAGAGCACCTTATATAATTGGTTATAATGATTCGCTTTGGAAATGAATTGTTACGTCTAGCGTGTCGTCTCAGTTCCAGTTTTACTGGTTCGTTTTACTTCAATGTTTGGATTCAGTTTGGCGTCATTTGATTTAATTTGACGTCTTATGAGTTGTTAGTTGTTTCGTCCGTTGCATATTGTCCGGTACGGTTTATGATGTTTTTTGTATTTGGGAGGGGATAATACTCACATCACCACTTAGAGTGATGCCAGTTATGGGGATGCTCCAATTAGGAGGTGTACATCTGGGTATGTGTTGTATGTTGGGAATGGGGCTTGTTGTTGGAGTAGCAAGCAACAAAAGGTGATTGCTCAATCCACCATCGAGGCTGAGTATACGGCCTCTTGTTTGGCTGTGAAAGAATTAATGTGGGTGAATCTTTGCTTCAAGAACTGAGATATATGAGGAATGGAGTGCAAAAGATATTTTGTGATAATCAAGCTGCTATTGCAATTGTAGCAAACCCTCAACATCACTTTAAAGCAAAACATATGGATATTCGTTTGACCTTTGTTCGAGAAAAGGTTGAGAAAAAAATAATTAGTTTGGAATATAGATCGGATGGAGAGATGGTAGCAAATATGATGACTAAGCTGGTTCCCTTTCCTGAATTGATATTTTGTAAGGAGAAGTGTGGACCGAAAGAAAAGATAGACTAGAAAATAAGGGGAGTGTTGAAAAATGGTATTTTACAATCTATCTCTTTAGTCAATCTGTGGTTATTTCATTGTTCTCTTACTTGTCATAGTCACTAAGAACTTGCAGGCAATCATGGCTACCTCATGCAAATGAGAAGACAAGTAGGAGATAGAGATTTTGCAAAAGATATATTTGCGAGGGGCAAGAATGCAAAAGATATATATGCCAAGGGCAACAATTGATCTTGTGACCTTTCGGATGACAATCGTACGGATTAGCCGTCCGCCTTCTCCAGTAGGTCTTTAAGATTCGATGCATGTATTGTATTTGATAAATATATAAAAGGTGACACGGCGACATAAGTCATTTAACATCTAACAAAACAAAAGGAACATGGGAAGGAAAGTACAGTAAGGAGTACTCTATCGCATTAAATAAATGTAACGACATTTAATTTCAACAGACGAAATTTAATGTTTTCTATGATCGACGACTCGTAAAGGAGCCAAGATTTTCAACGGTCAACATGGGACAAAATCCGTTGAAATTCAAACAGTCAACACGTAAAATAATTTCAACGGTCGACGTTTTTCGGCGCGCCGTCAGGATCGGACGACCGATATTGATTACCGAATAACGAACGGACGGCACGCGTAAGTGCTGGAAAGCCGGGGAGAATATTTGAACTTACTTCGCGAATAAAGAGGAAAATGACACGTGGCATCATCCTATAGTATGTTGGAGAAGAAAAAGACAAAATGACGATGACTTTTATGCCACGTGGCAAACCAGGGTGGTGGCGAATATTTATGTACATAAAGTACGGCGGCTATTGTACTTTGAATGTACATAATTTAGCGTACAATGTTTTGATTGGTCTAGAGTAGTTAAGAGTAGGTTCTTAGGACTTAGATTTTTTTTTTGAAAGTTCTCTCTCCCACAAGCCATCTGTATAAATAAGCCGTCTTTAAACAACCATAACTTAATGCTCTGGTGAGTAAATCAATGATTTTTTTTGCTGCCAACTCACGGGATTTCAGGCTACAAAGGGGTGTAGTTGGTCAGAGTTTTTTGCGTGCCAGGGTGGCACTTATTCATTGCCAAAGTCAAAAGTGAAAATATTATTCTATAGGCTTCATATATGCTGGACATTCTGTGTACCAATGGAGGTCACAGAATTACACCATGTGTGTCCGGTGGAGCAAAGTTAAGTCCCATGTTTCACGACCACCATTCACCAACGTTAACGTTCGCATGATGACTCAGGCTTGAGATCGACCCCCTTTTTGTGAGCAGTCAAGCAAATGGACAACCTTATCTTTGATAAACTGGCCACAAATTCAACGGGGCTTGCCTAAGAGCGAGGGGTGCAACAAGCTCGAACAGAAGCAAATTGCATAAAAAATTGAAGAAAATATAAGCGAAGTGAGGAAAAAATTTAGGTCCAACGAGCTAATCCCTAGCCCGTTGCGTCGAAAAAATGGAAGTCAAGCCCATTCCTCTCCCGTAGGCAGCCCTTTCAAAAGGTATTTGGAAGGTTAGAGTCATACTTTATCGGCAATGTGTTATTATTGCACAAGTGAGTGAGTGCTAGTGATAAAGGAAAAAAATTGAGGAATTGCATATTGAGCCTCAACATGTAATAACAGAGCAGTAGACGATGACAATTGTTTAAATGTTAACGACCATTAATTGGCAATAGATCATGGACCAAGATTATTGAAGTCCCACCTAAATGTGCAAATTATTCATGTCCCCGTGCTTTGTAAAAAATCGTCATGTCGGAGGATATATAAGCACTTTGAGCATTATAATGTACGCGATAATCATATCGTAGTAGTATATATATATTATTCATGCCAGATTACTCTTTATGGAGTAAGAACGTTACCATAGGGATGATTCTTAAGCAGGAAAACACTTTGGAGCTTCGTAGGGGAAGTGATAGGATGAATGCACTATCAACTGGTAGTGAAAGGGGGAAGCGTGACGAGAGGAATCATGGTGATTAGCGGAAGAACCTTATCGGAACTTCGGTGGAAAGAGAAGAAAATGAAAAGAAAGAGGAGCTTCGAAAAGAGGGGTTTGCTTCTTTTGTAGGGAACCGGGTCACTATATGGCAGAATGTTCTTGTTTGGAAGAAATTAGAAGTTCGAATATGAATGAGGAGGACGAAGGGGAAGAGGAAAAACATGATAAAGATATTTTGAAGTTTCTCCACATTGCTAGTATAGAGAAGAATGAAAAGCACATAGAAATTCCACGAAAACAACATTGTGCTTTTGGAGGTATAAAGGAAGTGAAGAAAAAGGAGGTACTTGAGGGAGTTAAACATGATGAGGATGTCAAGGAGTGTAGAGTAAATGACTTAGAAATGAGAAAGTCATATCGAGAATTAAAACTAGAAGAAGGGAAAATAAGAAATATTAAGGATATTCTAATAGATATTTTGGAGAAAGAAAACTGATTAAAAAAGGAGACTTCAGTTGATTCCGAAGAAAGGGGAAAAATGAAACCTTAACGGATTTCGAGAAAAAAGGAGAGGTAAATCAAGAAGGAGCTTCAAAAGATAGGGGAGAAAAGGAAGATTTAATAGAACGTTTAGGGGAGGAGAAATATTTTTTGGGAATCAAAATGAAAAGTGATAGTGAAAAGACTCATATGGATCAAAAAAGGGGAAGTGGGGAAAAATCATAGAATGGGGTAATTATCATGGATAATCATTTAAATGGGGAAGATACAAAATTTATAAGAACTTTAGTAAGGATTAGTGGTTTTTGGATATGTTTTTGATGAGACGACCATCGCTACAGCCGCCCCCCGGAATGGGCTTTTGGCAGCTTTTTGGAGATAGGGTTACGCGATGCCACGTGGCGCCACATTATTGGATACCAAAGAAGATGGGAGGAGGAACCATGGCTCCCGGTTTGACAAGCGTCACCTTGTAGGCCATGTCGTACAATGGATGTATAATAAGTACATCGCCCACTGTACCTTTTTGTACTATACATTGTTTTTATTGACTAGGGTTTAGTAGTTGGTAGTCGTGAGTAGGTAGACCAAGACTTAGTGAAATTTATATACCTCTCTGTAAGGGAGCTTGTAACTATAAAGGTCATCTTTGGCCAGCCATAACTAAAGCAAATTCAATGATTCTTTTTGCTGCGGACTCTAGGGAGTCCACGCTACACACGAGTCTAGTTGGTTATAGATTTTTCTTGCCAGAGTGGCAGCATTTAGAAAAGAAATTCAAAGTGGGGGAATGTGTCCATATACTCATATTATATCTTCGCATTCAATGGGGGAATTGAGCACAGAGAAAGTATTCTTCCACAAGGGTGAAGCTCTATTGGGATTTTGACTGTCAAGGTGTTAGTCATTTCAGTTTTTATCAACTTGGAGTCGGCACTTTCTAGATAAGCTTCTTTGGATCTACGATTTCGGTGGGGGAATGGAGCCCATAGAATTTGAAGGCTACAGATAGAATGTTTGGTAAACAATGACACACATAATTTTTGGTGAATGCCAAAAACAACTGCAGCGGAATGTAGCTGATGACGACTTCACAGCTACACCGCTAATTTTTATTAGTGCTAATAACACTAATTCGGTCGAAACTTTTTATCACAAAAAAATCACAAAATAGAGTTAACAACATTATTTGAGGACATTGACTACAATCTGTCACGTCTTCAGCACTAAATTAGTATCGTTATTTCTAATTTCGCATTAAGACTAATAAATCTTTAACATTAATAATAAGTAGCGATGTCGAGACAGCTTTGTTGTAATTTTGTGACCTCCATTGGCCCACAGAATGTCCAACTTATATGAAGCCTCTAGGATAATATTTTCCCTTATGACATCTTGACCAAATAAAAGCGCACAATCAGAAAAGAGCTCTAACTAACTTCTCCCTTGTGAAGGTGGGACTCCCTTAAGTCAAACACAAAAAGAACTTCTACATTTGCTCCCCTGAGTAGTAAGTTAAGGCTAGCTTTAGATGGCCCATAAACACAAAAGGTATCTCAAAGAGAGGAGCCTAAAAAAATTACTAAGTCCTAAATCCCTCTGTGAACCCCCTACTACTAATTTACTTTACTAATCATAAGACTGTAAAGTAGAAGAAAGTACACATGCCGCTCTACTTTTTGTACGGCCATGGTACGGCATGGCCTTTCCGGTGACGTCTATCAGTTCTTGAGCCATGGTCGCTCATCCTATTATGTTCGTTGTCCACTCATTGCTTGCCACATGTCATCTACCAAGGTAAGCTGATAAACCGCCAAAAATACCACTTCGGTGCATCGGCTCCACTTTGTGCTGTCTGATCTGAGCTGACAATTAATTACATCCGTTGAAATTCAATGTTGTTCATGTATGTCGTTTTTTTTTCGTAATCTGTTAAATAGAGTATGTACAATCGTACATCTTTTAATACGAATCACATAACGGTTAAGACGAACTGCTACGTTGTATGGCGGTCATGGTGTAGGACATAGGATCAAATACAATATGGATCAAATCATTTTGTTAAGTATTTTTTTCTCTCTCTCTCTTTTTAGTCTATACCTTGTTTGCCGAGGAGGCAACCATGGTGGCTTTCCGCCTAACTCTCTCTCTCTTATCTACAGTTTAGGAAATAAACTAGTGAAATGAAAAATAACTTTTTCAACACTCCCCTTATTGTTTTTCACTTTTATGTTTCAATCTATATTTTTCTCTCTATAAATATCAATTTTGGAGAAACCACAGATTTCGTCTTTCTATCCGCCACCATTTCCCCATAGCTGGCGTCACTCCATGTGGTGATGTCTGTATTTCCCCCGCCCAAATGCAATCATAGATCTCAAGTTCTTACCAAGTATCTCTTTTATCTCTTTGCTGCCTCTCAGTCTATCTTCCTACGATCATCTTGACTCCTACTTAGAACTCCTACAATTGTTGATATGTCTAGATGGGTATAATTCATTAAGTAATTTAAACTCCCTACAATCTTTCTATAGGGAATATGTTTTATGAACTCTCTCGCTTCTTCATCCATGTGATCTAGGATTAACATTACTCCCTTCAACCTCCCCTTAGACGCCTTTCTATAAGTCAATTGAAATATAAAAACTGTTAACTTTCTTCATCTGAAACATTTTCAACATGTTTCTTATTTGTTCTTTGAGAGTCATTTTTATCATTCTCTTTTCTTTATATGTTTCCATATGAATTCTAAAAATATATCTAATTGCTCTTAGATCTTTCATATCAAACTGACTCCTTAAATCCTTCTAAACTTAATGATTTTTTCACTTGACTTAATCAAGACGAATCAATCATAAACATATATAGCAACAAAAAATTACACCATTCTCATCTTTAAACAAATAGATAGAATGGTTTGAACTAATTCAGATGTATCCAAAGTTAGTCAAGATCTCATCCAACTTGACATCTATAAAGAGATTTGTTTGATTTGCACACCTTACACTCTTGTCCATTCTCCACAAAACTTTTCATTTTTTCATGAAGATTTCTTGTTGTTGAACCTCCATGTTTTCCCCTGCTGTTGTTTTTGAAAAGTTCGTTTCGTGCGTACTCGACATTTTGTGTGCACGCGATATTTCGCGTGCGTAATATATTATCGAAAGTAATGTGGTGGCTCGAATGGATTTGTGGATTGGGGGATTAATGTACGAGTTAAATTAAAGGGACGTGAGGTAGTAATTGAATGGTACGGAATGCTTTAAGAAATGGACAGGGGATCGCGACACAATCCGATGTAAAGTTTATGAAATGTACGTCGCCGGTACGGAATATATAACTTGGACAAATGTACTTTATATGCGACAAGCGACGTTTATTATAAATGACGTCTACTTTATTTGCCGCATTTATTGCAAAGGACTTGACTGCGGTACGGAAATGATTTTGGTTGTACGATTATTATTTTAACAAGTGGACGTCAATGACTGAATTCGCTTCGCGACGTCGTGGGTTATTTGACGACTCGCGTGGATTTCGTTTGGATTTTTGTGACCACGTGGCGCGACATCGAGGGTGCCGAATAAGATCGACGGACGGCGGATAAAGGCCCGCCGTTATTTTTCAAGTAGTGGGGACGCGAAATCGCGTCAATCACACGATGTTTATTTTGGACGTCCCGGATTGTTTGACGAAATTTGAGGAGTTTCGTTGAGTGACTCAGCATGACTGAGCATACGATTTTGTGAGATTGCGTGTACTTTGTAAATATTTACAACAATAGTTTGTCTTTTGTGTATTAGTTATTAGTGTAGATTTATTCATTCTGGCATACCTCAAAGTATTCGGGTATACTAACATTAATAGAGGTAGCTAGTAGATTGCGTACGGCTGGTATGCCTCCGTACACTCAGTAATGAGCTCTAGTGTATATTTGTAGGACTCTGTCATTTTTTAGTCTTAGGAACTTTCAACACCAAAAATTGTTTATGATCATTTTCGGTAATTTTATTTGAGAATTTCTCTCAGATCTGTTGACAAAATTATGTGAAATTTTCCATGTTTGTTCCTCCTTGTATTTTCTACATTTTCACAGATTTTTAGACCTATTGTGTGTCTGGTCTGAGTGTAACTTCATTGTGAAGTTGTCGGTTGTATCAAAGTTCTGGCAAACTGTTTTTCTGCAACTTTGACTAGATTATGTGATCACTCTGTTTATTATTTTTATCTGAAACTTTGTGAGGTTAGTTTATAGCTTAGAAACTATCTGTGTATTTAGTTTCAGCTCGTTTTCTTATTTCTGTAGAATTCGGTGTTGATTCAAAGTAGGTTGTTGTTGGGTAGTCTGTGGTGCTTCCAAGGGTAAATCCATGTCTAGAAATGGCTATGGACAACAGCTGCTGCCAGACTACGGAGAATTATGACTACCGAAGCAAATTTCTCCTCTTAATATTTCCTCACTTTCTATGTGTAACTCTTTGCTACAAACCAAGTTTTGTATCTTTTAGTTGAACTATCTCGGTACTGTTTTAGCTTAAAAACCCATTGATATCCGATCAGTTTTCTATCTGGAGGTCAATACACTAATTCCCATATTTTACCTTTCATTATAGGTGCCATTTTATCATTAATAGCAGTCATCCATCTACTACTTTCATAACTATTAATGGCCTCAAAATAAAATTGAGGCCATTTGGGTGTGACAGCTTTGTCAATTTGCTATTTACCTATTTTTCTTTGAGTCTTATACTACTCCCTCTTCTTCCCTCACGTTTAGTTCGTGCTATTGATGGCATCCTCGGATTCTTCTTTGGATGCTCCTCAGTTCCATTATCCATGGAGACCGGTTCAATTGCTTCTTCTCCCCTCTCGTCTGACATGGGAGGAATCTTTTCTTCCACTTCACTTTTTCCTTTTGTTGTACCCACATTGTCTTGATGAGTTGTGCAATTCTTTGGTCTCCATTGACCCACTGAATGGGCGACCTATGTAAAGCCTCTAGGATAATTTATGCCCTTCCCACTTTTCAAATAAATAAGTGCCACCCTCGCACACAAGAATTTTGACCATCCTCACTCTTGTGAGGACCCAACTCTTTTGAGCCAAACGCAAAAAGAATCAATGAATTTTCTCCCTTGAGCAGTTAGTTATAGATGGCCAAAGAAGGCCTATAAATACAAAAGGTCACCTAGAGAGAGGTGCCTCAAAAACTGCTCTGTCTTTAAACCCCTACTCATAGCTACCTACTACTGTGCCCTAGACCATTTAAAAAACCGTCTAATCAAAAAACGGTATAGTACAAGAAGGTACAGTGACCGATGTACTTCTTATACGGAGATTGTACGATATAGCCTTTTGGTTGACGCTTGTCAGCTTGGGAGCCATGGTTTCTTCTCCTATATTTTTCAGCATCCAATGATGTGGCGCCACGTGGCATAGCGTGCCGCTATGTTCGAAAGCCACCAAAAGTTTGCTCCGGTTTGGCGGCGGTAAAGATGTTCGTCTGATCAAAAGTTTTACACGGTTCGATACGCGTCCGTGAGCGCCGTCCTTTATATATGTGGTTTTGTGAGTTTAGTTTGTTTAATTGAAAACGTCGTCACATATTCTATATTTCTTTATCGAACCCTATATATCCAGCGCTTCAACAAAGACTTAATGGATAGGATGTCAAACTACTATGTACTGTAAAGGACCTAGGATCAAAGCCGGATTGGTGTATCATTTTGGTAATCTGTCAGTATGTCTGCCTGTTTCTTTTTAACTATAGGTGTAACCATGGTGACTCTCTCTCTCTTCCTTTGTGTAGTCTAAATTAATAAGTGAATATAAATTACTTATTTTCAACACTCCCCTAAATTCTTAATCAACTTTTAATTTAAGTCCACAATTTTCTCTCGATAATTTTAACTTAGGAGATCCCAAACAAAGGCCCCTCAAAAAATGACTAAGTCTTAAATCCCTCTGTGAACCCCCTAGTAATACTATACACAACCAATCATAAGACTATAAAGTACAAGAAAGTATAGATGCCGCTGAACTTTTTGATGTTGTACAACCACCGGTGCAGGTGGAGGAGCAGCAATAGTAGTAGAAGTTGACATGATACACTCTCAGAAGCTATCAAGAATCCTTCCAAACAATTGTTTTCAAGTGTTCTCCAAATCTCATACAAACATCAAAACTTCACAAAACTTTATCACAATATAGAGCAACATAAACACTGAAAACTCCTAAAGTTTCAGCACATTTGACCTAACAACACTCAAGATATAATACTCAGAAGTTTCCCAAAAATTGTTTGCAGTTTTAGTACTAAGAAGTCTAGATACATATAATGCTCTAAGTCCTAAGTTTTATACTCGCAATAAGTGTCCACTCATTGTTGTACCGCCGACACAATGTTCTTGAGAGAGGTACGTCCAAAAACCAACTTGCCACTAAGAACTAAGTATTCCTAATCTCGCCAACCTAATCTACCATCGTACAATGATTATTACTCAGAATCTATACCTAGTGATTGTACAAATACTTCTCAGCAAAGTCATTAGTGATCCTCTTATTAATGTCGTTCGTTGACTTCATTCATATCAATCGCAGCTGCTTTGTCCCGTATCGAATCACATTTATATCATCCGCGGCTGCGTTGTCCCTTACTGGTTAATATCGAAGATGCGCGCAACTTTGTTGTCTATACCGATCATATCCAAAATAACCGCAGCTGCGTTGTCCTGTATGTGTCGCAAGTGCATTGTCGTATCTGCGTCCCAGCTGCGTTATCCTATCTACATCGCAACTGCGTTTTCACGTTCAATATGTGACACCCATATGACGGTGTTGGTGCCATTCCAAAACACGTGTACGGTACTCAAGTGACGACGCATGTCCTTGTAAACCTTGCGCAACAGATTACTATCTTTTTGTTGTCACACTAATTTATTGAGACTTAAGGCTTTCCAAAAAACTTAAGTCCCCTAAAGCTTTAGACTAAATGTATCAGCACAACTGTGATGTCATAGTAGTGTAGCTGCGATATTGAACTAGCGGAGTATGGCACTTTAACAATGCAACAACTCAATTAATCACCTAGTCCCACCACATCCCTATAATACTTCAGCTTAGGAGCAGGAAGAGATTTAGTGAGCATATTAGCAATCATTTTTACATTTGGCAGATAGCATACCTTAATTACCCAGGAAAACACTTTTTCTCTTACAAATTCTAATATTACATCCATGTGCTTACTCTTGAAGTGGTGACTCGCGTTAGAGGTAATGGCAATGGCAGCCAGGTTGTCACACTAGATCACCTGTGGACCAACTTGCATGTATCATAATTCTTGCAAATTGGATTTTACCCATAACAATTATTTGAGGGCCGAGCTTGCTGCCATGTATTCTGACTCCATTGTCGATTGTGCTGTGACTTTTTGAAATTTGCAGCTCCACCAACAAGTCTTGTTCCCAATTTGCAAAACGAATCCCGTGGTGGATTTCCAGCTTGGCATGTCGCCATAGCTTGCATCATTCTATGTTTGCTACTTTACTTCGCCTCTGCCTAGCCTGAGTTTGATGTCTTTGGTTCTTGCCAAATATCTTAGGACTCTCCTTGTTGCATCGTGGTAAGATTTCCTCGGATTTTCTAGACTTTTGCTGAGTACCCCAACTGCTACACCAATATCAGGACGGGTACAATTCTTATAATAAATTAAGCTTCCCACTATTTGTCTGTAAAGTATTAGTGTCATAGGATCATCTTCCCTTGACTCTAAATACTCACATACAATAACACTCGGTTTTGTCTCTTCTCCCTCTAACTTCTGCCGAAACACCATTGGAGTTACACACTCGTTTCCCCCGCGTATTCCATATGCATCAAACATGTTTCCAATAGCCTCTTTTTGATTAAATTTTATAAATATTTTATTTTTATCCCTTTTTACGGAATACCCAAAATATATTTTGCCTCATCGAGGTCTTTTATCTCGAACGTGAATTTAAGACAGCTTTGATTTTGTTAATTACAGCCATTGATTTGCTAATTAATATTTGATCATCTACATACACCGCTATAGACACTATCCCATCTTCACCTTTTAGAACGTAAACAGAATGATCAGCGCTTATCCATTGAAATCGAGGGCTAGTTAAGAATTCTTCAAGCTTTAAATTCCATTGCCTAGGGGCCTGTTATACAAAGATTTTAACAATTTGCATACTAAGTGCTCTTTTCCTGGCTCTGCATACATTTCAAGCTGTTGCATGTAAATGTTCTCTCTTAGCTCTTTATGCAACAAGGCCGTTTTTACATCCATCTGTTTTTTTTCCATATCTTCTATAGCAGCTAGTGACTGCAAAATCCTAACTGTTGAAATTCTTACGACCGAAGAGAATATTTCTTCAAAAGCAATTCCTTCCTTTTGATTATAACCATGTGCCACAAGCCTAGCCTTATATTTTTCAATGGTGTTATCACGATTTAACTTCACCATGAATATCCATTTGTTGCCAATCGCTTTTTGGTTCGGAGGAAGATTCACAAGCTCCCATGTTTGAGCCTCCATGATCGACTTCATTTCATCGTTTGCTGCCTCGATCTAACGATTTTGCTCTGGCAATGAAAATGCCTCCCGGATAGTTAGAAGCTCTTTGAGGCTTTCAAGTAGGCAAAGTGAGAGCTTGCTTGCAGGTGGCTACTGGATCTTTTTCCCCCAAAAAATTCCGAAGTTGAGATCGTGAGATCTCTTCCATTCTAATTCTGTCGCTGGTGTTAATCCGCAGATATTGATCGATGTTGTCCCGGCTCGAACTAAACTGTCTGAGAGGCTAAGACGGTGAATGAACCTTAAAAGACTGCTTAAAAACTGGAGTACTTTGTACTTGCAGGTTAATAGGCTGATTGTAGTCCTGTATGATATACTCTTGGACATTTTGTTATTTTTGTATATCAATGAAAGTGAATAAATCTAACGAATCAAGCTCATCTTTCACAATAATATTTGGAGCTACAACTATTTTTTGTTTGTCAAAGTCAAAGACCCTTTAACCTTTAGAGTGGTCATCATATCTTAGCAAAATACTCGGTAATCCTTTAGGTCTATTTTCCATCTATCTTGTGATGTATCTAAAATGAAGCATGTCCTACCAAAAACTTTAAAATGACTAACATCTGGTTTCTTTCCAGTGTGGGCTTCATAAGGCGTAGTCTCTACTGATCTAGACCCTATTTTATTCTTAATATAAAATGCACAATTTAGAGCCTCAGCCTAGAATTTCGGATCCACATTTTTATCTGCAAGCATCGACCTAGAGCTCTCCGTGAGTGTTCTATTTAATCTCTCTGAAACTCCATTTTGTTATGGTGAATATGGAACACTCAACAGGTGACTTATATCCTCCTGGGGTCAAAAGGTCTCAAATTCTTTCAATGTATATTCCCCACCGTTGTCCGATCTGAGTGCCAAAATTGGCAAGTTATGCAGTTTCTCCACTCAGGCCTAATAGTGTTTCAAATGACCGAACACTTCGTTCTTTTATTTCATGAAGTAAACCTTTGTAAACCACGAAAAATCATCTGTGACGGTGACCATATATTTCATCCCCCCGACAGATGGTACCTTGGCAAGACCAAAAACATCGGAATGAATTTGTTCTATAATCTAGTTATCCGATGTTCTGACTCCGTAGGGAATGGCAATCTGTGTATTTTTTCTAAAGCACAACCATCACACGCTTTAACCGGCTGATCTGTTACACAGACACCATCTATTTTGCCAGCAAGGACCATTTTTCTCAAACTATCTTAATTTACATAGCCAAAATCTTTTATGCCACAACTCATGTGAGTGCACAACATCGGAGTACAAAAAATTCATTCTCATTTGTATTAACCATATCCATATGGTACATCTTCTTATTATCTCTATTACCTGTAACTACAACTTTGCCATTCTTTCTAACAACCTGTCGACAATTTTTCAAATTGATCTCAAAGCCTCAACTCTCTTCCAAAGACATTGATTTATTTATTTTTTAAGTCACGGACAAAGAGGACATTGTGAACAGTCCTTACAATTGCTTTTCCCTTTACATCAACTAGAAAAGATACATCACCCATAGCACGTGTCTGGACACTCATCTCACATGCGCATAGTAAATATTCTTCCAAGTGTTGATTTCAGATTTTTGAAGATACTCTTGTTCCAACACATGTGGGCTGACACTCCTGTATTAATTATCCATCCACGGTCCTTTGGGCCCTCCATTGTTGCTGCCATGGCAAATAGATCCGCTTCGTCCTCCTCAAAGAGGTTGACAATCTCGTCTTTGTGCAACGAAGATGGCGAAAACATTGCATTTCCACGAGGTGTATACCCCGTGAAGCCTTTGTTTAACTGGCTCTGTTGCCATCTTGGCCTGTAGAAACTTGTTTTGTTAGCTCTTTTTAGCATAGGATAGATCTTATATCCATGATCTCTCTAACTGCAATAAAAACAAGCATTGTTGGACTGTCTATTTCCACCCTGATTAAACTGTTTAAGCTGGTTCTAAAAACTAACCTGATTTCTTTGCTGGTTAAAATCAATTTCCACCATGTCGTCAGCTTCGGGTAGAGTTGTCAATGGAGTTTCCGCGGCTGAGTCGTTTTCCTTCTCATTTGTTCTTGCAAAATTTTTATCTTCTCTTAAATCTAAATAGTTAAGAAGCTCAAAGTAATCGAATTTTTTTGACTCAAATCTGATGTTTACTGACTTTGTATATTTGAAGGGATCCACACACTTTCTTTCATCCATAACTACTAGGTGATTTATTAAGATTATATCTTCTTTTTTTATATCATCAACACTGTATCCTTTTATATCCTCATCATATCCTAATAAGTACCCCGGTTTTCCTTTAGGATATAACTTCGAATTAGATCGATCTATATCTAGACTGAACACTTGACTCTCAAAATCTTTAAGTGAGATATGTCTGGTTTCAGGCCGGTCCATCTGTCATAAGGTGTTTGGCCTTTTACTGCTGAAGTAAGAACTCTATTTTTGAGGTAATTAGCACTTTTCATTAATTCGGTTCAAAACCTTTTTCCTATCTTCTTATCTGACAACATAATTCTAACAGTGTCACTTAGTGTGTTATTTAATCTTTTAGCTAACCTATTCTGTTGCGGGTTTTCAAGAACTGTCTTTTGGTGTTGGACTCCATCTTCCCTTAGAAAATCCTCAAACTGGTGAGAGGTAAACTCTCCACCATTGTCACTCCTTACTCTCTTGGTTGGGGTTTCATGGATTTTTTTCCCTCCATGCTTTATATTGTCTAAAACATTCATGAGCTTGACTTATTTTTCAAAAAATACACCTTGGAATACCAATCATCAGTGATAGTCATCATAATTCTCTTCCCCCTGGGTGAATGCACTTAGGCCGGTCCCAAATTATCTGTGTGTACTAAATTTAAAATATTTTCTCTATGATAGGTGGTTTTTTTTGGGAAAGGTAACCTGTGTGCTTTACCTTGAGCACATCCACTACAATCACTTAGATTCTCACTCTCACCGAACTGAATCCCATCCACTACTCCCATCTTTTTCATCTCTCTTAACTTATATAGATCCACATGCCCAAGCTTGTTATGCCACAAAATTATATCATGAACACCAACATAATAAATTTCTTCTTTTCATTGCTTAAAATCAGCCTAAACATCCCTTGGCTACCTTTTTTAGCAGTGAAATAAACTTCCTCCTCAAAACTAGCATTAAAGACTCCTTTCCTAGTGCAAGTATCAAAACCATTGTTATCTAATACAGATGTAATGATGAGGTTTTTGTTCAGCTACAGAATAAAATATACATCGGAGAATGTAACTATGGATGTCTTTCGTTCTACTTACACTTTCAGATCTACCGATCATACAAGAGTAGTACTGACTATGCTCCCATCCCGTACTCTATCTCTACGGTGGAAATCTTTCTTATCTTAGTGAAAAGGTGTTTATCCTTACACATGTGGATGGAGGCACGACAATCCAGCCCGCTTCACCTTTCAATCCACCAAAAGCACATTTCTGCTTTCGTTGAATTTCGACCTCGTTTTTCACCTCCAACTTCTCATCAAATAGGAGCTCATTGTCCGCGTCCTTGGATTCCGCCTCATGTACCTGTGTCACAAGGGCCTTTTTCTTTCCTCTCAGGGGTCCACCTGTCTGCTCGTCCTTTAACTGCAGCTCAGTTAACTTAGTGCACTCCGCCATAAAGTGACCTAGATTCTTACAAAAGTGGCACAATCCCTTGGGAGCCCTTGGTGTGAACTCGTTAGTCTGTTTTTTGTGCCTGAGGCCTCCATAATTTTCGACTGGTTTCCTCGAATCATTGTTCCTCTAATCGGTCCCAGCTGCAAAGGTTTGCCCAATCTTTCCTCCCTTTTAGATCTCAATCGTATTCTTCCGAAAGATAATCATCCTTACCACTCAATTCCATATCCACCTTGAGGTTTTCAAGTCCTGCACAGGGTTGACTATGTTCTCAAACTCATCTAATAACTTCATAAGCAAGCAGTTAACCTTCATCTTTTCAGTTTCAACCTATTGAGCAATCTCTAGCTCCATGAAAAATGTTGTGAGCTCATTACAAAAATCCAACAACTTCCCCCTTTTGTATACATATGCATCAATTTTCTGATTAGCCAACTACTGTTGGTAAATTGTACCAATTCGGTACATCTCTATGAGAGCCACCCAAAAATTGGATTCCCTCTTTACACGCAAATGAGGAGATGCAAACCATTGAGTAAGATGGTGGAGGATGTCGTGCTTTGCCGCCATATTGTTGTAGTCCCAAGTATCGTTATCATACTTCTCGTTCCTCAGAATAAGTGATATGAATGCGAAACCGGTTGCTATTGGTGTGTCTGTCTCCTTTTCCTTTCCTTTGTCCATCACTTCCCCTTCTTTTGTCTCTTGTGTTGGAGATGGATCTGTATTTTTGGTGAATCCTTTTCCTTTCCTTTGTCCATCACTTCCCCTTCTTTTGTCTCTTGTGTTGGAGATGGATCTGTATTTTTGGTGAATCTGCTTCTTATAAACCTTGGAGGGATCCCAAGATTGGATGGACGCCTCACCCGTCCACTCACTATTCCCTAAAACCTTTTCTCACATAGAGTTCCTATCATCATACTTTCTAAGTATATGAAGCCAGTTCCATTGAAGATGGGCATTCTAGAGGGTGGGCCCATAACCTGCAACTCTGAGACCTCCATAGGTCCTCAAAGTAGGCGACAAAGCCTCTAATATAACCCTTACCCTTTTGTGTTTCAGCAAGAATAACTGTCACCCTTATAGAAAAATACGCTGACTACCTTCACCCTTGTGAACAGAAGACTCCCTTGAGCCGATAGCAAACAAAATTTATGAATTTGCTCCCTTGAGCAGTAAGTTATGGCTGGTCAAAGATGACCTTTATATTTACAAGCTCTCTTAGAGAGAGTTACCTAAATATCACTAAGTCTTGGTCTGCTAACTCACGACTACCTACTACTAAACCCTAGTCCAATAGGAACAATATATAAAACAAAAAGGTACAATGGGCGATGTACTGTTTGTATGTCCATTATATGACATAGATTAAAAGGTAACACCTCTCAAATATGGAGCCATGGTTCCTCCTCCCATCTTTTCCGGTATCAAATAATGCGGCACCACGTGGCACTGCTAATGTTAATATGTCGGATATATTCTTTGGTTCACTGGATGAATATGTAGGCTTGATCTATTTTAAAATTCTGTATATCAGAGGACTTAGCTATGTCTTACATGAAAATGAAAAATGCAATTGACATCTCGAAATCTCTTTGTCCCTTTCTCTCAAAGTTTGTATTGAAAGCCTCTGGTTGCTGCTCAAAATTGAGAATATTAGCTATTGCTTCCTCCTCTAGTAAAATATTTATTGATAACTGTAAAGTCTAGCTAGTCTTATCTTTTTGTTTGAGCATATTACACGCTCTTTTGATACTACGAGGGAGACCTCCCATAATGAATGCTGCCTGTTGAAAAATTGAGGAAACGTGCCCCTTCCACAAGCATGGGCATCTACAACGATGCAAAATTTGCTACCATTCTCAACCATCGTGCCGCCAGTGTACTTATAGTCCCAAATTTGTCCAGCTAACAAAAGTTTTTTCTTGACATTATCTTTTTCATAATCATTCGAGGGAGGAAGGAGAAGTAGAAAAAGGTTGCAAGAAAAACAAGTTAATAACAAGGTAACAAAACTATCTCATCCGGATGAACCTCAGACTTATGGAGAGGTGATTAATTGTCCAAAAAGGAACCGGTGGAAGACAACCATCAATGAGGAGATGGTCTCAATTATGGCAGCCGATACTTGAGAGCAGTTGAATTGTCCACCTAACCCAAAACCAATTGGTTGTTATTGGTTTGTTCAAATTAAAACTGAACCCACATAAGACCATTGAGCGCTACAAGGCCCGATTAGTGGCTAAAGAATTCACACAAAAAGAGGGAATCGACTACGAGGAAACGTTTGCCCCGGCTGTCAAATTTCCCTCCGTCCGCATACTTCTCAGTTTGGCAGCAACGTAAGACATGGAGGTGCACCAATGGGACATCAAGACAACCTTTTTGCATGGAGAATTGGAAGAGAAGATCTTCATGCGATAACCCGAAAGATTTGTGGAGCAAGGAGAGGAGAGTAAGGTATGCCGGCTGATTAAATCTCTTTATGGTCTAAAACATGCACCTCGACAGTGGAATAAGAAGCTTGATGAGTTTCTTAACGGTCTGAGATAAATCCGGATCAGCTCAGATCACTCAATCTATGTTTTTGAATATGATGAAAGTGTTATTTTTATAGCAATTTTTGTTGATTATATGCTATTTTTAAGTTAATCAATGGACAAAATTAATAAACTGAAATCTGATCTTAAGGGAAGATTTGAGATAAAGGATATCGGGGAGGCAAGATATATTTTGGGAATTCAAGTAGAAAGAGACCAAGAAAGAAAGATTACAAGACTAACTCAAAAAGAAGCAATAGGGAACATGTTGGAAAAGTTTCAAATGGATAAGGCTAATAGTTGTACAACTCCAATGGAGTTAAAGAAACAAAGTGAGTGGAGTGTTGAAGAAGGAGTAATAATCTTAGACAAGGAATTAGGTCATGAAGAACAGAAGTTCATGCAGACTATTCTTTACAGGCAAGTAGTGGGAAGCCTAATCTATTTTATGAATTGTATCCGGCCGGATTTAGCTATAACTGTAGGAGTGCTAAGTAGAAGTCTAAATGCTCCCACTAAGAGAGATTCGGAGGCAGCTAAGAGAGTCCTTAGATATTTGATAGGAACTACGGATCTATGGTTACATTTCGGTGGGGGTAATATTGACATCATTACTTGGAGTGATGCGAGTTATGGTGATTCTTTGATGAGGAGATGTACTTTTGGAAATGTATTATATGCGGGTGATGTGGCTTGTTGCTGGAGTAGTAAAAAGCAAAAAGTTATTGCTCAGTCCACCATGGCGGTTGAGTAAATGGCCTCTTGCTCTGCTGTAAAAGAATTGATGTGGGTGAAATCTTTGCTTGGTGAGCTTGGTCACCTTAAGAGTGGTGTGCATAATTTTGTTTGTGATAATCTGGCAGCAATCTCTATTGCTACCAATCCTAAACATCAATTTAAAGCCAAACTCGTGGATATTATACTCACCTTTGTTAAAGAGAAGGTATAAAACAAAATAATCAGTTTGGAGTACAACCAGATAGCAAAATGGTAGCAGATATGATGACCAAACTTGTGCCTTCACCTAAGCTAATTTTCTGTAAAAGAAGTGTGGTCTAAAATTAAAGAGTGACTAGAAAATAAGAGGAAGGTAGAAATTAATGGTTCTTTTAGTATTTTCAAGGTCAAAAATAAAGTGTAGAAAAAGAAGCCGAGGCACTGTGCCTCTAACTCCTCTCTTCAACTCCCACACTTGTCGCAGTCATTTAAGGTTAAAGAGGGAGCTAGAGCTATGGTTGCCTATGTTGTCTAGAAAAAGAGTGATAGGCGGTAGATTTTGGTAGGTTTACCAAAATATACTTGACAAACCTATGATTTGATCTTGGTACCTACCGTCAGTCAGGTCAAAAATAGCCGGTAACTTTATCCTATAGTCTAGGCTCGGTAATGAGACGTATAGGGTTTGATACATATATAAATATGTACGCCTACATGAATTCATTTAACGACGCGAACAAACAAAGAACATACACACAGCTAAAACATAGTACGGTGTACAGTACTTCACGAAACAAATAACACGCATTTGTTTGGGCCGTGAAACAAATACCACGCAATTAATTTCAACGGTAAGAATTAAAAGCCGATCTAGATCGAACGGCCACAATAGAAGTAGAGATCGCAAAATGGGCGCTTTAGCGATTTTCAATCATGGCCACATCAAATGACATGTGGCACAATCAGAATGGCTTACTACATCTCTAGAGAATACGGGAACGAATCCGGATATGGCAGGCATCGACATTTTGGCCATGCCGTACGATGGCCGTATATAAAGTATATCAACACCTATACTTTTATGTACGACATAATAATCTTAGTGGTGGCGTACTTTAGTAGTAAAGGGTTTAGAGAGAAATTTAGGACTTAGAAAATTTGGTAGGTAGACCCCTCTCTTCTAGAGAGCTCCTGTACAAAAGGTCAACTTTGAGCGTTCATAACTTATTGCTCAGGGAAGCAAATTAAGAGATTCTTTTTGCTATCGACTCAAGGGAGTTTTTTTCTTCAAAGGGAAGAAGTTGGTTAGAGTTTTTTTTGTCGAGGTAGAAGTTATTCTTGTGGAAACCCAAAAGGGTTAGGGTTATCTTAGAAGCTTATAGTGAGCTGCCTAATCTGATGGCCAATGGAGGTCTCAGAGTTGCAAAAGATTCGTCAAGATTCTCTAAATTTTTGGTTGACAATGTCGACTCTCCAATTACACGTTTTTGAAGCAACCGATCAATTTTCCCAGTGTCATCTAGTCTCCTCGTGGAGGAGATTAGCTAGATGTAGAAATTAAAGGTTTTTTAAGTATTTTCTAGGTTTAAATTTGTAAAGAATAAAATGCACTAAAAAAAAAGAGGCAATCTGCCTCTAACTCTTTTCTTCAACTCCCACACTTGTCGTAGTCACTAAAAGCTAGAGATGGAGCTAGAGCCATAGTTGCATATGCTATCCACAAGAAGACAAGCAGTAATTTGGTAGATATACTAAAAAGGAACTTGACGGACCTAAGATTTGATCCAGGTACCTACAGTTCATAAAAGTTGTCAGTAGCCAGTAGCTTTTTCCTAATAGTCTAAGACAACTGTTAGATTCTTTAGGGTTCGACACATATATAAATGTTAACATTTAGAGTGATTGATTTAACGGAATATTAAGACATAAATACAGTTGATATCGTAATTAATACAGAATATCTCGAAACAGATATCGCGCATTTGTTTCAAGTGTGAAACAAATACCGCGCAATTATTTATGACGGTTAGATTGGAAACCGGTTGAAATCGGACAGTCAAGGTAAGCGCCAAGATCACGAAATGCGCGCTTTGGCGGTCAATGGCCGAAAACACATCGGATGCCACGTGGCAAGATATCACTGGATGACGACATCTCCAAAGAATATGAAAACAAATCCGAATGTGACACATGTCCGCGAAATGACCAAGTAGTACAATGGCCATACAGAAAGTACAACGGCACCTATACTTTTCTATACGACACAATATTGCGATTGGTGTCGTAGGTAGGTAGATAGATTTTTAGAGAGAGATAGGACTTAGAAAAATTAAGTAGGTAGCCGCCTCTCTCCGAGAGAGGATCTGTACAAAAGGTCAACTTTGACACACCATAATTTACTACTCAAGGGAGCAAATTCAGAGATTCTTTTCGCAATCGACTAAGAGAAGTCTTGCCTTCACAAGAGTGAAGGTGATCAAAGTTCTTGTTGGCTAGGGTGGTAGTTATTCTTGCTGAAACACAAAGGGGTTAGGGTTATCTTTGAGGCTTCGTGAGAGCTGTCTATTTTGAGGACCTCTAAAGGTCTCTCAATTGCAAGTTATAGGCCCACCCTCTAGGGTGCCCATCTTTAATTAAATTGGCTTCATATACTGGGAAAGTATGATGAAAAACGCTCTATGTGACAAAAGGTTTTGGGGAATAGTGAGTTGATGGGTGAGGCGTCCATCCGGTCTTAGAATCCCTCCAAGATTAACAAGAAGCAGATTCACCAAAGATGCACATCCATCTCCAATGGAGGAGACAAACGAAGCAGAGGTGGTGGACAAAAGAAAGGAGAAGGAGACAGTCACACTTATAGCAACCAGTTCGGCATTCATGTCACCTATTTCAAGGAAGAAGGAGAATGATACTGATACCTAGGACTACAACAATATGGCGGCAAAGCATTTCATCCTCCCCCATCTTACTCAGGGCTTGCATCTCCTCATTTGTAAGTAGAGAGGGCATCCGATTTTTGGGCGGCTCTTACAGAGATGTACCGAAATGGTACCATTCAGCAACAGCAGTTGGGTGATTAGAAAATTGACGCATATGTATACAAAAGGGGAACATGTTAGATTTTTGTAAAGAGCTCACAACTCTTTTTATGGAGCTAAAGAGTGCTAGACAAGTTGAAACCGAAAAAATGAAAGTTAATTACTTGTTGATGAAGTTACCAGATGAGTTCGAGAATATATTCAACCTTGTGCAGGACTTGCCAAACTAAAGGTGGATTTAGAATTAAGTGGAAAGGATGATTGTCATTCGGGAACACGATTGAGATCGAAGGGAAGGAAAGAGTGGGCAAGCGTTGGTAGCTGGGATGGACTGGTGGAATAATAATTCTAGGAAACTGGTGGAAATTATGGAAGGGGGGGCACAAAAATTAGACCAACAAGTTTTGACTAAGGGCTCCCAAGGGTTTGTGTCATTTTTGTAAGAAACCAGGGCACTATATGGTGGAGTGCATTAAACTAACCAAACTTCGGTTAAAGGAGGGGCAAATCGGTGGACCTCCAAGAGGAAAGAAAAAGGCTCTTGTGACGCAGGTACACGAGGTGGATTTGAAGGACGCGGACGGTGAGCTCTTGTTAGATGAGGAGTTTGAGGCAAAAACCGAGGTCGAAATTCCCCGAAAGCGGAAATGTGCTTTTGGAGGATTAGAAGGTGAAAGAGGTTGGATTGTGGATACTAGTGCCTCCATGCACATGTGTAGGGATAAACACCAGTTCACTAAAATGAGAAAAATTCCCACCGTAGAGATACATATGGAGATGGGAGGGGAGTCACTACTACTATGGTAAGATCAGTATATGTGAAAGTCTTAGTGGAGGGAAAGACATCCATAGTGACATTCTCTGATGTGTTGTTTATTCCATAGTTAAACAAAAACCTCATCTCAATGTTTGTGTTAGATGATAAGGGTTTTGAGACTAGCACTAGGAAGGGAACCTTTACTGCTAGCTTTGAGGAGGAAGTTTATTTCACACCTGAAAAAGGTAGCCAATAGATGTTTAGGCTGATTTTAAGCAATGAAAAGAAGAAACTTTACTATGCTGGTGTTCATGATATTATGTTTTAGCATAAGAGGCTTGGACATGTGCATTTAGATAAGTTGAAATAAACTAAAAAAATGGGAATAGTGGAAGGAATTCAGTTCGGGGAAAGTGAAAACCTAAGTAACTGCTGTAGAAATTAATGGTTTTTTAAGTATTTTCTAGGTCTAAAATGCAATGCAGAAAAAGAAGCCGAGGCAATCTGCCTCTAACTCCTATCTTCAGCTCCCAAACTTGTCGCACTCACTGAAGGTTGAAGAGGGAGCTAAACCATGGCAAACTATGCTATTCAGAGAGGGAAAAGCAGTTAGTATTGAAAAGAGGTTATTACTAGTTCACTTCTCTATTTTAGTTATACTTTAAAGAGAGAGAGTGAGGATCAAAGGCACGCCATGGCTGCTGCCATATTTAGAAAGTGGCACATTTTGAAGTAGAGGATATTTTACATGATTATTGCCTAAGTTAGGATCTGAAACTTGGTCCTTGGTTCACTATGTAGTCGTTAGCCTTATCCACTAAGGATTTATCGAAACGATACATGAAGGATCTCAAAGATGAAATTTTGTGGTCTCTATTAACCCACAGAATGAGCAGCCTATGTAAAGCCTCTATGATAAAATTTGACCCTTTCACTTTCCCACTAAATAACTGCCACCCAGGCACACAAATATTCTGACCACCCTCACCCTAGTGAGGACAATACTCTCCTGAGTCAAACGCAAAAAGAATCTCTGAATTTGCTCCCTTGAGCAGTAAGTTATGGTTGGCCAAAGATGGCCTATAAATACAAAAGGTCACCTAAAGAGAGGCGCCTCAAACACGTTAAGTCCCTCAACTCCTACTCACAACTACTTACTACTCTACCCTCGGCCAATCAAAAGAGTGTATAGTACAAGAAGGTATAGTGTCAGATTGTACTTCGTGTATGGCCATTGTACAACATGGCCTTCTAGTTGACACTTGTCAACATGGGAGCCATCGTTCCTCCTCCCATCCTTTCCGGCGTCCAATGATGTGGTGCTTCGTGGCACAGCACGCCGCTTTGTTTTAAAGCCGCCAAAGATTCATTCGGGTTTGGCGGGGTCGACAACGTCCGTCCGATCATGTATTTTACACGGCTATATTCGCGTCCGTGAGCGCCGTTTGACTATAGATGCCGTTTCGTCAATTTTGGTATGTTTAAATGAAAGTGACGTTTTGCGTAACACTTTGAATACATAGAAAAATTAATACGTGTATCTTTTCGTTAACGCCGTAATGGTTAATGCGTACGTCTATGCTGAGTTTGCAGACCTAGGTTTTTCTGGTTTAGGGCAACATTTTGGCAATTTGTGAATCTGTCTACCTTTTTCTTTCTAACTATGGTGGCAGCTATGGTGACTCTCTATCTCTCTTCACTCTAGATTCTAAATTAAGAAGTGAATATTAATTAATTCTTTTCAACACTCCCTTTAATTCTTAGTCAACTTTTAATTTAAGTCCACAATTTCCTCTGCAAAATTTTAACTTAGGAGAAGGTTCCGATTTTGTCATCATGTCTACAATCATCTCTTTATCACTTTTATGAACCAATATAATTATTTTATTCTCAACCTTCTCTCTGACAAAGCTTAGTCGTATATCGATATTTCTAGCTTATAAATGGTGTTTTGGATTAGCTGGGATAGATATAGCAGCTTGATTATCACAAAAGACATTTTGAGTCCCAGATTTCATGAACCCAAGTTCTTCGAGTAGAGATTACCCACATTTATTTTTTAGTGGCAGCACATGAATCCATGTATTTAGCCTCCATAGTGGACGGAGCAACTACTTTATGTTGTTTGTTACTCCAACAACATGCACCAGATCTAATTTGCTACACATATCCAGTTGTACATTGTCTCAAAGGCACATCCCCATAACTGGAGTCACTCCAAGTGGTGATGTCAGTGTGCTCCCCTCCCAAATGCAACCATAATTCTCTTGTTCCCACCAAATATCTCATCACTCTTTTGGCTACTTACCTGTATTTTTTCCTAGGTTCATTTAGACTTCTACTGAGAACACCTACAGCTGCAGCTATGCCCGGACGTGTACAATTCATAAAGTAAATTAAACTGCCTACAATTTGTCGATAAGGAATTCTTTCCATAAACCTCTTTTCTTCCTCACCCATCTCATCATTCAAAATCAATATCCCTCCCTTTTCACTCCCCTCCGATACTTTCTTTAGATCCATGGGAGTGGTACACCCATTTGCTTTCTCCATGTGAAACTTTTCTAGCATATTAGCGATAGCTTCTTTCTTAGTGAGTCTTATAATTCTATTCCCTCTTTCCCTCTCCATTTGAATCCCCAAAATGTATTTTGCTTCGCCAAGATCTTTCATGTCAAACCGACTTCTTAGATCCTCTTTGAGTTTGTTAATTTTATCTAAGGACTTGCTTAAGACTAACAAATCATCTACATAAATAGCAATAAATATCACTCCATTTTCATCCTCAAATATATATATGGAGTGATCTGAACTTATTCTAATGTATCCCAAACGTGTCAGA